>JAECWP010000141.1:0-377684 GCA_018150745.1 Drosophila sucinea | reverse complement strand
AGTCCAATCTAGCTTCAGCTAGTGACTTAGAGCCACGATCTTAAGACTTTTTAGCAGTTATCTTAAGTCATATGGCAGCCTTAGAGTCATTGATCGATCACTTAGAGCCGTTCCTGGAAACTTCTAGCAGCCATCTTAAGTCATATGGCAGCCTTAGAGTCCGTGATCGTATAGCCCAGTCAGTCCTATGTTAGAGCCTCCTATGTTCTCTTGAGTCCTGACCTTTAGCAGTTATCTTAAGTCATATGGCAGCCTTAGAGGTCCTCGATGGCCAATGGTCCAGTCTAGCTTCCGTTAAGTGACTTAGAGCCGTTCTTTTTAGGACTTGTAGCTTCAAGTCATATGGCAGCCTTAGAGTCGTATAGTCATCGAAGTGGCGAGCCTTCTCTTGAGACTTGTAGCAGCCTCTAAGTCATAAGGCAGCCTTAGAGTCCGTGATGCATGCCCTATAGTCCAATCTTCCTTTCGGAAGTGGCGTAGAGGTGCCTGAGACTTGGCTCCTTGATCGATGCCCAATGAGTCCAATCTAGCTTCCGTTAGTGACTTAGGAGTATCTTAAGTCATATGGCAGCCTTAGAGTCCTTGATGGCCAATGGTCCAGTCTAGCTCCCCTTTAGGGACTTAGAGCCGTTCTTTTGAGACTTGTAGCAGCCTTCCCAAGTCATATGGCAGCCTTAGAGTCCTTGATAGATGCCCAATAGTCCAATCTGGGCGAGCGTTTTAAAGAGTCTAGTCATCTGAAGTCATATGCCTTAGAGTCCTTGTTCGATGGCCAACAGCCCAGTCTAGCTTCCGTTAGTGACTTAGAGCCGTTCTTTTGAGACTTCTAGCAGCCATCTTAAGTCATATGGCAGCGTTTGAGTCCGTGATGTATGCCCTATAGTCCAATCTTGCTTTCGGAAGTGGCGTAGAGCCGGCTCGTTGAGACTTGGAGCAGCCTTCCTATGTTATAAGGCAACCTTGGAGTCCTGACTTTTAGCAGTTATCTTAAGTCATATGGCAGCCTTAAAGTCCTTGATCGATGGCCAATGGTCCAGTCTAGCTTCCGTTAGTGACTTAGAGCCGTTTATTTGAGACTTGTAGCAGCTTTCCTAAGTCATATGGCAGCCTTAGAGTCCTTGATAGATGCCCAATAGTCCAACCTAGCTTCAGTTAGTGACTTAGAGCCACGATCTTGAGACTTT
The DNA here is from genome assembly GCA_018150745.1 of Drosophila sucinea. Classification (NCBI taxonomy): domain Eukaryota; kingdom Metazoa; phylum Arthropoda; class Insecta; order Diptera; family Drosophilidae; genus Drosophila; species Drosophila sucinea. The sequence goes on along the minus strand of JAECWP010000141.1, from coordinate 376,500 downwards.
TAGCAGTTATCTTAAGTCATATGGCAGCCGTAGAGTCCTTGATCGATGGCCAATGGTCCAATCTAGTCACTTAGAGCCGTTCTTTTGAGACTTCTAGCAGCCATCTTAAGTCATATGACAGCCTTAAGGTCCTTGATGATTGCCCAGTATCCAAACTTAGAGCCGTTCTCTTGAGACATTTAGCAGTCATCTTAAGTCATATGGCAGCCTTAGAATCCTTGATCGATGTCCAATGGTCCAGTCTATCTTTCGTTAGTGACTTAGAGCCGTTCTTTTGAGACTTGTAGCAGCCTTCCTAAGTCATATGGCAGCCTTAGAGTCCTTGATAGATGCCCAATAGTCCAATCTTGCTTTCGGAAGTGACTTAAAGTCGGCTCGATGAGACTTGTAGCAGTCATCTTAAGTCATATGGCAGCCTTAGAGTCCTTGATCGATGGCCAATAGTCCAATCTAGCATCCGGATGTGACTTAGAGCCGAGTCGATGAGACTTGTAGAAGCCATCCTAAGTCATATGGCAGTCTTAGAGTCCTGATCGATGGCCAATAGTCCAATCTAGCTTCCGGAGGTGACTAAGAGCCGACTCGATGAGACTTGTAGTAGCCATCCTAAGTCATATGGCAGCCTTCGAGTCCTTGATTGATGGCCAATAGTCCAATCTTTCTTCCGGAAGTGTCGTAGAGCTGTTCTCTTGAGACTTGTAGCAGCCATTTTAAGTGCAGCCTTAAGGTCCTTGATTAAGGTCCTTGATGATTGCCCAATAGTCCAAACTAAGAGCCGTTTTCTTGAGACTTTTAGTAGTTATCTTAAGTCATATGGCAGCCTTAGAGTCCTTGATCGATGGCCAATACTCCAATCTAGCTTCCGGAAGTGACTTAGAGCCGACTCGATGAGACTTGTAGCAGTCATCTTAAGTCATATGGCATTCTTAAGGTCCTTGATGTATGCCCAATAGTCCATACTAGTTGCCGGAAGGGACTTATAGCCACGATCGTGAGACATATAGCAGTCACCTTATGTCATATGGCAGCCTTATAGTCCTTGATCGATGGCCAATAGTCCAATCTAGCTTCCGGAAGTGACTTAGAGCCGTTTTCTTGAGACTTGTAGCAGCCTTCCTAAGTCATATGGCAGCCCTAGAGTCCTTGATGTATGCCCAGTAGTCCAATCTAGCTTCAGTTAGTGACTTAGAGCAACGATCTTGAGACTTTTAGCAGTTATCTTAAGTCATATGGCAGCCTTAGAGTCCTTGTTGTATGCCCAATAGTCCATACTAGTTGCCGGAAGGAACTTATAGCCACGATCGTGAGACATATAGCAGTCACCTTATGTCATATGGCAGCCTTATAGTCCTTGATCGATGGCCAATAGTCCAATCTAGCTTCCGGAAGTGACTTAGAGCCGTTTTCTTGAGACTCGTAGCAGCCTTCCTAAGTCATATGGCAGCCCTAGAGTCCTTGGTGTATGCCCAGTAGTCCAATCTAGCTTCAGTTAGTGACTTAGAGCAACGATCTTGAGACTTGTAGCAGTCATCTTAAGTCATATGGCAACCTTAGAGTCCTTGATGTATGCCTAATAGTCCAATCTAGCTTCAGTTAGTGACTTAGAGCAACGATTTTCAGACTTTTAGCAGTTATCTTAAGTCATATGGCAGCCTTAAGGTCCTTGATTGATGGCCAATAGTCCAATCTAACTTCAGTTAGTGACTAAGAGCAACGATCTTGACACTTTAAGCAGTTATCTTAAGTCATATGGCAGCCTTAAGGTCCTTGATTGATGGCCAATAGTCCAATCTAACTTCAGTTAGTGACTAAGAGCAACGATCTTGAGACTTTTAGCAGTCACCTTATGTCATGTGGCAGCCTTATAGTCCTTGATCGATGGCCAATAGTCCAATCTAGCTTCCGGAAGTGACTTAGAGCCGTTTTCTTGAGACTTGTAGCAGCCTTCCTAAGTCATATGGCAGCCCTAGAGTCCTTGATGTATGCCCAGTAGTCCAATCTAGCTTCAGTTAGTGACTTAGAGCCACGATCGTGAGACATATAACAGTCACCTTAAGTCGTATGGCAGCCCTAGAGTCCTTGATCGATGGCCAATAGTCCAATCTAGCTTTCGGAAGTGTCGTAGAGCTGTTCTCTTGAGACTTGTAGCAGCCATTTTAAGTCCAATTTAGCTTCTGGAAATGTCGTAGAGCTGTTGTCTTGAGACTTGTAGCAGCCATTTTAAGTCCAATTTAGCTTCTGGAAGTGTTGTAGAGCTGTTCTCTTGAGATTTGTAGCAGACATCTTAAGTCATATGGCAGCCTTAAGGTCCTTGATGATTGCCCAGTAGTCCAAACTTAGAGCCGTTTTCTTGAGACTTGTAGCAGCCTTCCTAAGTCATATGGCAGATTTAGAGTCCTTGATAGATGCCCAATAGTCCAATCTAGCTTCAGTTTGTGACTTAGAGCCACGAGCTGGAGACTTTTAGCAGTTATCTTAAGTCATATGGCAGCCTTAGAGTCCTTGATCGATGGCCAATAGTCCAATCTAGCATCCGGAAGTGACTTAGAGCCGACTCGATGAGACTTGTAGCAGCCATCTTAAGTCATATGGCAGCTTGATGGGAGCCCAGTAGTCCAAATTAGCTGTCGGAAGTGACCTAGAGCCGTTTTCTTGGTACTAGTACAAGCCATCTTAAGTCATATGGCAGCCTTAAGTCCTTGATGATTGCCCAGTAGTCCAAACTTAGAGCCGTTTTCTTGAGACTTGTAGCAGCCCTCCTAAGTCATATGGCAGCCTTAGAGTCCTTGATAGATGCCCAATAATCCAATCTAGCTTCAGTTTGTGACTTAGAGCCACGATCTTGAGACTTTTAGCAGTTATCTTAAGTCATATGGCAGCCTTAGAGTCCTTGATCGATGGCCAATAGTCCAATCTAGCTTCCGGAAGTGACTTAGAGCCGACTCGATGAGACTTGTAGTAGCCATCCTAAGTCATATGGCAGCCTTCGAGTCCTTGATTGATGGCCAATAGTCCAATCTATCTTCCGGAAGTGTCGTAGAGCTGTTCTCTTGAGACTTGTAGCAGCCATTTTAAGTCCAGCCTTAAGGTCCTTGATTAAGGTCGTTGAAGATTGCCCAGTAGTCCAAACTTAGAGCCGTTTTCTTGAGACTTTTAGCAGTTATCTTAAGTCATATGGCAGCCTTAGAGTCCTTGATCGATGGCCAATAGTCCAATTTAGCTTCCGGAAGTGTTGTAGAGCTGTTCTCTTGAGATTTGTAGCAGCCATCTTAAGTCATATGGCAGCCTTAAGGTCCTTGATGATTGCCCAGTAGTCCAAACTTAGAGCCGTTTCTTGAGGCTTGTAGCAGCCTTCCTAAGTCATATGGCAGCCTAAGCGTCCTTGATAGATGCCCAATAGTCCAATCTCGCTTCCGCAGGTGACTTAGAGCCGACTCGATGAGACATGTAGTAGCCATCTTAAGTCATATGGCAGCCTTAGAAGTGAAGTGACCTAGAGCGGTTTTCTTGGTACTAGTAGCAGCCATCTTAAGTCATATGGCAGCCTTAGAGTCCTTGATCGATGGCCAAAGTCTAGCTTCCGGAAGTGTCGTAGAGCTGTTCTCTTGAGACTTTTAGCAGCCATTTTAAGTCCAGCCTTAAGGTCCTTGATGATTGCCCAGTATTCCAAACTTAGAGCCGTTTTCTTGAGACTTTTAGAAGTTATCTTAAGTCATATGGCAGCCTTAGAGTCCTTGATCGATGGCCAATAGTCCAATCTAGCTTCCGGAAGTGACTTAAAGCCTTTTTCTTGAGACTTGTAGCAGCCTTCCTAAGTCATATGGCAGCCCTAGAGTCCTTGATGTATGCCCAGTAGTCCAATCTAGCTTCAGTTAGTGACTTAGAGCAACGATCTTGAGACTTTTAGCAGTTATCTTAAGTCATATGGCAGCCTTAGAGTCCTTGTTATATGCCCAGTAGTCCATACTAGTTGCCGGATGGAACTTAGAGCCACGATCGTGAGACATATAGCAGTCACCTTATGTCATATGGCAGCCTTATAGTCCTTGATCGATGGCCAATAGTCCAATCTAGCTTCCGGAAGTGACTTAGAGCCGTTTTCTTGAGACTTGTAGCAGCCTTCCTAAGTCATATGGCAGCCTTAGAGTCCTTGATAGATGCCCAATAGTCCAATCTTGCTTTCGGAAGTGACTTAAAGTCGGCTCGATGAGACTTGTAGCAGTCATCTTAAGTCATATGGCAGCCTTAGAGTCCTTGATCGATGGCCGATAGTCCAAATTAGCTGTCGGAAGTGACATTGAGCTGTTTTTTTGGTACTTGTAGCAGCCAGCTTAAATCAAATGGCAGCCTTAAGGTCCTTGATGATTTCCCAGTATCCAAACTTAGAGCCGTTTTCTTGAGACTTGTAGCAGCCTTCCTAAGTTATATGGCAGCCTTGGAATCCTTGATCTATGGCCAATGGTCCAATCTAGTTTCCGTTAGTGACTTAGAGCCATTCTTTTGAGACTTGTAGCAGCCTTCCTAAGTCATATGGCAGCCTTAGAGTCCGTGATGTATGCCCTATAGTCCAATCTTGCTTTCGGAAGTGGCGTAGAGCCGGCTCGTTGAGACTTGGAGCAGCCTTCCTATGTTATAAGGCAACCTTGGAGTCCTGACTTTTAGCAGTTATCTTAAGTCATATGGCAGCCTTAGAGTCCTTGATCGATGGCCAATGGTCCAGTCTAGCTTCCGTTAGTGACTTAGAGCCGTTCTTTTGAGACTTGTAGCAGCCTTCCTAAGTCATATGGCAGCCTTAGAGTCCTTGATTAATGCCCAATAGTCCAATCTAGCTTCAGTTAGTGACTTAGAGCCACGATCTAGAGACTTTTAGCAGTCATCTCAAGTCATATGGCAGCCTTAGAGTCCTTGATCGACGGCCAATAGTCCAGTCTAGCTTCCGTTAGTGACTTAGAGTCGTTCTTTTGAGACTTCTAGCAGACATCTTAAGTCATATGGCAGCCCTAGAGTCCGTGATGTATGCCCTATAGTCCAATCTTGCTTTCGGAAGTGGCGTAGAGCCGGCTCGTTGAGACTTGGAGCAGCCTTCCTATGTTATAAGGCAACCTTGGAGTCCTTGATTGATGGCCAATAGTCCAATCTAGCTTCAGCTAGTGACTTAGAGCCACGATCTTAAGACTTTTAGCAGTTATCTTAAGTCATATGGCAGCCTTAGAGTCATTGATCGATCACTTAGAGCCGTTCTTTGGAACTTTTAGCAGCCATCTTAAGTCATATGGCAGCCTTAGAGTCCGTGATGTATGCCCTATAGTCCTTCCTATAGGCCTTCCTATGTTATAAGGCAACCTTGGAGTCCTGACCTTTAGCAGTTATCTTAAGTCATATGGCAGCCTTAGAGTCCTTGATCGATGGCCAATGGTCCAGTCTAGCTTCCGTTAGTGACTTAGAGCCGTTCTTTTGAGACTTGTAGCAGCCTTCCTAAGTCATATGGCAGCCTTAGAGTCCGTGATGTATGCCCTATAGTCCAATCTTGCTTTCGGAAGTGGCGTAGAGCCGGCTCGTTGAGACTTGGAGCAGCCTTCCTATGTTATAAGGCAACCTTGGAGTCCTAACTTTTAGCAGTTATCTTAAGTCATATGGCAGCCTTAGAGTCCTTGATCGATGGCCAATGGTCCAGTCTAGCTTCCGTTAGTGACTTAGAGCCGTTCTTTTGAGACTTGTAGCAGCCTTCCTAAGTCATATGGCAGCCTTAGAGTCCTTGATAGATGCCCAATAGTCCAATCTAGCTTCAGTTAGTGATTTAGAGCCACGATCTAGAGACTTTTAGCAGTCATCTGAAGTCATATGCCTTAGAGTCCTTGTTCGATGGCCAACAGCCCAGTCTAGCTTCCGTTAGTGACTTAGAGCCGTTCTTTTGAGACTTCTAGCAGCCATCTTAAGTCATATGGCAGCGTTTGAGTCCGTGATGTATGCCCTATAGTCCAATCTTGCTTTCGGAAGTGGCGTAGAGCCGGCTCGTTGAGACTTGGAGCAGCCTTCCTATGTTATAAGGCAACCTTGGAGTCCTGACTTTTAGCAGTTATCTTAAGTCATATGGCAGCCTTAAAGTCCTTGATCGATGGCCAATGGTCCAGTCTAGCTTCCGTTAGTGACTTAGAGCCGTTTATTTGAGACTTGTAGCAGCCTTCCTAAGTCATATGGCAGCCTTAGAGTCCTTGATAGATGCCCAATAGTCCAACCTAGCTTCAGTTAGTGACTTAGAGCCACGATCTTGAGACTTTTAGCAGTTATCTTAAGTCATATGGCAGCCGTAGAGTCCTTGATCGATGGCCAATGGTCCAATCTAGTCACTTAGAGCCGTTCTTTTGAGACTTCTAGCAGCCATCTTAAGTCATATGACAGCCTTAAGGTCCTTGATGATTGCCCAGTATCCAAACTTAGAGCCGTTCTCTTGAGACATTTAGCAGTCATCTTAAGTCATATGGCAGCCTTAGAATCCTTGATCGATGTCCAATGGTCCAGTCTATCTTTCGTTAGTGACTTAGAGCCGTTCTTTTGAGACTTGTAGCAGCCTTCCTAAGTCATATGGCAGCCTTAGAGTCCTTGATAGATGCCCAATAGTCCAATCTTGCTTTCGGAAGTGACTTAAAGTCGGCTCGATGAGACTTGTAGCAGTCATCTTAAGTCATATGGCAGCCTTAGAGTCCTTGATCGATGGCCAATAGTCCAATCTAGCATCCGGATGTGACTTAGAGCCGAGTCGATGAGACTTGTAGAAGCCATCCTAAGTCATATGGCAGCCTTCGAGTCCTTGATTGATGGCCAATAGTCCAATCTATCTTCCAGAAGTGTCGTAGAGCTGTTCTCTTGAGACTTGTAGCAGCCATTTTAAGTCCAGCCTTAAGGTCCTTGATTAAGGTCGTTGAAGATTGCCCAGTAGTCCAAACTTAGAGCCGTTTTCTTGAGACTTTTAGCAGTTATCTTAAGTCATATGGCAGCCTTAGAGTCCTTGATCGATGGCCAATAGTCCAATCTAGCTTCCGGAAGTGACTTAGAGCCGACTCGATGAGACTTGTAGCAGTCATCTTAAGTCATATGGCAGCCTTAAGGTCCTTGATGATTGCCCAGTAGTCCAAACTTAGAGCCGTTTTCTTGAGACTTGTAGCAGCCTTCCTAAGTCATATGGCAGCCTTAGGGTCTTTGATAGATGCCCAATAGTCCAATCTAGCTTCAGTTTGTGACTTAGAGCCACGAGCTGGAGACTTTTAGCAGTTATCTTAAGTCATATGGCAGTCTTAGAGTCCTGATCGATGGCCAATAGTCCAATCTAGCTTCCGGAGGTGACTAAGAGCCGACTCGATGAGACTTGTAGTAGCCATCCTAAGTCATATGGCAGCCTTCGAGTCCTTGATTGATGGCCAATAGTCCAATCTTTCTTCCGGAAGTGTCGTAGAGCTGTTCTCTTGAGACTTGTAGCAGCCATTTTAAGTGCAGCCTTAAGGTCCTTGATTAAGGTCCTTGATGATTGCCCAATAGTCCAAACTAAGAGCCGTTTTCTTGAGACTTTTAGTAGTTATCTTAAGTCATATGGCAGCCTTAGAGTCCTTGATCGATGGCCAATACTCCAATCTAGCTTCCGGAAGTGACTTAGAGCCGACTCGATGAGACTTGTAGCAGTCATCTTAAGTCATATGGCATTCTTAAGGTCCTTGATGTATGCCCAATAGTCCATACTAGTTGCCGGAAGGGACTTATAGCCACGATCGTGAGACATATAGCAGTCACCTTATGTCATATGGCAGCCTTATAGTCCTTGATCGATGGCCAATAGTCCAATCTAGCTTCCGGAAGTGACTTAGAGCCGTTTTCTTGAGACTTGTAGCAGCCTTCCTAAGTCATATGGCAGCCCTAGAGTCCTTGATGTATGCCCAGTAGTCCAATCTAGCTTCAGTTAGTGACTTAGAGCAACGATCTTGAGACTTTTAGCAGTTATCTTAAGTCATATGGCAGCCTTAGAGTCCTTGTTGTATGCCCAATAGTCCATACTAGTTGCCGGAAGGAACTTATAGCCACGATCGTGAGACATATAGCAGTCACCTTATGTCATATGGCAGCCTTATAGTCCTTGATCGATGGCCAATAGTCCAATCTAGCTTCCGGAAGTGACTTAGAGCCGTTTTCTTGAGACTCGTAGCAGCCTTCCTAAGTCATATGGCAGCCCTAGAGTCCTTGGTGTATGCCCAGTAGTCCAATCTAGCTTCAGTTAGTGACTTAGAGCAACGATCTTGAGACTTGTAGCAGTCATCTTAAGTCATATGGCAACCTTAGAGTCCTTGATGTATGCCTAATAGTCCAATCTAGCTTCAGTTAGTGACTTAGAGCAACGATTTTCAGACTTTTAGCAGTTATCTTAAGTCATATGGCAGCCTTAAGGTCCTTGATTGATGGCCAATAGTCCAATCTAACTTCAGTTAGTGACTAAGAGCAACGATCTTGACACTTTAAGCAGTTATCTTAAGTCATATGGCAGCCTTAAGGTCCTTGATTGATGGCCAATAGTCCAATCTAACTTCAGTTAGTGACTAAGAGCAACGATCTTGAGACTTTTAGCAGTCACCTTATGTCATGTGGCAGCCTTATAGTCCTTGATCGATGGCCAATAGTCCAATCTGGCTTCCGGAAGTGACTTAGAGCCGTTTTCTTGAGACTTGTAGCAGCCTTCCTAAGTCATATGGCAGCCCTAGAGTCCTTGATGTATGCCCAGTAGTCCAATCTAGCTTCAGTTAGTGACTTAGAGCCACGATCGTGAGACATATAACAGTCACCTTAAGTCGTATGGCAGCCCTAGAGTCCTTGATCGATGGCCAATAGTCCAATCTAGCTTTCGGAAGTGTCGTAGAGCTGTTCTCTTGAGACTTGTAGCAGCCATTTTAAGTCCAATTTAGCTTCTGGAAATGTCGTAGAGCTGTTGTCTTGAGACTTGTAGCAGCCATTTTAAGTCCAATTTAGCTTCTGGAAGTGTTGTAGAGCTGTTCTCTTGAGATTTGTAGCAGACATCTTAAGTCATATGGCAGCCTTAAGGTCCTTGATGATTGCCCAGTAGTCCAAACTTAGAGCCGTTTTCTTGAGACTTGTAGCAGCCTTCCTAAGTCATATGGCAGATTTAGAGTCCTTGATAGATGCCCAATAGTCCAATCTAGCTTCAGTTTGTGACTTAGAGCCACGAGCTGGAGACTTTTAGCAGTTATCTTAAGTCATATGGCAGCCTTAGAGTCCTTGATCGATGGCCAATAGTCCAATCTAGCATCCGGAAGTGACTTAGAGCCGACTCGATGAGACTTGTAGCAGCCATCTTAAGTCATATGGCAGCTTGATGGGAGCCCAGTAGTCCAAATTAGCTGTCGGAAGTGACCTAGAGCCGTTTTCTTGGTACTAGTACAAGCCATCTTAAGTCATATGGCAGCCTTAAGTCCTTGATGATTGCCCAGTAGTCCAAACTTAGAGCCGTTTTCTTGAGACTTGTAGCAGCCCTCCTAAGTCATATGGCAGCCTTAGAGTCCTTGATAGATGCCCAATAATCCAATCTAGCTTCAGTTTGTGACTTAGAGCCACGATCTTGAGACTTTTAGCAGTTATCTTAAGTCATATGGCAGCCTTAGAGTCCTTGATCGATGGCCAATAGTCCAATCTAGCTTCCGGAAGTGACTTAGAGCCGACTCGATGAGACTTGTAGTAGCCATCCTAAGTCATATGGCAGCCTTCGAGTCCTTGATTGATGGCCAATAGTCCAATCTATCTTCCGGAAGTGTCGTAGAGCTGTTCTCTTGAGACTTGTAGCAGCCATTTTAAGTCCAGCCTTAAGGTCCTTGATTAAGGTCGTTGAAGATTGCCCAGTAGTCCAAACTTAGAGCCGTTTTCTTGAGACTTTTAGCAGTTATCTTAAGTCATATGGCAGCCTTAGAGTCCTTGATCGATGGCCAATAGTCCAATTTAGCTTCCGGAAGTGTTGTAGAGCTGTTCTCTTGAGATTTGTAGCAGCCATCTTAAGTCATATGGCAGCCTTAAGGTCCTTGATGATTGCCCAGTAGTCCAAACTTAGAGCCGTTTTCTTGAGGCTTGTAGCAGCCTTCCTAAGTCATATGGCAGCCTAAGCGTCCTTGATAGATGCCCAATAGTCCAATCTAGCTTCCGCAGGTGACTTAGAGCCGACTCGATGAGACATGTAGTAGCCATCTTAAGTCATATGGCAGCCTTAGAAGTGAAGTGACCTAGAGCGGTTTTCTTGGTACTAGTAGCAGCCATCTTAAGTCATATGGCAGCCTTAGAGTCCTTGATCGATGGCCAATAGTCCAATCTAGCTTCCGGAAGTGTCGTAGAGCTGTTCTCTTGAGACTTTTAGCAGCCATTTTAAGTCCAGCCTTAAGGTCCTTGATGATTGCCCAGTATTCCAAACTTAGAGCCGTTTTCTTGAGACTTTTAGAAGTTATCTTAAGTCATATGGCAGCCTTAGAGTCCTTGATCGATGGCCAATAGTCCAATCTAGCTTCCGGAAGTGACTTAAAGCCTTTTTCTTGAGACTTGTAGCAGCCTTCCTAAGTCATATGGCAGCCCTAGAGTCCTTGATGTATGCCCAGTAGTCCAATCTAGCTTCAGTTAGTGACTTAGAGCAACGATCTTGAGACTTTTAGCAGTTATCTTAAGTCATATGGCAGCCTTAGAGTCCTTGTTATATGCCCAGTAGTCCATACTAGTTGCCGGATGGAACTTAGAGCCACGATCTAGAGACTTTAAGCAGTCATCTTAAGTCATATGGCAGCCTTAGAGTCCTTGATGTATGCCCCATAGTCCAATCTAGCTTCAGTTAGTGACTTAGAGCAACGATCTTGAGAATTTTAGCAGTTATCTTAAGTCATATGGCAGCCTTGAGGTCCTTGATTGATGGCCAATAGTCCAATCTAACTTCAGTTAGTGACTTAGAGCCACGATCTTGAGAATTTTAGCAGTTATCTTAAGTCATATGGCAGTCTTAAGGTCCTTGATGTATGCCCAATAGTCCAATACTACTTGCCGGAAGGGACTTAGAGCCACGACCGTGAGACATATAGCAGTCACCTTAAGTCATATGGCAGCCCTAGAGTCCTTGATCGATGAAGATCGATTTGTGACTTAGAGCCACGAGCTGGAGACTTTTAGCAGTTATCTTAAGTCATATGGCAGCCTTAGAGTCCTTGATCGATGGTCAATAGTCCAATCTAGCTTCCGGAGGTGACTTAGAGCCGACTCGATGAGACATGTAGCAGCCATCTTAAGTCATATGGCAGCCTTAGAGTCCTTGATGGGAGCCCAGTAGTCCAAATTAGCTGTCGGAAGTGACCTAGAGCGGTTTTCTTGGTACTAGTAGCAGCCATCTTAAGTCATATGGCAGCCTTAGAGTCCTTGATTGATGGCCAATAGTCCAATCTAGCTTCCGGAAGAGACTTAGAGCCGACTCGATGAGACTTGTAGTAGCCATCCTAAGTCATATGGCAGCCTTCGAGTCCTTGATTGATGGCCAATAGTCCAATCTATCTTCCGGAAGTGTCGTAGAGCCGTTCTCTTGAGACTTGTAGCAGCCATTTTAAGTCAAGCCTTAAGGTCCTTGATTAAGGTCGTTGAAGATTGCCCAGTAGTCCAAACTTAGAGCCGTTTTCTTGAGACTTTTAGCAGTTATCTTAAGTCATATGGCAGCCTTAGAGTCCTTGATCGATGGCCAATAGTCCAATCTAGCTTCCGGAAGTGTTGTAGAGCTGTTCTCTTGAGATTTGTAGCAGCCATCTTAAGTCATATGGCAGCCTTAAGGTCCTTGATGATTGCCCAGTAGTCCAAACTTAGAGCCGTTTTCTTGAGACTTGTAGCAGCCTTCATAAGTCATATGGCAGACTTAGAGTCCTTGATAGATGCCCAATAGTCCAATCTAGCTTCAGTTTGTGACTTAGAGCCACGAGCTGGAGAATTTTAGCAGTTATCTTAAGTCATATAGCAGCCTTAGAGTCCTTGATCGATGGCCAATAGTCCAATATAGCTTCCGGAAGTGTCGTAGAGCTGTTCTCTTGAGACTTGTAGCAGCCATCTTAAGTCATATGGCAGCCTTAAGGTCCTTGATGATTGCCCAGTAGTCCAAGACTTAGAGCCGTTTTCTTGAGACTTGTAGCAGCCTTCATAAGTCATATGGCAGACTTAGAGTCCTTGATAGATGCCCAATAGTCCAATCTAGCTTCAGTTTGTGACTTAGAGCCACGAGCTGGAGAATTTTAGCAGTCATATGGCAGCCTTAGAGTCCTTGATTGATGGCCAATAGTCCAATCTAGCTTCCGGAAGAGACTTAGAGCCGACTCGATGAGACTTGTAGCAGCCATCTTAAGTCATATGGCAGCCTTAGAATCCTTGATGGGAGCCCAGTAATCCAAATTAGCTATCGGAAGTGACCTAGAGCCGTTTTCTTGGTACTAGTAGCAGCCATCTTAAGTCATATGGCAGCCTTAGAGTCCTTGATCGATGGCCAATAGTACAATATAGCTTCCGGAAGTGTCGTAGAGCTGTTCTCTTGAGACTTGTAGCAGCTATTTTAAGTCCAGCCTTAAGGTCCTTTATTAAGGTCGTTGAAGATTGCCCAGTAGTCCAAACGTAGAGCCGTTTTCTTGAGACTTTTAGAAGTTATCTTAAGTCATATGGCAGCCTTAGAGTCCTTGATCGATGGCCAATAGTCCAATCTAGCTTCCGGAAGTGACTTAGAGCCTTTTTCTTGAGACTGGTAGCAGTCATCTTAAGTCATATGGCAGCCTTAAGGTCCTTGATGATTGCCCAGTAGTCCAAGTGACTTAGAGCCGTTTGCTCGTTGAGACTTTTAGCAGCCTATCTTAAGTCATATGGCAGCCTTAGAGTCCTTGATCGATGCCCAATAGTCCAATCTAGCTTCCGGAAGTGACTTAGAGCCTTTTTCTTGAGACTGGTAGCAGTCATCTTAAGTCATATGGCAGCCTTAGAGTCCTTGATGTATGCCCCATAGTCCAATCTAGCTTCAGTTAGTGACTTAGAGCAACGATCTTGAGAATTTTAGCAGTTATCTTAAGTCATATGGCAGCCTTGAGGTCCTTGATTGATGGCCAATAGTCCAATCTAACTTCAGTTAGTGACTTAGAGCCACGATCTTGAGAATTTTAGCAGTTATCTTAAGTCATATGGCAGTCTTAAGGTCCATGATGTATGCCCAATAGTCCATACTACTTGCCGGAAGGGACTTACAGCCACGACCGTGAGACATATAGCAGTCACCTTAAGTCATATGGCAGCCCTAGAGTCCTTGATCGATGGATCGATTTGTGACTTAGAGCCACTAGCTGGAGACTTTTAGCAGTTATCTTAAGTCATATGGCAGCCTTAGAGTCCTTGATTGATGGCCAATAGTCCAATCTAGCTTCCGGAAGAGACTTAGAACCGACTCGATGAGACTTGTAGTAGCCATCCTAAGTCATATGGCAGCCTTCGAGTCCTTGATTGAGCCAATAGTCCAATCTATCTTCCGGAAGTGTCGTAGAGCTGTTCTCTTGAGACTTGTAGCAGCCATTTTAAGTCCAGCCTTAAGGTCCTTGATTATGGTCGTTGAAGATTGCCCAGTAGTCCAAACTTAGAGCCGTTTTCTTGAGACTTTTAGCAGTTATCTTAAGTCATATGGCAGCCTTAGAGTCCTTGATCGATGGCCAATAGTCCAATCTAGCTTCCGGAGGTGTCGTAGAGCCGTTCTCTTGAGATTTGTAGCAGCCATCTTAAGTCATATGGCAGCCTTAAGGTCCTTGATCGATTGCCCAGTAGTCCAAGGACTTAGAGCCGTTTTCTTGAGACTTGTAGCAGCCTTCATAAGTCATATGGCAGACTTAGAGTCCTTGATAGATGCCCAATAGTCCAATCTAGCTTCAGTTTGTGACTTAGAGCCACGATCTGGAGAATTTTAGCAGTCATCTTAAGTCATATGGCAGCCTTAGAGTCCTTGATAGATGCCCAATAGTCCAATCTAGCTTCAGTTTGTGACTTAGAGCCACGATCTGGAGAAGTTTAGCAGTTATCTTAAGTCATATAGCAGCCTTAGAGTCCTTGATCGATGGCCAATAGTCCAATATAGCTTCCGGAAGTGTCTTAGAGCCGTTCTCTTGAGACTTGTAGCAGCCATCTTAAGTCATATGGCAGCCTTAAGGTCCTTGATGATTGCCCAGTAGTCCAAACTTAGAGCCGTTTTCTTGAGACTTGTAGCAGCCTTCATAAGTCATATGGCAGCCTTAGAGTCCTTGATAGATGCCCAATAGTCCAATCTAGCTTCAGTTTGTGACTTAGAGCCACGAGCTGGAGAATTTTAGCAGTCATCTTAAGTCATATGGCAGCCTTAGAGTCCTTGATTGATGGCCAATAGTCCAATCTAGCTTCCGGAAGAGACTTAGAGCCGACTTCGTGAGACTTGTAGCAGCCATCTTAAGTCATATGGCAGCCTTAGAGTCCTTGATGGATGCCCAGTAGTCCAAATTAGCTGTCGGTAGTGACCTAGAGCCGTTTTCTTGAGACTAGTAGCAGCCATCTTAAGTCATATGGCAGCCTTAGAGTCCTTGATCGATGGCCAATAGTCCAATCTAGCTTCCGGAAGTGACTTAGAGCCGTTCTCTTGAGACTTGTAGCAGCCATCTTAAGTCATATGGCAGCCTTAAGGTCCTTTATTAAGGTCGTTGAAGATTGCCCAGTAGTCCAAACTGTAGAGCCGTTTTCTTGAGACTTGTAGCAGTTATCTTAAGTCATATGGCAGCCTTAGAGTCCTTGATCGATGGCCAATAGTCCAATCTAGCTTCCGTAAGTGACTTAGAGCCTTTCTCTTGAGACTGGTAGCAGTCATCTTAAGTCATATGGCAGCCTTAAGGTCCTTGAAGATTGCCCAATAGTCCAAACGTGGGACAGAGCACGTTTTCTTGAGACTTGTAGCAGTTATCTTAAGTCATATGGCAGCCTTAGAGTCCTTGATCGATGGCCAATAGTCCAATCTAGCTTCCGGAAGTGACTTAGAGCCGTTTTCTTGAGACTTGTAGCAGCCATCTTAAGTCATATGGCAGCCTTAAGGTCCTTGATGTATGCCCAATAGTCCATACTACTTGCCGGAAGGGACTTAGAGCCACGACCTTGAGACATATAGCAGCCACCTTAAGTCATATGGCAGCCTTAGAGTCCTTGATCGATGGATCGATTTGTGACTTAGAGCCACGTGCTGGAGACTTGTAGCAGTTATCTTAAGTCCTATGGCAGCCTTAGAGTCCTTGATGTATGCCCAATAGTCCAATCTAGCTTCCGGAAGTAACGTAGAGCCGTCTCGATGAGACTTGTAGCAGCCATCTTAAGTCATATGGCAGCCTTAGAGTCCTTGATGTATGTCCAATAGTCCATACTAGTTGCCGGAAGGGACTTAGAGCCACGATCTTGAAACTTGTAGCAGCCATCTTAAGTCATATGGCAGCCTTAAGGTCCTTGATTGATGGTCAATAGTCCAAATTAGCCCAGTAGTCAAACTTAGAGCCGTTTTCTTGGGACTTGTAGCAGCCATCTTAAGTCATATGGCAGCCTTAGAGTCCTTGATGTATGTCCAATAGTCCATACTAGTTGCCGGAAGGGACTTAGAGCCACGATCTTGAAACTTGTAGCAGCCATCTTAAGTCATATGGCAGCCTTAAGGTCCTTGATGATTGCCCAGTAGTCCAAACTTAGAGCCGTTTGCTTGGTACTTGTAGCAGCCATCTTAAGTCATATGGCAGCATTAGAGTCCTTGATAGATGTCCAATAGTCCAATCTAGCTTCCGTTAGTGACTTAGAGCCACTATCTTGAGACTTGTTGCAATCATCTTAAGTCATATGGCAGCCTAAGAGTCCTTGATAGATGTCCAATAGTCCAATCTAGCTTCCGTTAGTAACTTAGAGCCGTTTTCTTGAGACTTGTAGCAGTCATCTTAGGTCATATGGCAGCCTTAGAGTCCTTGATGGGTGCCCAGTAGTCCAAACTAGTTGACGGAAGTGACTTAGAGCCGTTTGCTTGGTACTTGTAGCAGCCATCTTAAGTCATATGGCAGCATTAGAGTCCTTGATAGATGTCCAATAGTCCAATCTAGTTTCCGTTAGTAACTTAGAGCCGTTTTCTTGAGACTTGTAGCAGTCATCTTAAGTCATATGGCAGCTTTAGAGTCCTTGATGGGTGCCCAGTAGTCCAATCTAGCTTCCGTTAGTGACTTAGAGCCACTATCTTGAGACTTGTTGCAATCATCTTAAGTCATATGGCAGCCTAAGAGTCCTTGATAGATGTCCAATAGTCCAATCTAGCTTCCGTTAGTGACTTAGATCCGTTCTCTTGAGACATTTAGCAGTCATCTTAAGTCCAGCCTTAAGGTCCTTTATTAAGGTCGTTGAAGATTGCCCAGTAGTCCAAACGTAGAGCCGTTTTCTTGAGACTTGTAGCAGTCATCTTAAGTCATATGGCAGCCTTAGAGTCCTTGATCGATGGCCAATAGTCCAATCTAGCTTCAGTTAGTGACTTAGAGCCGTTCTTTTGAGACTTGTAGCAGTCTTCTTAAGTCATATGGCAGCCTTAGAGTCCTTGATGGGTGCCCAGTAGTCCAATCTAGCTTCCGTTAGTGACTTAGAGCCGTTTTCTTGAGACATTTATCAGTCATCTTAGGTCATATGGCAGCCTTAGAGTCCTTGATAGATGCCCAGTAGTCCATCCTAGTTGCCGGAAGGGACTTAGAGCCACGATCTAGAGACTTTAAGCAGTCATCTTAAGTCATATGGCAGCCTTAGAGTCCTTGATGTATGCCCAATAGTCCAATCTAGCTTCAGTTAGTGACTTAGAGCAACGATCTTTGAGACTTTTAGCAGTCATCTTAAGTCATATGGCAGCCTTGAGGTCCTTGATTGATGGCCAATAGTCCAATCTAACTTCAGTTAGTGACTTAGAGCAACGATCTTGAGACTTTTAGCAGTCATCTTAAGTCATATGGCAGCCTTAAGGTCCTTGATGGATGCCCAATAGTCCATACTACTTGCCGGAAGGGACTTAGAGCCACGACCGTGAGACATATAGCAGTCACCTTAAGTCATATGGCAGCCTTAGAGTCCTTGATCGATGGCCAATCGATTCCTGTGACTTAGAGCCACTCAGCTGGAGACTTTTAGCAGTTATCTTAAGTCATATGGCAGCCTTAGAGTCCTTGATCGATGGCCAATAGTCCAATCTAGCTTCCGGAGGTGACTTAGAGCCGACTCGATGAGACATGTAGCAGCCATCTTAAGTCATATGGCAGCCTTAGAGTCCTTGATGGGATGCCCAATAGTCCAAATTAGCTGTCGTAAGTGACTTAGAGCCGTTTTCTTGGTACTTGTAGCAGCCATCCTAAGTCATATGGCAGCCTTAGAGTCCTTGATTGATGGCCAATAGTCCAATCTAGCTTCCGGAAGAGACTTAGAGCCGACTCGATGAGACTTGTAGCAGCCATCTTAAGTCATATGGCAGCCTTCGAGTCCTTGATTGATGGCCAATAGTCCAATCTAGCTTCCGGAAGTGACTTAGAGCTGTTCTCTTGAGACTTTTAGCAGTCATCTTAAGTCATATGGCAGCCTTAGAGTCCTTGATTAAGGTCCTTGATGATTGCCCAGTAGTCCAAACTTAGAGCCGTTATCTTGAGACTTTTAGCAGTCATCTTAAGTCATATGGCAGCCTTAGAGTCCTTGATGGATGCCCAATAGTCCAATCTAGCTTCCGGAAGTGACTTAGAGCCACGATCGTGAGACTTGTAGCAGCCATCTTAAGTCATATGGCAGCCTTAGAGTCCTTGATAGATGTCTAATAGTCCAATCTATCTTCCGTTAGTGACTTAGAGCCACGATCGTGAGACTTGTAGCAGCAATCTTAAGTCATATGACAGCCTTAAGGTCCTTGATGATTGCCCAGTATCCAAACTTAGAGCCGTTCTCTTGATACATTTAGCAGTCATCTTAAGTCATATGGCAGCCTTAGAGTCCTTGATAGATGGCCAATAGTCCAATCTAGCTTCCGTAAGTGACTTAGAGCCGATCTCGTGAGACTTGTAGCAGCCATCTTAAGTCATATGGCAGCCTTAGAGTCCTTGATGTATGGCCAATAGTCCAATCTAGCTTCCGGAAGTGACTTAGAGCCAGTTCTCTTGAGACTTGTAGCAGCCATTTTAAGTCAGCCTTAAGGTCCTTGATTAAGGCCCTTGATATTGTCCAATAAGTCCAAGTGACTTAGAGCCGTCTTCTTGAGACTTGTAGCAGTTATCTTAAGTCATATGGCAGCCTTAGAGTCCTTGATCGATGGCCAATAGTCCAATCTAGCTTTTGACTTAAGAGCTTTTTTTTTTTTTTTTTTTTTTCCTTTTTAGTCATTGGCAGCCCTAGAGTCCTTGATGTAAGTAGTGCAATCTTTCTTCAGTTAGTGACTTAGAGCAACGATCTTGAGACTTCTTAGCAGTTATCTTAAGTCATATGGCAGCCTTAGAGTCCTTAATGTATGCCCAATTCCAATCTAGCTTCCGCCTTTGTTTTGAGTTTTGTCTGTCCTAAGTCAAAGCCTACAAACGCAAAATCAAATCAGAAAACAATTTTAACATACAGCAAAATCTCCCTTTGCGGTGTTGTTGTTTTTGTTACTTCTTTTGCTCTTGCGTTTTACATCTTCCCGTTTTAACTCACTCTCGCGCCTACGCGTACAAATTGTTGTTGCATGTGTTCAATTTGACGCGCTCTCTCATTCTTTCCTATTTCTTTTGTTCGCGCTCTCGTCTATTTCCTTCTCGCGTCTGAGTGATACGTGATTGTTTATTGTGTTTCTCTTAGTAAAAATCTTTTCTCTTTCGAGGTAAACTTTTTACTTTTTAATTTTAACCCTTGTGCGATCTGGCCAGTATATTTTTGAATAATTTCTCTTTTTCAATTCTTAATTTTAAAAAAAGTGAAAATGGTTGTCTGATCAAAACGAAACTGCAAAGTTTCCACCGAAGCTAAGGACTGTCAGGAGTATATCCTATGTTGGCTGTGTGAGAATTCCGTACATGTTAAGTGTGCGGGTCTCACATTGAAAATTAAAGACAGTATTAGAATCGGTGGAGGTTTGAAGTATGGTTGTGATTCGTGCCGCGGTATCGAGAACGAGATGCGGACTTTTATGAGGCGGACTAGAGATGGTTTTACCACGTTGAGGGCTGGTTTTAATAAACTCCAAATCGGAGTTTATGGCGTTGGAGGCTCAGTTTAATAGCTTAAAGCTGTTAAATGAGTCTCCTAAACGAAAAAGACCATTCCTCGAGGTGCATCTCCTGCTCCGCCGGCGTCTCTTCTCGTCCCTGGCGGGTCTCATGCCATATCATCACCCAGTAACCAGCGCCTAATATCGTTTAAAAGCCCGGTAATTCCGGGCATTGAGGTTACTTCCATATCGCCTGGTAGTAACCTCGCATCTAATGCGATAGTAGGCGTAGTATCCGATTTGTCCGGGCAATCTTCCAATCGAATGGAAATTGCCGATAGTTTTATTATAGGAGGCCCTGTTAGTGGGTTTGCTGCGTCAGCAGTTGCAACTCCCAATGTTGCAGCTGACGTTGTAGCACACCCGCCAAGGGATCTTATTGGTGTTCCACCAAAGAAACATGTATTTGTTTCTAGGCTTGCCCCTGATGTCTGATATCTGATGATGTTATAGCCTATATTCGGTCTGTGGTTAAAGACCCGAATATTGCAGTGGAAAAGTTTAAATTTTCGTATGCCCGTGACATTTCGTCATTTAAAATAAGTATCTCTGCCAACAATTTTGACACTATATGTCATAAATCAAAACTTACTAATCTCTTTGTAGATAGCCTATCTTTTCCAAATAACATTTTAGCTTTTACTGAGACGTGGCTGAAACCTGACATTGCTGATGCATCTGTTTTTGCTTCAAAATTTTCTGTATTCAGATGTGATCGAACTCCTCGCGTGGGTGGAGGAGTTTTGATTGCTGTTGATGCTGCTTTATCATCTGAACAGATTCAACCTTCCTCTAATCAGGAGATTGAGTTTGTCAGTGTTAAGGTAGATTATCATTCTTTTTCCGCCTACATCACTTGTTCATATATTCCACCGCAGTCTGACATGGTGGTTTATTTAAATCATTTAGAGGCAATTCGATCTGTCTCTGCTTTGACATCTAATCGTGATATTCTCATTGTTCTAGGTGATTTTAATTTACCTTCTATAGCATGGTCCCTTGCGGATGAATCTACTATACTGTTGCCTTCCACGTCACATGACTTTGTTGACGGCCTTTTTGAGATGTCTCTATCTCAAGTCAATTTAGTGAGTAATATAAATGGAAGATCATTAGATCTGATATTTGTGCTTGATCCTGCCAATTGTGCTGTTTCCAGGATTGAACCTTTTGTTCTTCCGGAAGATAAATTTCATCCCACTTTAAATTTAACAATTGATCTACCTTCTCTTCCACCACTACTTTGTGCCAATATGATACCTCGAACCCGATGCTTTCATAAAACAGATTTTTCTAAACTTAATGATATCATTCTTGCTACTGATTGGTCTTATCTGTACAATTGTATAGACATGGACTCAGCTATTTCTTTCTTTTATAGTACACTTGATTCACTTTTAGATAATTGTGTTCCTCTCAAGAGACAGGTGGTTTCTAATAAGCCTCCTTGGTTCTCTCGGGAATTATCCAACTTGAAAAATGTGAAGTCAAGATGCTATAAGAAGTTTAAAAAAACTCGCCGTTCGTCTGATTTCATTCTGTATTCTGCTGCTCGCTCGAGATTTATGGTCCTTAATATGCAATGCTATAAGGATTATCTACGGCGTTGCAAATGTCAGTTTTCTCGTGATCCTAAGCAATTTTATAACTTTGTCAATACTAAACGTAAGACATCAGTGCATCCGTCTTCCTTGTCATTTGAAAATAATAAAGCTAACACTGATCAGGCAATTGCCGATTTGTTTGCTGATTTTTTCAAGACTACCTACTCCTCAGCGGAATATCATTCAATTCTTCCGTATCCTTATCAGTTAAAAAAGTCGAACTGTATTTTTAATCCAATGATTGATGAAAGTTCGCTTCTCAGCGTGCTTAATGTAGTGAAACCCGTGTATTCACCAGGACCTGATGGTATACCTGGTTGTGTACTCAGGTTTTGTGCAAATGCTTTATGTAAGCCAATTTTGAAGTTATTTTTGTTGTCTGTTGACTCGTCCTCCTTCCCAGCTATTTGGAAGGAATCATATATTATTCCTCTCCATAAAAATGGTAAAAAGTCCGAAGCTTCAAACTATAGGGGTATTTCTAAATTGTCTGCTATTCCTAAAGCTTTTGAAAAGATAATAACTTCTCAATTGCAACACTTCTGTAGGTCTATTATTTCACCATCCCAACATGGGTTTGTGAAACGTAGATCCACTACCACTAACCTTTTAGAATTCACTTCTTTAACAATCGATGGATTCAGAAATGCAAAACAAACTGATGTCATATATACTGATTTCAGTAAGGCTTTTGATTCTGTTAATCATACGCTTTTGCTTATTAAGTTAAGTGACATTGGCTTTCCGCCAATTTTTCTTTGTTGGATTCGCGAGTATCTAACAAACAGAACGCAGAAGGTACTTTTCAAGTCTTCCTTTTCCAGTTCTATTCATGTGACGTCTGGGGTGCCGCAGGGTAGTCATCTGGGCCCTCTGCTTTTTACACTCTTTATTAATGATCTTCCCTCAGTTATGATACATTCGCGCGTGCTTATGTATGCTGATGACGTCAAGCTTTGTTTTAGTTATAAAGATATGATTTCGCCTGTTCGCTTACAAGCCGATCTTAACAATTTCGAGTCTTGGTGCCGGCTCAACTTGTTAAACCTCAATACCACTAAGTGTAAAGTAATGACTTTTCATAGAACTTCTCCTCAACTGGCAACCTATTTTCTTAATCGTAATCCATTGGAACGTCTGACTGAGATGAACGATTTAGGTGTGCTTATGGACAGCAAACTAACTTTTAATTCTCACATTTCCAACATGGTCGGTAAAGCAATGGGTGTTCTTGGATTTATAAAGCGGTGGTCGAAGGAATTCACTGACCCATATATAACCAAGATTCTTTTCACATCACTTGTACGACCTATTCTAGAGTACGGTTCTTGTGTATGGTCGCCTCAGTATGAGACGCACCAAACTAGAATAGAATCTGTACAGAAACAATTTCTGCTTTTCGCTCTTCGTGGCTTAAACTGGAATCGCAATGTCAATTTGCCTTCGTACTCCAGTCGACTTCTTTTGATTAACCTTCCTTCTCTCATTAACCGTAGAATTATGCTTGGTGTAATCTTTATACACAAGCTTTTGAATGGTGAAATAGATTCGCCTGAGTTATTATCTCAGGTTAATCTATCAGTTCCATGTAGACCTACTAGAAACTTTATTCCTTTATCTTTAACTCGCTGTACCTCTAACTATGCTTTGCATGAACCCTTTCGAGTTCTTTGTGATGACTACAATCGGTTGTACCGAGCGATCAACACAGAGTCCTCTCTTCCTATACTAAAAACGTCTATTTTATGTTACTTAGCTCGTAATTAGCTTTAGTTACTCGATTTTATGTTTCTTGTCTTCGTCCACGCGATAACGTGTCGTACGTTATGCGACTGCGCCCCTCGGTCGGTTGGGCGGGAGGTGGGCGGAACGCCTGGGACTCGCGCGAAATAAAGTCCAAACTAGCTGCTGGTAGTGACCTAGAGCCGGGCTCTCGAGACTTCTACCAGTCATCTTAAGTCATATGGCAGCCTTAGAGTCCTTAATCGATGGCCAATAGTCCACTCTAGCTTCCGTTAGTGACTTAGAGCCGTTCTCTTGAGACTTGTAGCAGTCATATTAAGTCATATGGCAGCCTTAGAGTCCTTGATGTCTGCCCAATAGTCCAATCAAGCTTCCGGAAGTGACTTAGAGCCGTCTCGATGAGACTTGTAGCAGCCATATTAAGTCATATGGCAGCGTTAGAGTCATTTATGAATGCCCAATAGTCCAATCTAGCTTCCGTTAGTGACTTAGAGCCGTTCTCCTGAGACTTGTAGCAGTCATCTTAAGTCATATGGCAGCCTTAGAGTCCTTGATCGATGGCCAATGGTCCAATCTAGTTTCCGTTGGTGACTTAGAGCCGTTCTTTAAAGACTTCTAGCAGCCTTCCTAAGTCATATGGCAGCTTTAGAGTCCTTGATCGATGTGCCAAATAGTCCAATCTAGCTTCCGGAAGTGACTTAGAGCCAGCTCTTGAGACTTGTAGCAGCCTTCCTAAGTTATATGGCAGCCTTGGAATCCTTGATCGATGGCCAGTAGTCCAATCTAGCTTTCGTTAGTGACTTAGAGCCGTCTCGATGAGACTTGTTGCAGCCATATTAAGTCAAATGGCAGCGTTAGAAACATTAATGAATGGCCAATAGTCCAATCTAGCTTCCGTTAGTGACTTAGAGCCGTTCTCCTGAGACTTGTAGCAGTCATCTTAAGTCATATGGCAGCCTTAGAGTCCTTGATGTATGCTCAATAGTCCAAACTAGCTGCTGGTAGTGACCTAGAGCCGGGCTCTCTGAGACTTCTACCAGTCATCTTAAGTCATATGGCAGCCTTAGAGTCCTTGATAGATGGCCAATAGTCCAATCTAGCTTCCGTTAGTGACTTAGAGCCACGCTCTTGAGACTTTATAGCAGCCATTTTAAGTCATATGGCAGCCTTGGAAAGTCCTTGATCGATGGCCAATAGTACTTTAGCTTCCTATATGATTGACTTAAGGAACATCTCGACCCGATGAGACTTGTAGCCATCTTAAGTCATATGGCAGCCTTAGAGTCCTTGATATGCCCAATAGTCCACATCTTGCGTTCAGCTGGTGACTTAGAGCAACGATCTTGAGACTTGTAGCAGTCATCTTAAGTTATATGGCCAGCTCTTAGAGTCCTTGATCTAGACGCCCAGTAGTCCATACTAGTTGCCGGAAGGGACTTAGAGCCACGATCTGGAGTCTTTATAGCAGTCATCTTAAGTCATATGGCAGCCTTAGAGTCCTTGATGTGATGGCCCCAATAGTCCAATCTAGCTTCCGTTAGTGACTTAGAGCAACGATCTCTTGAGACTTTTAGCAGTTATCTTAAGTCATATGGCAGCCTTAGAGGTCCTTGATTGATGTCCAATAGTCCAATCTAGCTTCCAGTTAGTGACTTAGAGCACGATCTCTTGAGACTTTTAGCAGTTATCTTAAGTCATATGGCAGCCTTAAGGTCCTTGATATATGCCCAATAGTCCATACTACTTGCCGGAAGAGACTTAGAGCCACGATCGTGAGACATATAGCAGTCACCTTAAGTCATATGGCAGCCTCTAGAGTCCTTGATCGATCAGGATCGATCTAGTGACTTAGAGCCACGAGCTTGGAGACTTTTAGCAGTTATCTTAAGTCATATGGCAGCCTTAGAGTCCTTGATCGATGGCCAATAGTCCAATCTAGCTTCCGGAGGTGACTTAGAGCCGACTCGATGAGACATGTAGCAGCCATCTTAAGTCATATGGCAGCCTTAGAGTCCTTGATGGAGCCCAGTAGTCCAAATTAGCTGTCGGAAGTGACCTAGAGCGGTTTTTTTGGGACTTGTAGCAGCCATCTTAAGTCATATGGCAGCCTTAGAGTCCTTGATCGATGGCCAATAGTCCAATCTAGCTTCCGGAAGTGACTTAGAGCCGACTCGATGAGACTTGTAGCAGCCATCTTAAGTCATATGGCAGCCTTAGAGTCCTTGATGGATGGCCAATAGTCCAATCTAGCTTCCGGAAGTGTCTTAGAGCCGTTCTCTTGAGACTTTTAGCAGCCATCTTAAGTCATATTTAGGTCCTTGATTAAGGTCCTTGATGATTGCCCAGTAGTCCAAGACTTAGAGCCGTTTTCTTGAGACTTTTGGCAGTTATCTTAAGTCATATGGCAGCCTTAGAGTCCTTGATCGATGGCCAATAGTCCAATCTAGCTTCCGTTAGTGACTTAGAGCCGTTCTCTTGAGACTTGTAGCAGTCATCTTAAGTCATATGGCAGCCTTAGAGTCCTTGATGGATGCCCAATAGTCCAATCTAGCTTCAGTTAGTGACTTAGAGCAACGATCTTGAGACTTTTAGCAGTCATCTTAAGTCATATGGCAGCCTTAGAGTCCTTGTTATATGCCCAATAGTCCATACTAGTTGCCGTTAGGAACTTAGAGCCACGATCTAGAGACTTTAGCAGTCATCTTAGGTCATATAGCAGCCTTAGAGTCCTTGATTGATGGCCAATAGTCCAATCTAGCTTCCGGAAGAGACTTAGAGCCGACTCGATGAGACTTGTAGTAGCCATCCTAAGTCATATGGCAGCCTTAGAGTCCTTGATTTATGGCCAATAGTCCAATCTATCTTCCGTTAGTGACTTAGAGCTGTTCTCTTGAGACTTTTAGCAACCATTTTAAGTCCAGCCTTAAGGTCCTTGATTAAGGCCCTTGATGATTTGCCCAATAGTCATAGTCCAAGGACTTAGAGCCGTTTTCTTGAGACTTTTAGCAGTCATCTTAAGTCTTATGGCAGCCTTAGAGTCCTTCATCGTTGTCATTTGAAATCAATCTAGCTTACACTGATCAGTGACTTAGAGCCGATTTCTTTTGATTATTTCAAGACTACCTACTCCTCAGCGGAATATCATTCAATTCTTCCGTATCCTTAATCAGTTAAAAAAGTCGAACTGTATTTTTAATCCAATGATTGATGAAATTCGCTTCTCAGCGTCTTAAGTTTATGGAGTGAAACCCGTGTATTCACCAGGACAGTGATAGTATACCTGGTTGTGTACTCAGGTTTTGTGCAAATGCTTTATGTAAGCCAATTTTGAAGTTATTTTTGTTGTCTGTTGACTCGTCCTCCTTCCCAGCTATTTGGAAGGAATCATATATTATTCCTCTCCATAAAAATGGTAAAAAGTCCGAAGCTTCAAACTATAGGGGTATTTCTAAATTGTCTGCTATTCCTAAAGCTTTTGAAAAGATAATAACTTCTCAATTGCAACACTTGTAGGTCTTATTATTTCACCATCCCAACATGGGTTTCGTGAAACGTAGATCCACTACCTAACCTTTACAATTCATTTCTTTAACAATCGATGGATTCAGAAATGCCAAACAAACTGATGTCATATATACTGATTTTAGTAAGGCTTTTGATTCTGTTAATCATACGCTTTTGCTTATTAAGTTAAGTGACATTGGCTTTCCGCTCAATTTTTCTTTGTTGTTGATTCGCAAGTATCTAACAAACAGAACGCAGAAGGTACTTTTCAAGTCTTCCTTTTCCAGTTCTATTCATGTGACGTCTGGGGTGCCGCAGGGTAGTCATCTGGGCCCTCTGCTTTTTACACTCTTTATTAATGATCTTCCCTCAGTTATGATACATTCGCGCGTGCTTATGTATGCTGATGACGTCAAGCTTTTTTTTAGTTATAAAGATATGATTTCGCCTGTTCGCTTACAAGCCGATCTTAACAATTTCGAGTCTTGGTGCCGGCTCAACTTGCTAAACCTCAATACCCTAAAGTGTAAAGTAATGACTTTTCATAGAACTTCTCCTCAACTGGCAACCTATTTTCATTAATCGTAATCCATTGGAACGTCTGACTGAGATGAACGATTAAGGTGTGCTTATGGACAGCAAACTAACTTTTAATTCTCACATTTCCAACATGGTCGGTAAAGCAATGGGTGTTCTTGGATTTATAAAGCGGTGGTCGAAGGAATTCACTGACCCATATATAACCAAGATTCTTTTCACATCACTTGTACGACCTATTCTAGAGTACGGTTCTTGTGTATAATCGCCTCAGTATGAGACGCACCAAACTAGAATAGAATCTGTACAGAAACAATTTCTGCTTTTCCGCTCTTCGTGGCTTAAACTGGAATCGCCTTCGTACTCCAGTCGACTTCTTTTGATTAACCTTCCTTCTCTCATTAACCGTAGAATTAGTGTATTGGTGTAAATCTTTTATGCAAGTCTTGAATGGTGAAATAGATTCGCCTGAGTTATTATCTCAGGTTAATCTATCAGTTCCATGTAGACCTACTAGAAACTTTATTCCTTTATCTTTGACTCGCTGTACCACTAACTATGCTTTGCATGAACCCTTTCGAGTCCTTTGTGCTGACTACAATCGGTTGTACCGAGCGATCAACACAGAGTCCTTTCTTCCTATACCAAAAACGTCTATTTAATGTTAGTTAGCTCGTAATTAGCTTTAGTTATTCGATTTTTATGTGTCTTGTCTTCGTCCACGCGATAACGTGTCGTACGTTATGGCCACTGGGCCCATCGGTCGGTTGGGCGGGACGTAGGCGGACCGTTCTTTGAGACTTTAGCAAAAGCCATCTAAAGTCATATGGCAGCCTTAGAGTCCTTGATATATGCCCAATAGTCCATACTAGTTGCCGGAAGGACTTAGAGCCACGATCTAGAGACTTTAAGCAGTCATCTTAAGTCATATGGCAGCCTTAGAGTCCTTGATGGATGGCCAATAGTCCAATCTAGCTTCCGTAAGTGACTTAGAGCCGTTCCCTTGAGACTTGTAGCAGCCATTTTAAGTCCAATGTTAGCTTCTGGAAATGTCTAGAGCCGTTCTCTTGAGACTTTGTAGCAGTCATCTTAAGTCATATGGCAGCCTTAAGGTCCTTGATGATTGCCCAGTAGTCCAAACTTAGAGCCGTTTTCTTGAGACTTGTAGCAGCCTTCCTAAGTCATATGGCAGGTCCTTGATTAAGGTCCTTGATTGCAATGGTCCAATCTAGCTTCCAGTTAGTGCAAACTTAGAGCCGTTTTCTTGAGACTTTTAGCAGCTATCTTAAGTCATATGGCAGCCTTAGAGTCCTTGATCGATGGCCAATAGTCCAATCTAGCTTCCGGAAGTGACTTAGAGCCTTTTTCTTGAGACTTGTAGCAGCCTTCCTAAGTCATAAGACAGCCTTAGAGTCCTTGATAGATGCCCAATAGTCCAATCTAGCTTCAGTTAGTGACTTAGAGCCGCGATCTTGAAACTTGTAGCAGCCATCTTAAGTCATATGGCAGCCTTAGAGTCCTTGATAGATGTCCAATAGTCCAATCTAGCTTCCGTTAGTGACTTAGAGCCGTTTTCTTGAGACTTGTAGCAGTCATCTTAGGTCATATGGCAGCCTTAGAGTCCTTGATCGATGGCCAATAGTCCAATCTAGCTTCAGTTAGTGACTTAGAGCCGTTCTTTTGAGACTTGTAGCAGCCATCTTAAGTCATATGGCAGCCTTAGAGTCCTTGATGGATGCCCAGTAGTCCAATCTAGCTTCCGTTAGTGACTTAGAGCCACGATCTTGAGACTTTTAGCAGTCATCTTAAGTCATATGGCAGCCTTAGAGTCCTTGATCGATGGCCAATAGTCCAATCTAGCTTCCGTTAGTGACTTAGAGCCGCTCTCTTGAGACTTGTAGCAGCCATCTTAAGTCATATGGCAGCCTTAGAGTCCTTGATGTATGCCCAATAGTCCAATCTAGCTTCAGTTAGTGACTTAGAGCCACGATCTTGAGACTTTTAGCAGTCATCTTAAGTTATATGGCAGCCTTAGAGTCCTTGATATATGCCCAATAGTCCAATCTAGCTTCCGTTAGTGACTTAGAGCCGTTCTCTTGAGACTTTTAGCAGTCATCTTAAGTCATATGGCAGCCTTAGAGTCCTTGATGTATGCCCAATAGTCCAATCTAGCTTCCGTTAGTGACTTAGAGCCACGATCTTGAGACTTGTAGCAGTCATCTTAAGTCATATGGCAGCCTTAGAGTCCTTGATCGATGGCCAATAGTCCAATCTAGCTTCCGTTAGTGACTTAGAGCCGTTCTCTTGAGACTTTTAGCAGCCATCTTAAGTCATATGGCAGCCTTAGAGTCCTTGATATATGCCCAATAGTCCATACTATTGCCGGAAGAGACTTAGAGCCACGATCTTGAGACTTAGCAGCACATCTTAAGTCATATGGCAGCCTTAGAGTCCCTGATCGATGGCCAATAGTCCAATCTAGCTTCCGTTAGTGACTTAGAGCCACGGTCTTGAGACTTTTAGCAGTTATCTTAAGTCATATGGCAGCCTTAGAGTCCTTGATCGATGGCCAATAGTCCAATCTAGCTTCCGGAAGTGACTTAGAGCCGACTCGATGAGACTTGTAGCAGTCATTTTAAGTCATAGGGCAGCCTTAGAGTCCTTGATGTATACCCAATAGTCCAATTTTACTTTCGAAAGTGACGTAGAGCCGGCTCATTAAAACTTTTAGCAGCCATCTTAAGTCATATGGCAGCCTTGGAGTCCTTGATTGGTGGCCAATAGTCCAATCGAGTTTCCGTTGGTGACTTAGAGCCTTTCTTTTGAGACTTCTAGCAGCCTTCCTAAGTCATATGGCAGCCTTAGAGTCCTTGATAGATGTCCAATAGTCCAATCTAGATTCAGTTAGTGACTTAGAGCCACGATCTTGAGACTTTTAGCAGTTATCTTAAGTCATATGGCAGCCTTAGAGTCCTTGATGTATGCCCAATAGTCCAATCTAGCTTCCGGAAGTGACTTAGAGCCGTTCTTTTGAGACTTGTAGCAGCCTTCCTAAGTCATATGGCAGCCTTAGAGTCCTTGATAGATGTCCAATAGTCCAATCTAGCTTCAGTTAGTGACTAAGAGCCGTTCTTTTGAGACATGTAGCAGTCATCTTAAGTCATATGGCAGCCTTAGAGTCCTTGATGTATGCCCAATAGTCCAATCTAGCTTCCGTTAGTGACTTAGAGCCACTATCTTGAGACTTGTAGCAGTCATCTTAAGTCATATCGCAGCATTAGAGTCCTTGATCGATGGCCAATATTCCAATCTAGCTTCCGTTAGTGGTTTAGAGCCACTATCTTGAGACTTGTAGCAGCCATCTTAAGTCATATGGCAGCCTTAGAGTCCTTGATCGATGTCCAATAGTCCAATCTAGCTTCCGTTAGTGACTTAGATCCGTTCTCTTGAGACTTTTAGCAGTCATCTTAAGTCATAGGGCAGCCTTAGGGTCCTTGATGATTGCCCAGTAGTCCAAACTTAGAGCCGTTTTCTTGAGACTTGTAGCAGCGATCTTAAGTCATATGGCAGCCTTAGGGTCCTTGAAGGATGCCCAATAGTCCAATCTAGCTTCCGGTAGTGACGTAAAGAAGGCTCGATGAGACTTTTAGCAGCCATCTTAAGTCATATGGCAGCCTTAGAGTCCTTGATGGATGCCCAATAGTCCAATCTAGCTTCCGTTAGTGACTTAGAGCCGTTCTCTTGAGACTTTTAGCAGTCATCTTAAGTCATATGGCAGCCTTAAGAGTCCTTGATGATTGCCCAATAGTCCAAGGACTTAGAGCCGTTTTCTTGAGACTTTTAGCAGCCATCTTAAGTCATATGGCAGCCTTAGAGTCCTTGATGGATGGCCAATAGTCCAATCTAGCTTCCGTTAGTGACTTAGAGCCGTTCTTTTGAGACTTGTAGCAGCCATCTTAAGTCATATGGCAGCCTTAGAGTCCTTGATAGATGTCCAATAGTCCAATCTAGCTTCCGTTAGTGACTTAGAGCCGTTCTCTTGAGACTTTTAGCAGCCATCTTAAGTCATATGGCAGCCTTAGAGTCCTTGATGTATGCCCAATAGTCCAATCTAGCTTCCGATAGTTGCCGGAAGGACTTAGAGACGTTCTCTTGAGACTTTTAGCAGTCATCTTAAGTCATATGGCAGCCTTAGAGTCCTTGATAGATGGCCAATAGTCCAATCTAGCTTCCGTTAGTGACTTAGAGCCGTTCTTTTGAGACTTGTAGCAGCCATCTTAAGTCATATGGCAGCCTTAGAGTCCTTGATGTATGCCCAATAGTCCAATCTAGCTTCCGTTAGTGACTTAGACCCGACTTGAGACTTTTAGCAGCCATCTTAAGTCATATGGCAGCCTTAGAGTCCTTGATAGATGTCCAATAGTCCAATCTAGATTCAGTTAGTGACTTAGAGCCACGATCTTGAGACTTTTAGCAGTTATCTTAAGTCATATGGCAGCCTTAGAGTCCTTGATCGATGGCCAATAGTCCAATCTAGCTTCCGGAAGTGACTTAGAGCCGACTCGATGAGACTTGTAGCAGTCATCTTAAGTCATATGGCAGCCTTAAGGTCCTTGATGATTGCCCAATAGTCCAAATTTAGAGCCGTTTTCTTAAAACTTGTAGCAGCCTTCCTAAGTCATATGGCAGCCTTAAAGTCCTTGATCGATGGCCAATGGTCCAGTCTAGCTTCCGTTAGTGACTTAGAGCCACGATCTTGAGACTTTTAGCAGTTATCTTAAGTCATATGGCAGCCTTAGAGTCCTTGATCGATGGCCAATGGTCCAATCTAGCTTCCGTTAGTGACTTAGAGCCACGATCTTGAGACTTTTAGCAGTTATCTTAGTCATATGGCAACCTTAGAGTCCTTGATCGATGGCCAATGGTCCAATCTAGCTTCCATTAGTGACTTAGAGCCGTTCTTTTGAGACTTCTAGCAGCCATCTTAAGTCATATGACAGCCTTAGAGGTCCTTGATCCTTGCCCAGTAGTCCGAAGGACTTAGAGCCGTTCTCTTGAGACGCTTAGCAGTCATCTTAAGACATATGGCAGCCTTAAGGTCCTTGATGATTGCCCAGTAGTCCAAACTTAGAGCCGTATTCTTGAGACTTGTAGCAGCCTTCCTAAGTCATATGGCAGCCTTAGCGTCCTTGATAGATGCCCAAGAGTCCAATCTAGCTTCAGTTAGTGACTTAGAGCCACGATGTTTTAGCAGTTATCTTAAGTCATATGGCAGCCTTAGAGTCCTTGATCGATGGCCAATAGTCCAATCTAGCTTCCGGAAGTGACTTAGAGCCGACTCGATGAGACTTGTAGCAGTCATCTTAAGTCATATGGCAGCCTTAAGGTCCTTGATGATTGCCCAATAGTCCAAACTTAGAGCCGTATTCTTGAGACTTGTAGCAGCCTTCCTAAGTCATATGGCAGCCTTAGCGTCCTTGATAGATGCCCAATAGTCCAATCTAGCTTCAGTTAGTGACTTAGAGCCACGATGTTTTAGCAGTTATCTTATGTCATATGGCAGCCTTAGAGTCCTTGATCGATGGCCAATGGTCCAATCTAGCTTCCGTTAGTGACTTAGAGCCGTTCTTTTGAGACTTCTAGCAGCCATCTTAAGTCATATGGCAGCCTTAAAGTCCGTGATGTATGCCGTATAGTCCAATCTTGCTTTCGGAAGTGGCGTAGAGCCGGCTCGTTGAGACTTTGAGCAGCCTTCCTATGTTATAAGGCAACCTTGGAGTCCTTGATTGATGGCCAATAGTCCAATCTAGCTTCCGTTAGTGACTTAGAGCCGTTCTTTTGAGACTTTTAGCAGCCATCTTAAGTTATATGGCAGCCGTAGACTCCGTGATGTATGCCCTATAGTCCATTCTAGTTGCCGGAAGAGACTTAGAGCCACGATCTAGAGACTTTTAGCAGTCATCTTAAGTCATATGGCACCCTTAGAGTCCTTGATCGATGGCCAATAGTCCAGTCTAGCTTCCGTTAGTGACTTAGAGCCGTTCTTTTGAGACTTCTAGCAGCCATCTTAAGTCATATGGCAGCCTTAGAGTACGTGATGTATGCCCTATAGTCCAATCTTGCTTTCGGAAGTGGCGTAGAGCTGGCTAGTTGAGACTTGGAGCAGCCTTCCTATGTTATAAGGCAACCTTGGAGTCCTTGATTGATGGCCAATAGTGCAATTTAGCTTCAGTTAGTGACTTAGAGCCGTTCTTTTGAGACTTTTAGCAGCCATCTTAAGTCATATGGCAGCCGTAGACTCCGTGATGTATGCCCTATAGTCCATACTAGTTGCCGGAAGAGACTTAGAGCCACGATCTAGAGACTTTTAGCAGTCATCTTAAGTCATATGGCACCCTTAGAGTCCTTGATCGATGGCCAATAGTCCAGTCTAGCTTCCGTTAGTGACTTAGAGCCGTTCTTTTGAGACTTCTAGCAGCCATCTTAAGTCATATGGCAGCCTTAAAGTCCGTGATGTATGCCCTATAGTCCAATCTTGCTTTCGGAAGTGGCTTAGAGCCGGCTCGTTGAGACTTGGAGCAGCCTTCCTATGTTATAAGGCAACCTTGGAGTCCTTGATTGATGGCCAATAGTCCAATCTAGCTTCCGTTAGTGACTTAGAGCCGTTCTTTTGAGACTTTTAGCAGCCATCTTAAGTCATATGGCAGCCGTAGACTCCGTGATGTATGCCCTATAGTCCATACTAGTTGCCGGAAGAGACTTAGAGCCACGATCTAGAGACTTTTAGCAGTCATCTTAAGTCATATGGCACCCTTAGAGTCCTTGATCGATGGCCAATAGTCCAGTCTAGCTTCCGTTAGTGACTTAGAGCCGTTCTTTTGAGACTTCTAGCAGCCATCTTAAGTCATATGGCAGCCTTAAAGTCCGTGATGTATGCCCTATAGTCCAATCTTGCTTTCCGAAGTGGCGTAGAGCCGGCTCGTTGAGACTTGGTGCAGCCTTCCTATGTTATAAGGCAACCTTGGAGTCCTTGATTGATGGCCAATAGTCCAGTCTAGCTTCCGTTAGTGACTTAGAGCCGTTCTTTTGAGACTTCTAGCAGCCATCTTAAGTCATATGGCAGCCTTAAAGTCCGTGATGTATGCCCTATAGTCCAATCTTGCTTTCGGAAGTGGCGTAGAGCCGGCTCGTTCAGACTTGGAGCAGCCTTCCTATGTTATAAGGCAACCTTGGAGTCCTTGATTGATGGCCAATAGTCCAATCTAGCTTCCGTTAGTGACTTAGAGCCGTTCTTTTGAGACTTTTAGCAGCCATCTTAAGTCATATGGCAGCCTTAGAGTCCGTGATGTATGCCCAATAGTCCAATCTAGCTTCGGAAGTGACTTAGAGCCACGACTAGTAGACTTGAGCAGCCATCCTAAGTCATATGGCAACCTTAGAGTCCTTGATGGATGGCCAATAGTCCAATCTAGCTTCCGTTAGTGACTTAGAGCCGTTCTTTTGAGACTTTTAGCAGCCATCTTAAGTCATATGGCAGCCGTAGAGTCCGTGATGTATGCCCTATAGTCCATACTAGTTGCCGGAAGAGACTTAGAGCCACGATCTAGAGACTTTTAGCAGTCATCTTAAGTCATATGGCACCCTTAGAGTCCTTGATCGATGGCCAATAGTCCAGTCTAGCTTCCGTTAGTGACTTAGAGCCGTTCTTTTGAGACTTCTAGCAGCCATCTTAAGTCATATGGCAGCCTTAGAGTACGTGATGTATGCCCTATAGTCCAATCTTGCTTTCGGAAGTGGCGTAAAGCTGGCTAGTTGAGACTTGGAGCAGCCTTCCTATGTTATAAGGCAACCTTGGAGTCCTTGATTGATTGCCAATAGTGCAATTTAGCTTCAGTTAGTGACTTAGAGCCACGATCTTAAGACTTTTAGCAGTTATCTTAAGTCATATGGCAGCCTTAGAGTCCTTGATCGATGGCCAATGGTCCAGTCTAGCTTCCGTTAGTGACTTAGAGCCGTTCTTTTGAGACTTCTAGCAGCCATCTTAAGTCATATGACAGCCTTAAGGTCCTTGATCATTGCCCAGTATCCAAACTTAGAGCCGTTCTCTTGAGACGTTTAGCAGTCATCTTAAGTCATATGGCAGCCTTAAGGTCCTTGATGATTGCCCAGTAGTTTAAACTTAGAGCCGTATTCTTGAGACTTGTAGCAGCCTTCCTAAGTCATATGCCAGCCTTAGCGTCCTTGATAGATGCCCAATAGTCCAATCTAGCTTCAGTTAGTGACTTAGAGCCACGATGTTTTAGCAGTTATCTTAAGTCATATGGCAGCCTTAGAGTCCTTGATCGATGGCCAATAGTCCAATCTAGCTTCCGGAAGTGACTTAGAGCCGACTCGATGAGACTTGTAGCAGTCATCTTAAGTCATATGGCAGCCTTAAGGTCCTTGATGATTGCCCAATAGTCCAAACTTAGAGCCGTTTTCTTGAGACTTGAACCAGCCTTCCTAAGTCATATGGCAGCTTTAGAGTCCTTGATCGATGGCCAATAGTCCAGTCTAGCTTCCGTTAGTGACTTAGAGCCGTTCTTTTGAGACTTCTAGCAGCCATCTTAAGTCATATGGCAGCCTTAGAGTCCGTGATGTATGCCCTCTAGTCCAATCTTGCTTTCGGAAGTGGCGTAGAGCCGGCTCGTTGAGACTTGGAGCAGCCTTCCTATGTTATAAGGCAACCTTGGAGTCCTTGATTGATGGCCAATAGTCCAATCTAGCTTCCGTTAGTGACTTAGAGCCGTTCTTTTGAGACTATTAGCAGCCATCTTAAGTCATATGGCAGCCGTAGAGTCCGTGATGTATGCCCTATAGTCCATACTAGTTGCCGGAAGAGACTTAGAGCCACGATCTAGAGACTTTTAGCAGTCATCTTAAGTCATATGGCAGCCTTAGAGTCCTTGATCGATGGCCAATGGTCCAATCTAGCTTCCGTTAGAGACTTAAAGCCGTTCTTTTGAGACTTCTAGCAGCCATCTTAAGTCATATGACAGCCTTAAGTTCCTTGATCATTGCCCAGTATCCAAACTTAGAGCCGTTCTCTTGAGACGTTTAGCAGTCATCTTAAGTCATATGGCAGCCTTAAGGTCCTTGATGATTGCCCAGTAGTCCAAACTTAGAGCCGTATTCTTGAGACTTGTAGCAGCCTTCCTAAGTCATATGGCAGCTTTAGAGTCCTTGATCGATGGCCAATAGTCCAATCTAGCTTCCGGAAGTGACTTAGAGCCGACTCGATGAGACTTGTAGCAGTCATCTTAAGTCATATGGCAGCCTTAAGATCCTTGATGATTGCCCAATAGTCCAAACTTAGAGCCGTTTTCTTGAGACTTGTAGCAGCCTTCCTAAGTCATATGGCAGCTTTAGAGTCTTTGATTGATGGCCAATAGTCCAGTCTAGCTTCCGTTAGTGACTTAGAGCCGTTCTTTTGAGACTTCTAGCAGCCATCTTAAGTCATATGGCAGCCTTAGAGTCCGTGATGTATGCCCTATAGTCCAATCTTGCTTTCGGAAGTGGCGTAGAGCCGGCTCGTTGAGACTTGGAGCAGCCTTCCTATGTTATAAGGCAACCTTGGAGTCCTTGATTGATGGCCAATAGTCCAATCTAGCTTCAGTTAGTGACTTAAAGCCACGATCTTTAGACTTTTAGCAGTTATCTTAAGTCATATGGCAGCCTTAGAGTCCTTGATAGATGCCCAATAGTCCAATCTAGCTTCAGTTAGTGACTTAGAGCCACGATCTAGAGACTTTTAGCAGTCATCTTAAGTCATATGGCACCCTTAGAGTCCTTGATCGATGGCCAATAGTCCAGTCTAGCTTCCGTTAGTGACTTAGAGCCGTTCTTTTGAGACTTCTAGCAGCCATCTTAAGTCATATGGCAGCCTTAGAGTACGTGATGTATGCCCTATAGTCCAATCTTGCTTTCGGAAGTGGCGTAGAGCCGGCTCGTTGAGACTTGGAGCAGCCTTCCTATGTTATAAGGCAACCTTGGAGTCCTTGATTGATGGCCAATAGTCCAATCTAGCTTCAGTTAGTGACTTAGAGCCACGATCTTAGACTTTTAGCAGTTATCTTAAGTCATATGGCAGCCTTAGAGTCCTTGATAGATGCCCAATAGTCCAATCTAGCTTCAGTTAGTGACTTAGAGCCACGATCTAGAGACTTATAGCAGTCATCTTAAGTCATATGGCACCCTTAGAGTCCTTGATCGATGGCCAATAGTCCAGTCTAGCATCCGTTAGTGACTTAGAGCCGTTCTTTTGAGACTATTAGCAGCCATCTTAAGTCATATGGCAGCCGTAGAGTCCGTGATGTATGCCCTATAGTCCATACTAGTTGCCGGAAGAGACTTAGAGCCACGATCTAGAGACTTTTAGCAGTTATCTTAAGTCATATGGCAGCCTTAGAGTCCTTGATAGATGCCCAATAGTCCAATCTAGCTTCAGTTAGTGACTTAGAGCCACGATCTAGAGACTTATAGCAGTCATCTTAAGTCATATGGCACCCTTAGAGTCCTTGATCGATGGCCAATAGTCCAGTCTAGCATCCGTTAGTGACTTAGAGCCGTTCTTTTGAGACTATTAGCAGTCATCTT
Organism: Drosophila sucinea; assembly: GCA_018150745.1. Taxonomy (NCBI): domain Eukaryota; kingdom Metazoa; phylum Arthropoda; class Insecta; order Diptera; family Drosophilidae; genus Drosophila; species Drosophila sucinea. The sequence continues at coordinate 339,162 of JAECWP010000141.1, read as the reverse complement.
AAGTCATATGGCAGCCTTAGAGTCCTTGATCGATGGCCAATGGTCCAATCTAGCTTCCGTTAGGGACTTAAAGCCGTTTCTTTGAGACTTCTAGCAGCCATCTTAAGTCATATGACAGCCTTAAGTTCCTTGTTCATTGCCCAGTATCAAAACTTAGAGCCGTTCTCTTGAGACGTTTAGCAGTCATCTTAAGTCATATGGCAGCCTTAAGGTCCTTGATGATTGCCCAGTAGTCCAAACTTAGAGCCATATTCTTGAGACTTGTAGCAGCCTTCCTAAGTCATATGGCAGCTTTAGAGTCCTTGATCGATGGCCAATAGTCCAATCTAGCTTCCGGAAGTGACTTAGAGCCGACTCGATGAGACTTGTAGCAGTCATCTTAAGTCATATGGCAGCCTTAAGATCCTTGATGATTGCCCAATAGTCCAAACTTAGAGCCGTTTTCTTGAGACTTGTAGCAGCCTTCCTAAGTCATATGGCAGCTTTAGAGTCTTTGATCGATGGCCAATGGTCCAGTCTAGCTTCCGTTAGTGACTTAGAGCCGTTCTTTTGAGACTTCTAACAGCCATCTTAAGTCATATGACAGCCTAAAGGTCCTTGATCATTGTCCAGTATCCAAACTTAGAGCCGTATTCTTGAGACTTGTAGCAGCCTTCCTATGTCATATGGCAGCCTTAGAGTCCTTGATAGATGCCCAATAGTCCAATCTAGCTTCAGTTAATGACTTAGAGCCACGATGTTTTAGCAGTTATCTTAAGTCATATGGCAACCTTAGAGTCCTTGATCGATGGCCAATAGTCCAATCTAGCTTCCGGAAGTGACTTAGAGCCGACGCGATGAGACTTGTAGCAGTCATCTTAAGTCATATGGCAGCCTTAAGGTCCTTGATGATTGCCCAATAGTCCAAACTTAGAGCCTTTTCTTGAGACTTGTAGCAGCCTTCCTAAGTCATATGGCAGCCTTAGAGTCCTTGATCGATGGCCAATAGTCCAGTCTAGCTTCCGTTAGTGACTTAGAGCCGTTCTTTTGAGACTTCTAGCAGCCATCTTAAGTCATATGGCAGCCTTAGAGTCCGTGATGTATGCCCTATAGTCCAATCTTGCTTTCGGAAGTGGCGTAGAGCCGGCTCGTTGAGACTTGGAGCAGCCTTCCTATGTTATAAGGCAACCTTGGAGTCCTTGATTGATGGCCAATAGTCCAATCTAGCTTCCGTTAGTGACTTAGAGCCGTTCTTTTGAGACTATTAGCAGCCATCTTAAGTCATATGGCAGCCGTAGAGTCCGTGATGTATGCCCTATAGTCCATACTAGTTGCCGGAAGAGACTTAGAGCCACGATCTAGAGACTTTTAGCAGTCATCTTAAGTCATATGGCAGCCTTAGAGTCCTTGATTTTATGTCCAATAGTCCAATCTAGCTTCAGTTAGTGACTTAGAGCCACGATGTTTTAGCAGTTATCTTAAGTCATATGGCAACCTTAGAGTCCTTGATCGATGGCCAATAGTCCAATCTAGCTTCCGGAAGTGACTTAGAGCCGACGCGATGAGACTTGTAGCAGTCATCTTAAGTCATATGGCAGCCTTAAGGTCCTTGATGATTGCCCAATAGTCCAAACTTAGAGCCTTTTTCTTGAGACTTGTAGCAGCCTTCCTAAGTCATATGGCAGCTTTAGAGTCGTTGATCGATGGCCAATAGTCCAATCTAGCTTCCGTTAGTGACTTAGAGCCGTTCTTTTGAGACTTCCAGCAGCCATCTTAAGTCATATGGCAGCCTTAGAGTCCGTGATGTCCAATCTTGCTTTCGGAAGTGGCGTAGAGCCGGCTCGTTGAGACTTGGAGCAGCCTTCCTATGTTATAAGGCAACCTTGGAGTCCTTGATTGATGGCCAATAGTCCAATCTAGCTTCAGTTAGTGACTTAGAGCCACGATCTTAAGACTTTTAGCAGTTATCTTAAGTCATATGGCAGCCTTAGAGTCCTTGATCGATGGCCAATGGTCCAGTCTAGCTTCCGTTAGTGACTTAGAGCCACGATCTTGAGACTTTTAGCAGTTATCTTAAGTCATATGGCAGCCTTAGAGTCTTTGATCGATGGCCAATGGTCCAATCTAGCTTCCGTTAGTGACTTAGAGCCACGATCTTGAGACTTTTAGCAGTTATCTTAAGCCATATGGCAGCCTTAGAGTCCTTGATCGATGGCCAATGGTCCAATCTAGCTTCCGTTAGTGACTTAGAGCCGTTCTTTTGAGACTTGTAGCAGCCTTCCTAAGTCATATGGCAGCCTTAGAGTCCTTGATAGATGCCCAATAGTCCAATCTAGCTTCAGTTAGTGACTTAGAGCCACGATCTTGAGACTTTTAGCAGTTATCTTAAGTCATATGGCAGCCTTAGAGTCCTTGATCGATGGCCAATGGTCCAATCTAGCTTCCGTTAGTGACTTAGAGCCGTTCTTTTGAGACTTCTAGCAGCCATCTTAAGTCATATGACAGCCTTAAGGTCCTTGATCATTGCCCAGTAGTCCAAACTTAGAGCCGTATTCTTGAGACTTGTAGCAGCCTTCCTAAGTCATATGGCAGCCTTAGCGTCCTTGATAGATGCCCAATAGTCCAATCTAGCTTCAGTTAGTGACTTAGAGCCACGATCTTAAGACTTTTAGCAGTTATCTTAAGTCATATGGCAGTCTTAGAGTCCTTGATCGATGGCCAATAGTCCAATCTAGCTTCCGTTAGTGACTTAGAGCCGTTCTTTTGAGACTTCTAGCAGCCATCTTAAGTCATATGGCAGCCTTAGAGTCCGTGATGTATGCCCTATAGTCCATACTAGTTGCCGGAAGAAACTTAGAGCCACGATCTAGAGACTTTTAGCAGTCATCTTAAGTCATATGCCTAGGAGTCCTTGATCGATAGCCAATAGCCCAGTCGAGCTTCCGTTAGTGACTTAGAGCAGTTCTTTTGAGACTTTTAGCAGCCATCTTAAGTCATATGGCAGCCTTAGAGTCCGTGATGTATGATCTATAGTCCAATCTTGATTTCGGAAGTGGCGTAGAGCCGGCTCGTTGAGACTTGGAGCAGCATTCCTATGTTATAAGGCAACCTTGGAGTCCTTAAGGTCCTTGATGATTGCCCAATAGTCCAATCTTGCTTTCGGAAGTGGCGTAGAGCCGGCTTGTTGAGACTTGGAGCAGCCTTCCTATGTTATAAGGCAACCTTGGAGTCCTTGATTGATGGCCAATAGTCCAAACTAGCTTCCGTTAGTGACTTAGAGCCGTTCTTTTGAGACTATTAGCAGCCATCTTAAGTCATATGGCAGCCGTAGAGTCCGTGATGTATGCCCTATAGTCCATACTAGTTGCCGGAAGAGACTTAGAGCCACGATCTAGAGACTTTTAGCAGTCATCTTAAGTCATATGGCAGCCTTAGAGTCCTTGATCGATGGCCAATAGTCCAGTCTAGCTTCCGTTAGTGACTTAGAGCCGTTCTTTTGAGACTTCTAGCAGCCATCTTAAGTCATATGGCAGCCTTAGAGTCCGTGATGTATGCCCTATAGTCCAATCTTGCTTTCGGAAGTGGCGTAGAGCCGGCTCGTTGAGACTTGGAGCAGCCTTCCTATGTTATAAGGCAACCTTGGAATCCTTGATTGATGGCCAATAGTCCAATCTAGCTTCCGTTAGTGACTTAGAGCCGTTCTTTTGAGACTATTAGCAGCCATCTTAAGTCATATGGCAGCCGTAGAGTCCGTGATGTATGCCCTATAGTCCATACTAGTTGCCGGAAGAGACTTAGAGCCACGATCTAGAGACTTTTAGCAGTCATCTTAAATCATATGGCAGCCTTAGAGTCCTTGATCGATGTCCAATAGTCCAGTCTAGCTTCCGTTAGTGACTTAGAGCCGTTCTTTTGAGACTTCTAGCAGCCATCTTAAGTCATATGACAGCCTAAAGGTCCTTGATCATTGCCCAGTATCCAAACTTAGAGCCGTTCTCTTGAGACGTTTAGCAGTCATCTTAAGTCATATGGCAGCCTGAGACGTTTAGCAGTCATCTTAAGTCATATGGCAGCCTTAAGGTCCTTGATGATTGCCCAGTAGTCCAAACTTAGAGCCGTATTCTTGAGACTTGTAGCAGCCTTCCTATGTCATATGGCAGCCTTAGCGTCCTTGATAGATGCCCAATAGTCCAATCTAGCTTCAGTTAGTGACTTAGAGCCACGATGTTTTAGCAGTTATCTTAAGTCATATGGCAGCCTTAGAGTCCGTGATGTATGCCATATAGTCCAATCTTGCTTTCGAAAGTGGCGTAGAGCCGGCTCGTTGAGACTTTGAGCAACCTTCCTATGTTATAAGGCAACCTTGGAGTCCTTGATTGATGGCCAACGGTCCAATCTAGCTTCCGTTAGTGACTTAGAGCCGTTCTTTTGAGACTTCTAGCAGCCATCTTAAGTCATATGACAACCTAAAGGTCCTTGATCATTGCCCAGTATCCAAACTTAGAGCCGTTCTCTTGAGACGTTTAGCAGTCATCTTAAGTCATATGGCAGCCTTAAGGTCCTTGATGATTGCCCAGTAGTCCAAACTTAGAGCCGTATTCTTGAGACTTGTAGCAGCCTTCCTAGGTCATATGGCAGCCTTAGCGTCCTTGATAGATGCCCAATAGTCCAATCTAGATTCAGTTAGTGACCTAGAGCCACGATGTTTTAGCAGTTATCTTAAGTCATATGGCAGCCTTAGAGTCCTTGATCGATAGCCAATAGTCCAATATAGCTTCCGGAAGTGACTTAGAGCCGACTCGATGAGACTTGTAGCAGTCATCTGAAGTCATATGGCAGCCTTAAGGTCCTTGATGATTGCCCAATAGTCCAAACCGTTTTCTTGAGACTTGTAGCAGCCTTCCTATGTTATAAGGCAACCTTGGAGTCCTTGATTGATGGCCAATAGTCCAATCTAGCTTCCGTTAGTGACTTAGAGCCGTTCTTTTGAGACTTTTAGCAGCCATCTTAAGTCATATGGCAGCCTTAGAGTCCGTGATGATTGCCCAATAGTCCAAACTTAGAGCCGTTTTCTTGAGACTTGTAGCAGCCTTCCTAAGTCATATGGCAGCTTTAGAGTCCTTGATCGATGGCCAATAGTCCAGTCTAGCTTCCGTTAGTGACTTAGAGCCGTTCTTTTGAGACTTCCAGCAGCCATCTTAAGTCATATGGCAGCCTTAGAGTCCGTGATGTACGCCCTATAGTCCAATCTTGCTTTCGGAAGTGGCGTAGAGCCGGCTCGTTGAGACTTGGAGCAGCCTTCCTATGTTATAAGGCAACCTTGGAGTCCTTGATTGATGGCCAATAGTCCAATCTAGCTTCCGTTAGTGACTTAGAGCCGTTCTTTTGAGACTTTTAGCAGTCATCTTAAGTCATATGGCAGCCTTAGAGTCCTTGATCGATGGCCAATAGTCCAGTCTAGCTTCCGTTAGTGACTTAGAGCCACGATCTTGAGACTTTTAGCAGTTATCTTAAGTCATATGGCAGCCTTAGAGTCCTTGATCGATGGCCAATAGTCCAATCTAGCTTCCGTTGGTGACTTAGAGCCACGATCTTGAGAACTTTTAGCAGTTATCTTAAGTCATATGGCAGCCTTAGAGTCCTTGATCGATGGCCAATGGTCCAATCTAGCTTCCGTTAGTGACTTAGAGCCGTTCTTTTGAGCAGCCATCTTAAGTCATATGGCAGCCTTAGGTCCTTATCCAATAGTCCAACAGCTTCAGTTAGTGACTTAGAGCCACGATCTTAAGACTTTTAGCAGTCATCTTAAGTCATATGGCAGCCTTAGAGTCCTTGATCGATGGCCAATAGTCCAATCTAGCTTCCGTTAGAGACTTAGAGCCGTTCTTTTGAGACTTCTAGCAGCCATCTTAAGTCATATGGCAGCCTTAGAGTCCGTGATGTATCCCCAATAGTCCATACTAGTTGCCGGAAGGGACTTAGAGCCACGATCTAGCTTCCGTTAGTGACTTAGAGCCGTTCTTTTGAGAGTTGTAGCAGCCATCTTAAGTCATATGGCAGCCTTAGAGTCCGTGATGTATGCCCTATAGTCCAATCTTGATTTCGGAAGTGGCGTAGAGCCGGCTCGTTGAGACTTGGAGCAGCATTCCTATGTTATAAGGCAACCTTGGAGTCCTTGATTGATGGCCAATAGTCCAATCTAGCTTCCGTTAGTGACTTAGAGCCGTTCTTTTGAGACTTTTAGCAGCCATCTTAAGTCATATGGCAGCCTTAGAGTCCTTGATGTCTGCCCAATAGTCCAATCTAGCTTCCTGAAGTGACTTAGAGCCAGCTCGTTGAGACTTGTAGCAGCCTTCCTAAGTTATATGGCAACCTTGGAGTCCTTGATTGATGGCCAATAGTCCAATCTAGCTTCCGTTAGTGACTTAGAGCCGTTCTTTTGAGACTTCTAGCAGCCATCTTAAGTCATATGGCAGCCTTAGAGTCCGTGATGTATGCCCTATAGTCCAATCTTGCTTTCGGAAGTGGCGTAGAGCCGGCTCTTTGAGACTTGGAGCAGCCTTCCTATGTTATAAGGCAACCTTGGAGTCCTTGATTGATGGCCAATAGTCCAATCTAGCTTCCGTTAGTGACTTAGAGCCGTTCTTTTAGCAGTCATCTTAAGTCATATGGCAGCCTTAGAGTCCTTGATCGATGGCCAATAGTCCAGTCTAGCTTCCGTTAGTGACTTAGAGCCGTTCTTTTGAGACTTCTAGCAGCCATCTTAAGTCATATGGCAGCCTTAGAGTCCGTGATGTATGCCCTATAGTCCAATCTTGCTTTCGGAAGTGGCGTAGAGCCGGCTCTTTGAGACTTGGAGCAGCCTTCCTATGTTATAAGGCAACCTTGGAGTCCTTGATTGATGGCCAATAGTCCAATCTAGCTTCCGTTAGTGACTTAGAGCCGTTCTTTTGAGACTTTTAGCAGCCATCTTAAGTCATATGGCAGCCTTAGAGTCCGTGATGTATGCCCTATAGTCCATACTAGTTGCCGGAAGAGACTTAGAGCCACGATCTAGAGACTTTTAGCAGTCATCTTAAATCATATGGCAGCCTTAGAGTCCTTGATCGATGTCCAATAGTCCAGTCTAGCTTCCGTTAGTGACTTAGAGCCGTTCTTTTGAGACTTCTAGCAGCCATCTTAAGTCATATGACAGCCTTAAGGTCCTTGATCATTGCCCAGTATCCAAACTTAGAGCCGTTCTCTTGAGACGTTTAGCAGTCATCTTAAGTCATATGGCAGCCTGAGACGTTTAGCAGTCATCTTAAGTCATATGGCAGCCTTAAGGTCCTTGATGATTGCCCAGTAGTCCAAACTTAGAGCCGTATTCTTGAGACTTGTAGCAGCCTTCCTATGTCATATGGCAGCCTTAGCGTCCTTGATAGATGCCCAATAGTCCAATCTAGCTTCAGTTAGTGACTTAGAGCCACGATGTTTTAGCAGTTATCTTAAGTCATATGGCAGCCTTAGAGTCCGTGATGTATGCCATATAGTCCAATCTTGCTTTCGAAAGTGGCGTAGAGCCGGCTCGTTGAGACTTGGAGCAACCTTCCTATGTTATAAGGCAACCTTGGAGTCCTTGATTGATGGCCAACGGTCCAATCTAGCTTCCGTTAGTGACTTAGAGCCGTTCTTTTGAGACTTCTAACAGCCATCTTAAGTCATATGACAGCCTAAAGGTCCTTGATCATTGCCCAGTATCCAAACTTAGAGCCGTTCTCTTGAGACGTTTAGCAGTCATCTTAAGTCATATGGCAGCCTGAGACGTTTAGCAGTCATCTTAAGTCATATGGCAGCCTTAAGGTCCTTGATGATTGCCCAGTAGTCCAAACTTAGAGCCGTATTCTTGAGACTTGTAGCAGCCTTCCTATGTCATATGGCAGCCTTAGCGTCCTTGATAGATGCCCAATAGTCCAATCTAGCTTCAGTTAGTGACTTAGAGCCACGATGTTTTAGCAGTTATCTTAAGTCATATGGCAGCCTTAGAGTCCGTGATGTATGCCATATAGTCCAATCTTGCTTTCGAAAGTGGCGTAGAGCCGGCTCGTTGAGACCTTGGAGTCCTTGATTGATGGCCAACGGTCCAATCTAGCTTCCGTTAGTGACTTAGAGCCGTTCTTTTGATACTTCTAGCAGCCATCTTAAGTCATATGGCAGCCTTAGAGTCCGTGATGTATGCCCTATAGTCCATACTAGTTGCCGGAAGAAACTTAGAGCCACGATCTAGAGACTTTTAGCAGTCATCTTAAGTCATATGCCTAGGAGTCCTTGATCGATAGCCAATAGCCCAGTCGAGCTTCCGTTAGTGACTTAGAGCAGTTCTTTTGAGACTTTTAGCAGCCATCTTAAGTCATATGGCAGCCTTAGAGTCCGTGATGTATGATCTATAGTCCAATCTTGATTTCGGAAGTGGCGTAGAGCCGGCTCGTTGAGACTTGGAGCAGCCTTCCTATGTCATAAGGCAACCTTGGAGTCCTTGATTGATGGCCAATAGTCCAATCTAGCTTCCGTTAGTGACTTAGAGCCGTTCTTTTGAGACTTTTAGCAGCCATCTTAAGTCATATGGCAGCCTTACAGTCCGTGATGTATGCCCTATAGTCCATACTAGTTGCCGGAAGACTTAGAGCCACGATCTAGAGACTTTTAGCAGTCATCTTAACTCATATGGCAGCCTTAGAGTCCTTGATCGATGGCCAATAGTCCAATCTAGCTTCCGTTAGTGACTTAGAGCCGTTCTTTTGAGACTTTTAGCAGCCATCTTAAGTCATATGGCAGCCTTAGAGTCCATGATGTATGCCCTATAGTCCAATCTTGCTTTCGGAAGTGGCGTAGAGCCGGCTCGTTGAGACTTGGAGCAGCCTTCCTTTGTTATAAGGCAACTTTGGAGTCCTTGATCGATGGCCAATAGTCCAATCTAGCTTCCGTTAGTGACTTAGAGCCGTTCTTTTGAGACTTTTAGCAGCCATCTTAAGTCATATGGCAGCCTTAGAGTCCGTGATGTATGCCCTATAGTCCACACTAGTTGCCGGAAGACTTAGAGCCACGATCTAGAGACTTTTAGCAGTCATCTTAAGTCATATGGCAGCCTTAGAGTCCTTGATCGATGGCCAATAGTCCAATCTAGCTTCCGTTAGTGACTTAGAGCCGTTCTTTTGAGACTTCTAGCAGCCATCTTAAGTCATATGGCAGCCTTAGAGTCCGTGATGTATGCCCTATAGTCCATACTAGTTGCCGGAAGACTTAGAGCCACGATCTAGAGACTTTTAGCAGTCATCTTAAGTCATATGGCAACCTTAGAGTCCTTGATCGATGGCCAATAGTCCAGTCTAGCTTCCGTTAGTGACTTAGAGCCGTTCTTTTGAGACTTCTAGCAGCCATCTTAAGTCATATGGCAGCCTTAGAGTCCTTGATGGATGTCCAATAGTCCAATCTAGCTCCGAAGACTTAGAGCCGTTCTCTTGAGACTTTTAGCAGTCATCTTAAGTCATATGGCAGCCTGAGACGTTTAGCAGTCATCTTAAGTCATATGGCAGCCTTAAGGTCCTTGATGATTGCCCAGTAGTCCAAACTTAGAGCCGTATTCTTGAGACTTGAAGCAGCCTTCCTATGTCATATGGCAGCCTTAGAGTCCTTGATAGATGCCCAATAGTCCAATCTAGCTTCCGTTAGTGACTTAGATCCGTTCTCTTGAGACTTTTAGCAGTCATCTTAAGTCATATGGCAGCCTTAGAGTCCGTGATGTATGCCATATAGTCCAATCTTGCTTTCGAAAGTGGCGTAGAGCCGGCTCGTTGAGACTTGGAGCAACCTTCCTATGTTATAAGGCAACCTTGGAGTCCTTGATTGATGGCCAATAGTCCAATCTAGCTTCCGTTAGTGACTTAGAGCCGTTCTTTTGAGACTTTTAGCAGCCATCTTAAGTCATATGGCAGCCTTAAGAGTCCTTGATCATTGCCCAATAGTCCAAGACTTAGAGCCGTTCTCTTGAGACGTTTAGCAGTCATCTTAAGTCATATGGCAGCCTGAGACTTTTAGCAGTCATCTTAAGTCATATGGCAGCCTTAGAGTCCTTGATGATTGCCCAGTAGTCCAAACTTTAGACTTAGAGCCGTATTCTTGAGACTTGTAGCAGCCTTCCTAAGTCATATGGCAGCCTTAGAGTCCTTGATAGATGCCCAATAGTCCAATCTAGCTTCCGTTAGTGACTTAGAGCCACTGATGTTTTAGCAGTTATCTTAAGTCATATGGCAGCCTTAGAGTCCGTGATGTATGCCCTATAGTCCAATCTTGCTTCCGAAAGTGGCGTAGAGCCGGCTCGTTGAGACTTGTAGCAGCCATCTTAAGTCATATGGCAGCCTTAGAGTCCTTGATAGATGGCCAATAGTCCAATCTAGCTTCCGTTAGTGACTTAGAGCCGTTCTTTTGAGACTTCTAGCAGCCATCTTAAGTCATATGGCAGCCTTAGAGTCCGTGATGTATGCCCTATAGTCCATACTAGTTGCCGGAAGAGACTTAGAGCCACGATCTAGAGACTTTTAGCAGTCATCTTAAGTCATATGGCAGCCTTAGAGTCCTTGATCGATGGCCAATAGTCCAGTCTAGCTTCCGTTAGTGACTTAGAGCCGTTCTTTTGAGACTTTTAGCAGCCATCTTAAGTCATATGGCAGCCTTAGAGTCCGTGATGTATGCCCTATAGTCCATACTAGTTGCCGGAAGGACTTAGAGCCACGATCTAGAGACTTTTAGCAGTCATCTTAAGTCATATGGCAGCCTTAGAGTCCTTGATCGATGGCCAATAGTCCAATCTAGCTTCCGTTAGTGACTTAGAGCCGTTCTTTTGAGACTTTTAGCAGCCATCTTAAGTCATATGGCAGCCTTAGAGTCCATGATGTATGCCCTATAGTCCAATCTTGCTTTCGGAAGTGGCGTAGAGCCGGCTCGTTGAGACTTGGAGCAGCCTTCCTTTGTTATAAGGCAACCTTGGAGTCCTTGATCGATGGCCAATAGTCCAATCTAGCTTCCGTTAGTGACTTAGAGCCGTTCTTTTGAGACTTTTAGCAGCCATCTTAAGTCATATGGCAGCCTTAGAGTCCGTGATGTATGCCCAATAGCCCAATCTAGCTTCCGATAGTGACTTAGAGACGTTCTTTTGAGAACTTTAGCAGTCATCTTAAGTCATATGGCAGCCTTAGAGTCCTTGATCGATGGCCAATAGTCCAGTCTAGCTTCCGTTAGTGACTTAGAGCCGTTCTTTTGAGACTTCTAGCAGCCATCTTAAGTCATATGGCAGCCTTAGAGTCCGTGATGTATGCCCTATAGTCCATACTAGTTGCCGGAAGACTTAGAGCCACGATCTAGAGACTTTTAGCAGTCATCTTAAGTCATATGGCAGCCTTAGAGTCCTTGATCGATGGCCAATAGTCCAATCTAGCTTCCGGAAGTGACTTAGAGCCGACTCGATGAGACTTTAGCAGCCTCTTAAGTCATATGGCAGCCTTAGAGTCCTTGATATATGCCCAATAGTCCATACTAGTTGCCGGAAGAGACTTAGAGCCGGTCTCTTGGGACTTGTAGCAGCCATCTTAAGTCATATGGCAGCCTTAGAGTCCGTGATGTATGCCATATAGTCCAATCTTGCTTTCGAAAGTGGCGTAGAGCCGGCACGTTGAGACTTGGAGCAACTTTCCTATGTTATAAGGCAACCTTGGAGTCCTTGATTGATGGCCAATAGTCCAATCTAGCTTCCGTTAGTGACTTAGAGCCGTTCTTTTGAGTCTTTTAGCAGTCATCTTAAGTCATATGGCAGCCTTAGAGTCCTTGATCGATGGCCAATAGTCCAATCTAGCTTCCGGAAGTGACTTAGAGCCGACTCGATGAGACTTGTAGCAGTCATCTTAAGTCATATGGCAGCCTTAAGGTCCTTGATGATTGCCCAATAGTCCAAATTTAGAGCCGTTTTCTTAAAACTTGTAGCAGCCTTCCTAAGTCATATGGCAGCCTTAGAGTCCTTGATAGATGTCCAATAGTCCAATCTAGCTTCAGTTAGTGACTTAGAGCCACGATCTTGAGACTTTTAGCAGTTATCTTAAGTCATATGGTAGAGGCACGATCTAGAGACTTTTAGCAGTCATCTTAAGTCATATGGCAGCCTTAGAGTCCTTGATATATTCCCAATAGTCCATACTAGTTGCCGGAAGAGACTTAGAGCCGGTCTCTTGGGACTTGTAGCAGTCATCTTAAGTCATATGGCAGCCTTAGAGTCCGTGATGTATGCCATATAGTCCAATCTTGCTTTCGGAAGTGGCGTAGAGCCGGCTCGTTGAGACTTGGAGCAGCCTTCCTATGTTATAAGGCAACCTTGGAGTCCTTGATTGATGGCCAATAGTCCAATCTAGCTTCAGTTAGTGACTTAGAGCCACGATCTAGAGACTTTTAGCAGTCATCTTAAGTCATATGGCAGCCTTAGAGTCCTTGATCGATGGCCAATAGTCCAGTGTATCTTCCGTTAGTGACTTAGAGCCGTTCTTTTGAGACTTGTAGCAGCCTTCCTAAGTCATATGGCAGCCTTAGAGTCCTTGATAGATGCCCAATAGTCCAATCTTGCTTTCGGAAGTGACTTAAAGTCGGCTCGATGAGACTTGTAGCAGTCATCTTAAGTCATGTGGCAGCCGTAGAGTCCTTGATGTATGCCCAATAGTCCATACTAGTTGCCGGTAGAGACTTAGAGTCGGTCTCTTGGGACTTGTAGCAGCCATCTTAAGTCATATGGCAGCCTTAGAGTCCGTAATGTACGCCATATAGTCCAATCTTGCTTTCGAAAGTGGCGTAGAGCCGGCTCGTTGAGACTTGGAGCAACCTTCCTATGTTATAAGGCAACCTTTGAGTCCTTGATTGATGGCCAATAGTCCAATCTAGCTTCCGTTAGTGACTTAGAGCCGTTCTTTTGAGGCAACCTTGGAGTCCTTGATTGATGGCCAATAGTCCAATCTAGCTTCAGTTAGTGACTTAGAGCCACGATCTAGAGACTTTTAGCAGTCATCTTAAGTCATATGGCAGCCTTAGAGTCCTTGATCGATGGCCAATAGTCCAGTGTATCTTCCGTTAGTGACTTAGAGCCGTTCTTTTGAGACTTGTAGCAGCCTTCCTAAGTCATATGGCAGCCTTAGAGTCCTTGATAGATGCCCAATAGTCCAATCTTGCTTTCGGAAGTGACTTAAAGTCGGCTCGATGAGACTTGTAGCAGTCATCTTAAGTCATGTGGCAGCCGTAGAGTCCTTGATGTATGCCCTATAGTCCAAATTAGCTGTCGGAAGTGACATTGAGCTGTTTTTTTGGTACTTGTAGCAGCCAGCTTAAATCATATGGCAGCCTTAAGGTCCTTGATGATTTCCCAGTATCCAAACTTAGAGCCGTTTTCTTGAGACTTGTAGCAGCCTTCCTAAGTTATATGGCAGCCTTGGAATCCTTGATCTATGGCCAATGGTCCAATCTAGTTTCCGTTAGTGACTTAGAGCCGTTCTTTTGAGACTTGTAGCAGCCTTCCTAAGTCATATGGCAGCCTTAGAGTCCGTGATGTATGCCCTATAGTCCAATCTTGCTTTCGGAAGTGGCGTAGAGCCGGCTCGTTGAGACTTGGAGCAGCCTTCCTATGTTATAAGGCAACCTTGGAGTCCTGACTTTTAGCAGTTATCTTAAGTCATATGGCAGCCTTAGAGTCCTTGATCGATGGCCAATGGTCCAGTCTAGCTTCCGTTAGTGACTTAGAGCCGTTCTTTTGAGACTTGTAGCAGCCTTCCTAAGTCATATGGCAGCCTTAGAGTCCTTGATTAATGCCCAATAGTCCAATCTAGCTTCAGTTAGTGACTTAGAGCCACGATCTAGAGACTTTTAGCAGTCATCTTAAGTCATATGGCAGCCTTAGAGTCCTTGATCGACGGCCAATAGTCCAGTCTAGCTTCCGTTAGTGACTTAGAGCCGTTCTTTTGAGACTTCTAGCAGACATCTTAAGTCATATGGAAGCCCTAGAGTCCGTGATGTATGCCCTATAGTCCAATCTTGCTTTCGGAAGTGGCGTAGAGCCGGCTCGTTGAGACTTGGAGCAGCCTTCCTATGTTATAAGGCAACCTTGGAGTCCTTGATTGATGGCCAATAGTCCAATCTAGCTTCAGTTAGTGACTTAGAGCCACGATCTTAAGACTTTTAGCAGTTATCTTAAGTCATATGGCAGCCTTAGAGTCATTGATCGATCACTTAGAGCCGTTCTTTGGAGACTTTTAGCAGCCATCTTAAGTCATATGGCAGCCTTAGAGTCCTTGATATATTCCCAATAGTCCATACTAGTTGCCGGAAGAGACTTAGAGCCGGTCTCTTGGGACTTGTAGCAGTCATCTTAAGTCATATGGCAGCCTTAGAGTCCGTGATGTATGCCATATAGTCCAATCTTGCTTTCGGAAGTGGCGTAGAGCCGGCTCGTTGAGACTTGGAGCAGCCTTCCTATGTTATAAGGCAACCTTGGAGTCCTTGATTGATGGCCAATAGTCCAATCTAGCTTCAGTTAGTGACTTAGAGCCACGATCTAGAGACTTTTAGCAGTCATCTTAAGTCATATGGCAGCCTTAGAGTCCTTGATCGATGGCCAATAGTCCAATCTTGCTTTCGGAAGTGACTTAAAGTCGGCTCGATGAGACTTGTAGCAGTCATCTTAAGTCATGTGGCAGCCGTAGAGTCCTTGATGTATGCCCAATAGTCCATACTAGTTGCCGGTAGAGACTTAGAGTCGGTCTCTTGGGACTTGTAGCAGCCATCTTAAGTCATATGGCAGCCTTAGAGTCCGTAATGTACGCCATATAGTCCAATCTTGCTTTCGAAAGTGGCGTAGAGCCGGCTCGTTGAGACTTGGAGCAACCTTCCTATGTTATAAGGCAACCTTGGAGTCCTTGATTGATGGCCAATAGTCCAATCTAGCTTCCGTTAGTGACTTAGAGCCGTTCTTTTGAGGCAATCTTGGAGTCCTTGATTGATGGCCAATAGTCCAATCTAGCTTCAGTTAGTGACTTAGAGCCACGATCTAGAGACTTTTAGCAGTCATCTTAAGTCATATGGCAGCCTTAGAGTCCTTGGTCGATGGCCAATAGTCCAGTGTATCTTCCGTTAGTGACTTAGAGCCGTTCTTTTGAGACTTGTAGCAGCCTTCCTAAGTCATATGGCAGCCTTAGAGTCCTTGATAGATGCCCAATAGTCCAATCTTGCTTTCGGAAGTGACTTAAAGTCGGCTCGATGAGACTTGTAGCAGTCATCTTAAGTCATGTGGCAGCCGTAGAGTCCTTGATGTATGCCCAATAGTCCATACTAGTTGCCGGTAGAGACTTAGAGTCGGTCTCTTGGGACTTGTAGCAGCCATCTTAAGTCATATGGCAGCCTTAGAGTCCGTAATGTACGCCATATAGTCCAATCTTGCTTTCGAAAGTGGCGTAGAGCCGGCTCGTTGAGACTTGGAGCAACCTTCCTATGTTATAAGGCAACCTTGGAGTCCTTGATTGATGGCCAATAGTCCAATCTAGCTTCCGTTAGTGACTTAGAGCCGTTCTTTTGAGGCAACCTTGGAGTCCTTGATTGATGGCCAATAGTCCAATCTAGCTTCAGTTAGTGACTTAGAGCTACGATCTAGAGACTTTTAGCAGTCATCTTAAGTCATATGGCAGCCTTAGAGTCCTTGATCGATGGCCAATAGTCCAGTGTATCTTCCGTTAGTGACTTAGAGCCGTTCTTTTGAGACTTGTAGCAGCCTTCCTAAGTCATATGGCAGCCTTAGAGTCCTTGATAGATGCCCAATAGTCCAATCTTGCTTTCGGAAGTGACTTAAAGTCGGCTCGATGAGACTTGTAGCAGTCGTCTTAAGTCATGTGGCAGCCGTAGAGTCCTTGATGTATGCCCTATAGTCCAAATTAGCTGTCGGAAGTGATATTGAGCTGTTTTTTTGGTACTTGTAGCAGCCATCTTAAGTCATATGACAGCCTTAAGGTCCTTGATGATTGCCCAGTATCCAAACTTAGAGCCGTTCTCTTGAGACATTTAGCAGTCATCTTAAGTCATATGGCAGCCTTAGAATCCTTGATCGATGTCCAATGGTCCAGTCTATCTTCCGTTAGTGACTTAGAGCCGTTCTTTTGAGACTTGTAGCAGCCTTCCTAAGTCATATGGCAGCCTTAGAGTCCTTGATAGATGCCCAATAGTCCAATCTTGCTTTCGGAAGTGACTTAAAGTCGGCTCGATGAGACTTGTAGCAGTCATCTTAAGTCATGTGGCAGCCGTAGAGTCCTTGATGTATGCCCAATAGTCCATACTAGTTGCCGGTAGAGACTTAGAGCCGGTCTCTTGGGACTTGTAGCAGCCATCTTAAGTCATATGGCAGCCTTAGAGTCCGTAATGTACGCCATATAGTCCAATCTTGCTTTCGAAAGTGGCGTAGAGCCGGCTCGTTGAGACTTGGAGCAACCTTCCTATGTTATAAGGCAACCTTGGAGTCCTTGATTGATGGCCAATAGTCCAATCTAGCTTCCGTTAGTGACTTAGAGCCGTTCTTTTGAGGCAGCCTTAGAGTCCTTGATCGATGGCCAATAGTCCAATCTAGCTTCAGTTAGTGACTAAGAGCCGTTCTTTTGAGACATGTAGCAGTCATCTTAAGTCATATTGCAGCCTTAGAGTCCTTGATCGATGGCCAATATTCTAATCTATCTTCCGTTAGTGACTTAGAGCCACTATCTTGAGACTTGTAGCAGCCATCTTAAGTCATATGGCAGCCTTAGAGTCCTTGATAGATGGCCAATAGTCCAATCTTGCTTTCGGATAGTGACTTAAAGTCGGCTCGATCTGAGACATGTAGCAGTCATCTTAAGTCATATGCAGCCTTAGAGTCCTTGATCTATGCCCAATAGTCCAAATTAGCTGCCGGAATTGACTTAGAGCCGTTTTTTTGGGACTTGTAGCAGCCATCTTAAGTCATATGGCAGCCTTAAGGTCCTTGATGATTGCCCAGTAGTCCAAACTTAGAGCCGTTCTCTTGAGACATTGTAGCAGTCATCTTAAGTCATATGGCAGCCTTAGAGTCCTTGATCGATGGCCAATAGTCCAATCTAGCTTCCGTTAGTGACTTAGAGCCGTTCTTTTGAGACTTGTAGCAGCCTTCCTAAGTCATATGGCAGCCTTAGAGTCCTTGATGTATGCCCAATAGTCCAATCTTGCTTTCGAAAGTGACGTAGAGCCGGCTCGTTGAGACTTGTAGCAGCCTTCCTATGTTATAAGGCAACCTTGAAGAGTCTCTGGACTTTTAGCAGTCATCTTAAGTCATATGGCAGCCTTAGAGTCCTTGATCGATGGCCAATAGTCCAGTCTAGCTTCCGTTAGTGACTTAGAGCCGTTCTTTTGAGACTTCTAGCAGCCTTCCTAAGTCATATGGCAGCCTTAGAGTCCTTGATGTATGCCCAATAGTCCAATCTAGCTTCCGTTAGTGACTTAGAGCCGTTCTTTTGAGACTTGTAGCAGCCATCTTAAGTCATATGGCAGCATTAGAGTCCTTGATAGATGTCCAATAGTCCAATCTAGCTTCCGTTAGTGACTTAGATCCGTTCTCTTGAGACTTTTAGCAGTCATCTTAAGTCATATGGCAGCCTTAGAGTCCTTGATCGATGGCCAATAGTCCAGTGTATCTTCCGTTAGTGACTTAGAGCCGTTCTTTTGAGACTTGTAGCAGCCTTCCTAAGTCATATGGCAGCCTTAGAGTCCTTGATAGATGCCCAATAGTCCAATCTAGCTTCCGTTAGTGACTTAGAGCCGTTCTCTTGAGACTTGTAGCAGTCTTCTTAAGTCATATGGCAGCCGTAGAGTCCTTGATGTATGCCCTATAGTCCAAATTAGCTGTCGGAAGTGATATTGAGCTGCTTTTTTGATACTTGTAGCAGCCAGCTTAAATCATATGGCAGCCTTAAGGTCCTTGATGATTTCCCAGTATCCAAACTTAGAGCCGTTTTCTTGAGACTTGTAGCAGCCTTCCTAAGTTATATGGCAGCCTTGGAATCCTTGATCTATGGCCAATGGTCCAATCTAGTTTCCGTTAGTGACTTAGAGCCATTCTTTTGAGACTTGTAGCAGCCTTCCTAAGTCATATGGCAGCCTTAGAGTCCGTGATGTATGCCCTATAGTCCAATCTTGCTTTCGGAAGTGGCGTAGAGCCGGCTCGTTGAGACTTGGAGCAGCCTTCCTATGTTATAAGGCAACCTTGGAGTCCTGACTTTTAGCAGTTATCTTAAGTCATATGGCAGCCTTAGAGTCCTTGATCGATGGCCAATGGTCCAGTCTAGCTTCCGTTAGTGACTTAGAGCCGTTCTTTTGAGACTTGTAGCAGCCTTCCTAAGTCATATGGCAGCCTTAGAGTCCTTGATAGATGCCCAATGGTCCAATCTAGCTTCAGTTAGTGACTTAGAGCCACGATCTTGAGACTTTTAGCAGTTATCTTAAGTCATATGGCAGCCGTAGAGTCCTTGATCAATGGCCAATGGTCCAATCTAGTCACTTAGAGCCGTTCTTTTGAGACTTCTAGCAGCCATCTTAAGTCATATGACAGCCTTAAGGTCCTTGATGATTGCCCAGTATCCAAACTTAGAGCCGTTCTCTTGAGACATTTAGCAGTCATCTTAAGTCATATGGCAGCCTTAGAATCCTTGATCGATGTCCAATGGTCCAGTCTATCTTCCGTTAGTGACTTAGAGCCGTTCTTTTGAGACTTGTAGCAGCCTTCCTAAGTCATATGGCAGCCTTAGAGTCCTTGATAGATGCCCAATAGTCCAATCTTGCTTTCGGAAGTGACTTAAAGTCGGCTCGATGAGACTTCTAGCAGTCATCTTAAGTCATGTGGCAGCCGTAGAGTCCTTGATGTATGGCCAATAGTCCATACTAGTTACCGGTAGAGACTTAGAGTCGGTCTCTTGGGACTTGTAGCAGCCATCTTAAGTCATATGGCAGCCTTAGAGTCCGTGATGTACGCCATATAGTCCAATCTTGCTTTCGAAAGTGGCGTAGAGCCGGCTCGTTGAGACTTGGAGCACCTTTTATAAGGCAGCCTTATTTTAAGCCAGCCTTAGAGTCCTTGATTGATGGCCAATAGTCCAATCTAGCTTCCGTTAGTGACTTAGAGCCGTTCTTTTGAGAGCTTAAGTCAATGGCAGCCTTAGAGTCCTTGATTGATGGCCAATAGTCCAATCTAGCTTCAGTTAGTGACTTAGAGCCACGATCTAGAGACTTTTAGCAGTCATCTTAAGTCATATGGCAGCCTTAGAGTCCTTGGTCGATGGCCAATAGTCCAGTGCAATCTTCCGTTAGTGACTTAGAGCCGTTCTTTTGAGACTTGTAGCAGCCTTCCTAAGTCATATGGCAGCCTTAGAGTCCTTGATAGATGCCCAATAGTCCAATCTTGCTTCCGTAAGTGACTTAGAGCCGGCTCTGATGAGACTTGTAGCAGTCATCTTAAGTCATATCGCAGCCTTAGAGTCCTTGATCGATGGCCAATATTCTAATCTATCTTCCGTTAGTGACTACTTAGAGACTTAGAGCCGGTCTCTTGGGCCTTGTAGCAGCCATCTTAAGTCATATGGCAGCCTTAGAGTCCTTGATGTACGCCAATAGTCCAATCTTGCTTTCGAAAGTGGCGTAAGTGACTTAGAGCCGGCTTCTTGAGACTTGTAGCAGCCATCTTAAGTCATAAGGCAGCCTTAGAGTCCTTGATTGATGGCCAATAGTCCAAACTTAGGCCGTTAGCTTCTTTGAGACTTGTAGCAGCCTTCTTAAGTCATATGGCAGCCTTAGAGTCCTTGATTGATGCCCAATAGTCCAATCTAGCTTCAGTTAGTGACTTAGAGCTACGATCTAGAGACTTTTAGCAGCCATCTTAAGTCATATGGCAGCTTTAGAGTCCTTGATCGATGGCCAATAGTCCAATCTAGCTTCCGTTAGTGACTTAGAGCCGTTCTTTTGAGACTTGTAGCAGCCATCTTAAGTCATATGGCAGCCTTAGAGTCCTTGATGTATGCCCAATAGTCCAATCTTGCTTTCGGAAGTGACGTAGAGCCGGCTCGTTGAGACTTGTAGCAGTCATCTTAAGTCATATGGCAGCCTTAGAGTCCTTGATGTATGCCCAATAGTCCAAATTAGCTAAGTCACTTATTGAGCCGTTCTTTTTGAGACTTGTAGCAGCCATCTTAAGTCATATGGCAGCCTTAAGGTCCTTGATGATTGCCCAGTATCCAAACTTAGAGCCGTTTTCTTGAGACTTGTAGCAGTCATCTTAAATCATATGGCAGCCTTAGAGTCCTTGATATATGTCCAATAGTCCAATCTAGCTTCCATTAGTGACTTAGGGCCCTTCTTTTGAGACTTGTAGCAGCCTTCCTAAGTCATATGGCAGCCTAAGAGTCCGTGATGTATGCCCAATAGTCCAATCTTGCTTTCGGAAGTGACGTAGAGCCGGCTCGTTGAGACTTGGAGCAGTCATCTTAAGTCATATGGCAGCCTTAGAGTCCTTGATGTATGCCCAATAGTCCAATCTAGCTTCCGTTAGTGACTTAGAGCCGTTCTTTTGAGACTTGTAGCAGCCTTCCTAAGTCATATGGCAGCCTTAGAGTCCTTGATAGATGTCCGAATAGTCCAATCTAGATTCAGTTAGTGACTTAGAGCCACGATCTTGAGACTTTTAGCAGTTATCTTAAGTCATATGGCAGCCTTAGAGTCCTTGATCGATGGCCAATGGTCCAATCTAGTCCAAGTGACTTAGAGCCGTTCTTTGAGACTTCTAGCAGCCATCTTAAGTCATATGGCAGCCTTAAGGTCCTTGATGTATGCCCAATAGTCCAAAGTTGCTTAGAGCCGTTCTCTTGAGACTTGCAGCAGTCATCTTAAATCATATGGCAGCCTTAGAGTCCTTGATCGATGGCCAATAGTCCAGTCTAGCTTCCGTTAGTGACTTAGAGCCGTTCTTTTGAGACTTGTAGCAGCCTTCCTAAGTCATATGGCAGCCTTAGAGTCCTTGATGTATGCCCAATAGTCCAATCTTGCTTTCAGTAGAGTGACTTAGAGCCGATCTTGAGACTTTTAGCAGTTATCTTAAGTCATATGGCAGCCTTAGAGTCCTTGTGAATGCCCAATAGTCCATACTAGTTGCCGGTGACTTAGAGCCGATCTTTGAGACTTGTAGCAGCCATCTTAAGTCATATGGCAGCCTTAGAGTCCTTGATCGATGGCCAATAGTCCAATCTAGCTTCCGGAAGTGACTTAGAGCCGTTCGATTGAGACTTGACTAGCAGCCTTCCTAAGTCATATGGCAGCTTTAGAGTCCTTGTTCGATGGCCACTGGTCCAATCTAGCTTCCGTTAGTGACTTAGAGCCGTTCTCTTGAGACTTGCAGCAGTCATCTTAAATCATATGGCAGCCTTAGAGTCCTTGATGTATGCCCAATAGTCCAATCTAGATTCCGTTAGTGACTTAGAGCCGTTCTTTTGAGAGTTGTAGCAGCCATCTTAAGTCATATGGCAGCTTTAGAGTCCTTGATCGATGGCCAATAGTCCAATCTAGCTTCCGTTAGTGACTTAGAGCCGTTCTTTTGAGACTTGTAGCAGCCATCTTAAGTCATATGGCAGCCTTAAGAGTCCTTGATAGATGTCCAATAGTCCAAACTTAGAGTAGTGACTTAGAGCCGTTCTCTTGAGTCTTGTAGCAGTCATCTTAAGTCATATGGCAGCTTTAGAGTCCTTGATCGATGGCCAATAGTCCAATCTAGCTTCCGTTAGTGACTTAGAGCCGTTCTTTTGAGACTTGTAGCAGCCATCGTAAGTCATATGGCAGCCTTAGAGTCCTTGATGTGATGCCCAATAGTCCAATCTATCTTCCGTTAGTGACTTAGAGCCGTTCTCTTGAGACTTGTAGCAGTCATCTTAAGTCATATGGCAGCTTTAGAGTCCTTGATCGATGGCCAATAGTCCAATCTAGCTTCCGTTAGTGACTTAGAGCCGTTCTTTTGAGACTTGTAGCAGCCATCTTAGGTATAATGGCAGCCTTAAGGTCCTTGATAGATGTCCAATAGTCCAATTCAGCTTCCGTTAGTGACTTAGAGCCGTTCTCTTGAGACTTGCAGCAGTCATCTTAAATCATATGGCAGCCTTAGAGTCCTTGATCGATGCCATGGTCCAGTCTAGTCCAAGTACTTAGAGCCGTTTTCTTGAGACTTGTAGCAGCCTTCCTAAGTCATATGGCAGCCTTAGCGTCCTTGATAGATGCCCAATAGTCCAATCTAGCTTCAGTTTGTGACTTAGAGCCACGAGCTGGAGACTTTTAGCAGTTATCTTAAGTCATATGGCAGCCTTAGAGTCCTTGATCGATGGCCAATAGTCCAATCTAGCTTCCGGAAGTGACTTAGAGCCACGCTCTTGAGACGTCTAGCAGCCATCTTAAGTCATATGACAGCCTTAGAGTCCTTGATAGATGCCCAATAGTCCAAATTAGCTGTCGGAAGTGACCTAGAGCCGTTTTCTTGGGACTTGTAGCAGCCATCTTAAGTCATATGGCAGCCTTAGAGTCCTTGATGATTGCCCAGTAGTCCAAACTTAGAGCCGTTTTCTTGAGACTTGTAGCAGCCATCTTAAGTCATATGGCAGCCTTAGAGTCCTTGATTGATGGCCAATAGTCCAATCTATCTTCCGGAAGTGACTTAGAGCTGTTCTCTTGAGACTTGTAGCAGCCATTTTAAGTCATATGGCAGCCTTAAGGTCCTTGATTAAGGTCGTTGAAGATTGCCCAGTAGTCCAAACTTAGAGCCGTTTTCTTGAGACTTTTAGCAGTTATCTTAAGTCATATGGCAGCCTTAGAGTCCTTGATCGATGGCCAATAGTCCAATCTAGCTTCCGTTAGTGACTTAGAGCCACTCTCTTGAGACTTGTAGCAGCCATCTTAAGTCATATGGCAGCCTTAGAGTCCTTGATCGATGGCCCAATAGTCCAATACTTAGAGCCGGTTTCTTGAGACTTGTAGCAGCCTATCCTAAGTCATATGGCAGCCTTAGAGGTCCTTGATAGATGCCCAATAGTCCAATCTAGCTTCCGAGTGACTTAGAGCCCGATCTCTTGAGACTTGTAGCAGCCATCTTAAGTCATATGGCAGCCTTAGAGTCCTTGATGATGCCATGTGATCCAACGTAGTGACTTAGAGCCACGTGCTTGAGACTTTTAGCAGTTATCTTAAGTCATATGGCAGCCTTAGAGTCCTTGATCGATGGCCAATAGTCCAATCTAGCTTCCGGAAGTGACTTAGAGCCGTTCTCCTTGAGACTTTTAGCAGCCATCTTAAGTCATATGGCAGCCTTAGGGTCCTTGATGATTGCCCAGTAGTCCAATTGTTCCAAACTTAGAGCCGTTTTCTTGAGACTTTTAGCAGTTATCTTAAGTCATATGGCAGCCTTAGAGTCCTTGATCGATGGCCAATAGTCCAATCTAGCTTCCGGAAGTGACTTAGAGCCGTTTTCTTGAGACTTGTAGCAGCCTTCCTAAGTCATATGGCAGCCTTAGAGTCCTTGATGTATGCCCAATAGTCCAATCTAGCTTCAGTTAGTGACTTAGAGCAACGATCTTGAGACTTTTAGCAGTTATCTTAAGTCATATGGCAGCCTTAGAGTCCTTGATATATGCCCAGTAGTCCAATACTAGCTTGCCGGAAGTGACTTAGAGCCGATCTCTAGAGACTTTAAGCAGTCATCTTAAGTCATATGGCAGCCTTAGAGTCCTTGATGTATGCCCCATAGTCCAATCTAGCTTCAGTTAGTGACTTAGAGCAACGATCTTGAGACTTTTAGCAGTTATCTTAAGTCATATGGCAGCCTTAGAGTCCTTGATTGATGGCCAATAGTCCAATCTAACTTCAGTTAGTGACTTAGAGCCACGATCTTGAGACTTTTAGCAGTTATCTTATGTCATATGGCAGCCTTATAGTCCTTGATCGATGGCCAATAGTCCAATCTAGCTTCCGGAAGTGACTTAGAGCCGTTTTCTTGAGACTTGTAGCAGCCTTCCTAAGTCATATGGCAGCCCTAGAGTCCTTGATGTATGCCCAGTAGTCCAATCTAGCTTCAGTTAGTGACTTAGAGCCACGATCGTGAGACATATAACAGTCACCTTAAGTCGTATGGCAGCCCTAGAGTCCTTGATCGATGGCCAATAGTCCAATCTAGCTTTCGGAAGTGTCGTAGAGCTGTTCTCTTGAGACTTGTAGCAGCCATTTTAAGTCCAATTTAGCTTCTGGCAAATGCCGTAGAGTCTTGTCTTGAGACTTGTAGCAGCCATTTAAGTCCAATTTAGCTTCTGGAAGTGTTGTAGAGCTGTTCTCTTGAGATTTGTAGCAGACATCTTAAGTCATATGGCAGCCTTAGAGTCCTTGATGTATGCCCCATAGTCCAATCTAGCTTCAGTTAGTGACTTAGAGCAACGATTTTCAGACTTTTAGCAGTTATCTTAAGTCATATGGCAGCCTTAGAGTCCTTGATCGATGGCCAATAGTCCAATCTAGCTTCAGTTAGTGACTAAGAGCCGTTCTTTTGAGACATGTAGCAGTTATCTTAAGTCATATGGCAGCCTTAAGGTCCTTGATTGATGGCCAATAGTCCAATCTAACTTCAGTTAGTGACTAAGAGCAACGATCTTGAGACTTTTAGCAGTCACCTTATGTCATGTGGCAGCCTTATAGTCCTTGATCGATGGCCAATAGTCCAATCTAGCTTCCGGAAGTGACTTAGAGCCGTTTTCTTGAGACTTGTAGCAGCCTTCCTAAGTCATATGGCAGCCCTAGAGTCCTTGATGTATGCCCAGTAGTCCAATCTAGTGTAGGTTTAGCCACTATATTTGTGGTACCTAGTTTTATTATTATATTATTATTATTTTAGAGTTAATTGAATATTTAGACAAGTAAGTAATTTAAGAAATCGTGGTCGTCTTTTTCGTCTTTTCGTCTTTTTGTTCCGCACCTCGAACTTAACGTCTTTCGCTCTCGATGTGAACTTCTAATCTCCACGTCTCTCTCAACCTCTGTCGTCGTCTCAATTCGCTCCTCGTTTCATCTTAATCCCAAGCCACTCTCGCCTTGCTCGTCAGGGCTGGTTGAACAACGATGCCAGACCAATCCCACAACCTCGGCCATCCTAATATGCATTTGCCTCAAATGCATCTTGATCGTCTATGTCAGGTGCAATCCATGGCTTCATATAATCAGCACAAGTAGAAGTACGCCCTGGACCGTCGTTGAACAATGCATCTTTGACTACGTCGTATGTGTCTCTAGGCTTTACCTTAGTTATTCGGTAAGGACCCAAATATTTCGGCTTGAGTTTTAGTCCTCCTCCAAGATGCGTGCGTTTAATTGCCACCAGATCACCGACTTTGTATATTGCTTCGAAGGTCTGCGACGCAAATTGTATGTTCTTTTGTTTTCTTCTGCATGCGAAGGATCTGTTGTTTCGCCTGCTTCCGTAAGTCATCTCGGTCGTCTTTGAAAGTCTGGATCATCTCATCTTGAATCATCTGTTTCAGCTACAGGTCGTCTTTTGTGTGCATCTTTATTCCAACTAATAACTCGAATGGAGTCGCGTGTGCGCTTCGTTGTACGTTGAGTTAATGATTTGCTGTAATTTGTCAACAAACTTATACCATTTGCTGGGGTCTTCTATGGACATCTTAGATATGACGGATACTATGACAGCGTTAAGTCGTTCGACTTGCCCGTTTGCTTGTGGGAGTCCAGTCGTAACTGCGTGAAGCTCGATATTTTCACTCTTACAATACTGCATGAATTCGTCTGACGTAAACGCTGCGCCTCTGTCGGAAATAATTTGGACTGGATTTCCGAAAATTGAACTTTGTGCCTGTAGTCTTGATATAACTTCTTTCGTAGATGTGGTTTTCGTCGGATACAACCAGCAGAACTTCGTGAAGCTGTCGATAACTGCTAGAATATGCTTGTACTGCTTGTGGGTTGACTCTAAAGGACCAAGAAAATCGATGTGAAACGTCTGAAGGGGCAGCTCTTCTTTCGGCAGTGGGTGTAGCTCTCCTTCCTTTTTGCCATGCTTTGATTTAGCGTTAAACATGGTATGCAGCATCTTATTTGGTGTTGAGTCTTGTCATCAAGTTTTGGAATATAAAACTCTTTGGCGATTATTTCCTTCGTCTTCTTCACTGAAAAGTGACCTCTTTCGTGAGCGTGCTTAATAATTTCACGTTGTAGAGCTGAGGGAACAACTATTAATTCTTCGTCATTTGGGTTATCGTCTTTTAAAACAATTCGCATTTCAACATTTGTCGTCTTAAGCTTTTCCGGTTTATAGTTCTTAATAAGTTCGGACACTTCTTTTTTGCACTTTTTGATGCACTCGGGTTAATGTCGATTTCTATGTTTTCCACGTCTATTTTCAATATCGAACTTATTACCGTTTCTGTTTGTACCACCTTCGTATTCTTTGATTTGTACACCGTCGCGATTGATTATTATTTCAGCTTGTTTGCAAAAATCTTCCTTAAAATCACATCATCATCTAGGAATTCCGTCGCTACTACTAGAAAGTTTACTTCAAAGTTCAGATGATTCACATTAACCGTTCCTGTGAATGCGCCACTGGGTTTCACTCTTTTATTCTTGTCGCCAAAACCGAACAGAAGAACATTGGCTTTGGTTAACTTTGGTTTTTTCAAATGTAAATACGTCGTTTGGGAAACAATACTATGTTTACTACCCGAATCAATGAAAGCTATACACTTTTGATTGTTAATCTTTATTTCTTTGCACATAAACTTTTGCTCGGACGATATTGTACTCATGTTACGTAAATTCGAGTTTTCTTCAGGTTTCTTTATTGAACAATCTTTTGCTATGTGGCCAAAATTATTGCAATTGAAGCACTTTCTTCCTTTACTTTTGTTTTCACACTTTTCAGAAACATGTCCTTTTTGTCCACAATTATAGCATTTCACGTTATTACTGCCTTTGCTTACTGCTTTCATTTCATTTCTCTTTTATTTTGCACATATTTATACTCATAATCTTTCGACTTTTCACGCATTTTTTCATAGCACTTGATTTTCTCTTTAAATTCTTTTAAATTATTAGCGTTGTATAAAATTGATTTATTTATACTAAGGTCATTAATTCCGTCTATTACATACTGCATTAAGGCACTGTTTTCTATTTTTCCACGTGATGCCACTTCTTTCATTTTTAGCAAATATTCTTGAACACTTTCACCTTTTTTAATTTTTCTTTCAGACAATTGTTTGTGTAAATCAGCACTGTTAATTTCCGTTTTAAATTCATTAATTAGAGATTCTTTTAAGGTTGTCCAATTCTTTATTCCCCGTTCACTCATAACAAACATTTTTGCTAGTCCTTTAATCGCTCTTTAGCAAAAATAAATTTTTGCAAATTGTCCCATTGCATCATGACAGCCATATCTTCAAAGTCCTCAATCCATACTTCCACTGACAATTTGTCATCACCATGGAACGATCTTAATGAGTCTTCAACATCTCGAAAATTCAAGGCGAATCTCGGTTGCACCATGCTTACATTTTGCGAACTTTCGGTATCAACATTGTTGACCGCGACTGTAGAGTTTGCGTGATTCGTTTTGTTGCTTCTGTTCTCGTTTGTTGCAGCTGTCCTAAAATTGGTTTCGTCACTTAGTATTGACAACATTTCGCCTTCGTCTTGATTATTCGTGTTCCTATTGGCATCTCTTTCGTGTTCATCATCTTCGTCATCGTCATCTTCGTTTTGCTCATGTTCCATGTTAACGTCGACCATCAAATTTACCGTTTGCAGATTGCGAAAAGATGTGAAGTCAAATCCGTTTTATCATGCGTCAGACCCAAAATATTGCAGATTATTACAAGATCGTTATTTGATAAACTTTGCTCCACATAGGAGACTTTGCTTTGATATAAATCACTGTTAGGGCCAAAATCGAAACCCTCGAACTTTCTTAATCGTTGGCGATTGGCACGATCGCCTTCATCTTCAAAGACAAACTTGTGAAGCAGCACAATATTTGACTTTTTCCTCTTTCCGAGTGCTTCTCGCACATTCTGAAAATCTTCGAGTTTTTTCATGTTCTTTCTTTGTCTCTACACACTCACACACACAGACACAGATGAGTATGCACGTCGTATTGCGTCGTTAAAATTTAAAAATTTTCGGCGTCGTCTGGGTTTTTGGCGTCGTCTGGTTTTTTTGGCGTCGCGTCGTTTTTTCTTTTCGTCGTTTGCGTCGTTGTCGCCACCTTTCGTCGTTGATATTTTTCTTACCGTATGTTTGTCTCTTTTCATCACTGTTTTAACTCTATACGTTTAGCCAATTTACTCTGCACGTCTTGTTTAAGGTTTTTTTAAGGTTGCGCCTCTTTACTCCGTACGTCTTGCTTAGGGTTTTTTTTAAGGTTGAGCCCCCATGTTTGTAGGTTTAGCCACTATATTTGTGGTACCTAGTTTTATTATTATATTATTATTATTATATTATTATTATTTTAGAGTTAATTGAATATTTAGACAAGTAAGTAATTTAAGAAATCGTGGTCGTCTTTTTCGTCTTTTCGTCTTTTTTGTTCCGCACCTCGAACTTAACGTCTTTCGCTCTCGATGTGAACTTCTAATCTCCACGTCTCGATCTCAACTTCTGTCGTCGTCTCAATTCGCTCCTCGTTTCATCTTAATTCGCCACTCTCGCCTTGCTCGTCAGGGCTGGTTGAACAACGATGCCAGACCCAATCCCACACTAGCTTCAGTTAGTGACTTAGAGCCACGATCGTGAGACATATAACAGTCACCTTAAGTCGTATGGCAGCCCTAGAGTCCTTGATCGATGGCCAATAGTCCAATATAGCTTTCGGAAGTGTCGTAGAGCTGTTCTCTTGAGACTTGTAGCAGCCATTTTAAGTCCAATTTAGCTTCTGGAAATGTCGTAGAGCTGTTGTCTTGAGACTTGTAGCAGCCATTTTAAGTCCAATTTAGCTTCTGGAAGTGTTGTAGAGCTGTTCTCTTGAGATTTGTAGCAGACATCTTAAGTCATATGGCAGCCTTAAGGTCCTTGATGATTGCCCAGTAGTCCAAACTTAGAGCCGTTTTCTTGAGACTTGTAGCAGCCTTCCTAAGTCATATGGCAGATTTAGAGTCCTTGATAGATGCCCAATAGTCCAATCTAGCTTCAGTTTGTGATTTAGAGCCACGAGCTGGAGACTTTTAGCAGTTATCTTAAGTCATATGGCAGCCTTAGAGTCCTTGATCGATGGCCAATAGTCCAATCTAGCATCCGGAAGTGACTTAGAGCCGACTCGATGAGACTTGTAGCAGCCATCTTAAGTCATATGGCAGCTTAAGAGTCCTTGATGGGAGCCCAGTAGTCCAAATTAGCTGTCGGAAGTGACCTAGAGCCGTTTTCTTGGTACTAGTACAAGCCATCTTAAGTCATATGGCAGCCTTAAGTCCTTGATGATTGCCCAGTAGTCCAAACTTAGAGCCGTTTTCTTGAGACTTGTAGCAGCCCTCCTAAGTCATATGGCAGCCTTCGAGTCCTTGATTGATGGCCAATAGTCCAATCTATCTTCCGGAAGTGTCGTAGAGCTGTTCTCTTGAGACTTGTAGCAGCCATTTTAAGTCCAGCCTTAAGGTCCTTGATTAAGGTCGTTGAAGATTGCCCAGTAGTCCAAACTTAGAGCCGTTTTCTTGAGACTTTTAGCAGTTATCTTAAGTCATATGGCAGCCTTAGAGTCCTTGATCGATGGCCAATAGTCCAATTTAGCTTCCGGAAGTGTTGTAGAGCTGTTCTCTTGAGATTTGTAGCAGCCATCTTAAGTCATATGGCAGCCTTAAGGTCCTTGATGATTGCCCAGTAGTCCAAACTTAGAGCCGTTTTCTTGAGGCTTGTAGCAGCCTTCCTAAGTCATATGGCAGCCTTAAGGTCCTTGATAGATGCCCAATAGTCCAATCTAGCTTCCGCAGGTGACTTAGAGCCGACTCGATGAGACATGTAGTAGCCATCTTAAGTCATATGGCAGCCTTAGAAGTGAAGTGACCTAGAGCGGTTTTCTAGTACTTAGATGACTTGTAGCAGCCATCTTAAGTCATATGGCAGCCTTAGAGTCCTTGATCGATGGCCAATAGTCCAATCTAGCTTCCGGAAGTGTCGTAGAGCTGTTCTCTTGAGACTTTTAGCAGCCATTTTAAGTCCAGCCTTAAGGTCCTTGATGATTGCCCAGTATTCCAAACTTAGAGCCGTTTTCTTGAGACTTTTAGAAGTTATCTTAAGTCATATGGCAGCCTTAGAGTCCTTGATCGATGGCCAATAGTCCAATCTAGCTTCCGGAAGTGACTTAAAGCCTTTTTCTTGAGACTTGTAGCAGCCTTCCTAAGTCATATGGCAGCCCTAGAGTCCTTGATGTATGCCCAGTAGTCCAATCTAGCTTCAGTTAGTGACTTAGAGCAACGATCTTGAGACTTTTAGCAGTTATCTTAAGTCATATGGCAGCCTTAGAGTCCTTGTTATATGCCCAGTAGTCCATACTAGTTGCCGGAAGGAACTTAGAGCCACGATCTAGAGACTTTAAGCAGTCATCTTAAGTCATATGGCAGCCTTAGAGTCCTTGATGTATGCCCCATAGTCCAATCTAGCTTCAGTTAGTGACTTAGAGCAACGATCTTGAGAATTTTAGCAGTTATCTTAAGTCATATGGCAGCCTTGAGGTCCTTGATTGATGGCCAATAGTCCAATCTAACTTCAGTTAGTGACTTAGAGCCACGATCTTGAGAATTTTAGCAGTTATCTTAAGTCATATGGCAGTCTTAAGGTCCTTGATGTATGCCCAATAGTCCATACTACTTGCCGGAAGGGACTTAGAGCCACGACCGTGAGACATATAGCAGTCACCTTAAGTCATATGGCAGCCCTAGAGTCCTTGATGGGAGCCCAGTAGTCCAAATTAGCTGTCGGAAGTGACCTAGAGCCGTTTTCTTGGTACTAGTAGCAGCCATCTTAAGTCATATGGCAGCCTTAGAGTCCTTGATCGATGGCCAATAGTACAATATAGCTTCCGGAAGTGTCGTAGAGCTGTTCTCTTGAGACTTTTAGCAGCCATCTTAAGTCATATGGCAGCCTTAAGGTCCTTGATGATTGCCCAGTAGTCCAAACTTAGAGCCGTTTTCTTGAGACTTGTAGCAGCCTTCATAAGTCATATGGCAGACTTAGAGTCCTTGATAGATGCCCAATAGTCCAATCTAGCTTCAGTTTGTGACTTAGAGCCACGAGCTGGAGAATTTTAGCAGTCATATGGCAGCCTTAGAGTCCTTGATTGATGGCCAATAGTCCAATCTAGCTTCCGGAAGAGACTTAGAGCCGACTCGATGAGACTTGTAGCAGCCATCTTAAGTCATATGGCAGCCTTAGAATCCTTGATGGGAGCCCAGTAATCCAAATTAGCTATCGGAAGTGACCTAGAGCCGTTTTCTTGGGACTAGTAGCAGCCATCTTAAGTCATATGGCAGCCTTAGAGTCCTTGATCGATGGCCAATAGTACAATATAGCTTCCGGAAGTGTCGTAGAGCTGTTCTCTTGAGACTTGAAGCAGCTATTTTAAGTCCAGCCTTAAGGTCCTTTATTAAGGTCGTTGAAGATTGCCCAGTAGTCCAAACGTAGAGCCGTTTTCTTGAGACTTTTAGAAGTTATCTTAAGTCATATGGCAGCCTTAGAGTCCTTGATCGATGGCCAATAGTCCAATCTAGCTTCCGGAAGTGACTTAGAGCCTTTTTCTTGAGACTGGTAGCAGTCATCTTAAGTCATATGGCAGCCTTAAGGTCCTTGATGATTGCCCAGTAGTCCAAACGTAGAGCCTTTTTCTTGAGACTTTTAGAAGTTATCTTAAGTCATATGGCAGCCTTAGAGTCCTTGATCGATGGCCAATAGTCCAATCTAGCTTCCGGAAGTGACTTAGAGCCTTTTTCTTGAGACTGGTAGCAGTCATCTTAAGTCATATGGCAGCCTTAAGGTCCTTGATGATTGCCCAGTAGTCCAAACGTAGAGCCTTTTTCTTGAGACTTTTAGAAGTTATCTTAAGTCATATGGCAGCCTTAGAGTCCTTGATCGATGGCCAATAGTCCAATCTAGCTTCCGGAAGTGACTTAGAGCCTTTTTCTTGAGACTGGTAGCAGTCATCTTAAGTCATATGGCAGCCTTAAGGTCCTTGATGATTGCCCAGTAGTCCAAACGTAGAGCCTTTTTCTTGAGACTTTTAGCAGTTATCTTAAGTCATATGGCAGCCTTAGAGTCCTTGATCGATGGCCAATAGTCCAATCTAGCTTCCGGAAGTGACCTAGAGCCGTTTTCTTGGTACTAGTAGCAGCCATCTTAAGTCATATGGCAGCCTTAGAGTCCTTGATCGATGGCCAATAGTCCAATATAGCTTCCGGAAGTGTCGTAGAGCTGTTCTCTTGAGACTTGAAGCAGCTATTTTAAGTCCAGCCTTAAGGTCCTTTATTAAGGTCGTTGAAGATTGCCCAGTAGTCCAAACGTAGAGCCGTTTTCTTGAGACTTTTAGCAGTTATCTTAAGTCATATGGCAGCCTTAGAGTCCTTGATCGATGGCCAATAGTCCAATCTAGCTTCCGGAAGTGACTTAGAGCCTTTTCTCTTGAGACTTGTAGCAGTCATCTTAAGTCATATGGCAGCCTTAAGGTCCTTGATGATTGCCCAGTAGTCCAAACGTAGAGCCGTTTTCTTGAGACTTTTAGAAGTTATCTTAAGTCATATGGCAGCCTTAGAGTCCTTGATCGATGGCCAATAGTCCAATCTAGCTTCCGGAAGTGACTTAGAGCCTTTTTCTTGAGACTGGTAGCAGTCATCTTAAGTCATATGGCAGCCTTAAGGTCCTTGATGATTGCCCAGTAGTCCAAACGTAGAGCCTTTTTCTTGAGACTTGTAGCAGCCTTCATAAGTCATATGGCAGACTTAGAGTCCTT
This sequence comes from Drosophila sucinea, assembly GCA_018150745.1. Classification (NCBI taxonomy): domain Eukaryota; kingdom Metazoa; phylum Arthropoda; class Insecta; order Diptera; family Drosophilidae; genus Drosophila; species Drosophila sucinea. The sequence goes on along the minus strand of JAECWP010000141.1, from coordinate 306,068 downwards.
GATAGATGCCCAATAGTCCAATCTAGCTTCAGTTAGTGACTTAGAGCCACGAGCTGGAGACTTTTAGCAGTTATCTTAAGTCATATAGCAGCCTTAGAGTCCTTGATCGATGGCCAATAGTCCAATCTAGCTTCCGGAAGTGTTGTAGAGCTGTTCTCTTGAGATTTGTAGCAGCCATTTTAAGTCATATGGCAGCCTTAAGGTCCTTGATGATTGCCCAGTAGTCCAAACTTAGAGCCGTTTTCTTGAGACTTGTAGCAGCCTTCATAAGTCATATGGCAGACTTAGAGTCCTTGATAGATGCCCAATAGTCCAATCTAGCTTCAGTTTGTGACTTAGAGCCACGAGCTGGAGAATTTTAGCAGTTATCTTAAGTCATATAGCAGCCTTAGAGTCCTTGATCGATGGCCAATAGTCCAATATAGCTTCCGGAAGTGTCGTAGAGCTGTTCTCTTGAGACTTTTAGCAGCCATCTTAAGTCATATGGCAGCCTTAAGGTCCTTGATGATTGCCCAGTAGTCCAAACTTAGAGCCGTTTTCTTGAGACTTGTAGCAGCCTTCATAAGTCATATGGCAGACTTAGAGTCCTTGATAGATGCCCAATAGTCCAATCTAGCTTCAGTTTGTGACTTAGAGCCACGAGCTGGAGAATTTTAGCAGTCATATGGCAGCCTTAGAGTCCTTGATTGATGGCCAATAGTCCAATCTAGCTTCCGGAAGAGACTTAGAGCCGACTCGATGAGACTTGTAGCAGCCATCTTAAGTCATATGGCAGCCTTAGAATCCTTGATGGGAGCCCAGTAATCCAAATTAGCTACGGAAGTGACCTAGAGCCGTTTTCTTGGTACTAGTAGCAGCCATCTTAAGTCATATGGCAGCCTTAGAGTCCTTGATCGATGGCCAATAGTACAATATAGCTTCCGGAAGTGTCGTAGAGCTGTTCTCTTGAGACTTGAAGCAGCTATTTTAAGTCCAGCCTTAAGGTCCTTTATTAAGGTCGTTGAAGATTGCCCAGTAGTCCAAACGTAGAGCCGTTTTCTTGAGACTTTTAGAAGTTATCTTAAGTCATATGGCAGCCTTAGAGTCCTTGATCGATGGCCAATAGTCCAATCTAGCTTCCGGAAGTGACTTAGAGCCTTTTCTTTGAGACTGGTAGCAGTCATCTTAAGTCATATGGCAGCCTTAAGGTCCTTGATGATTGCCCAGTAGTCCAAACGTAGAGCCTTTTTCTTGAGACTTTTAGAAGTTATCTTAAGTCATATGGCAGCCTTAGAGTCCTTGATCGATGGCCAATAGTCCAATCTAGCTTCCGGAAGTGACTTAGAGCCTTTTTCTTGAGACTGGTAGCAGTCATCTTAAGTCATATGGCAGCCTTAAGGTCCTTGATGATTGCCCAGTAGTCCAAACGTAGAGCCTTTTTCTTGAGACTTTTAGAAGTTATCTTAAGTCATATGGCAGCCTTAGAGTCCTTGATCGATGGCCAATAGTCCAATCTAGCTTCCGGAAGTGACTTAGAGCCTTTTTCTTGAGACTGGTAGCAGTCATCTTAAGTCATATGGCAGCCTTAAGGTCCTTGATGATTGCCCAGTAGTCCAAACGTAGAGCCTTTTTCTTGAGACTTTTAGAAGTTATCTTAAGTCATATGGCAGCCTTAGAGTCCTTGATCGATGGCCAATAGTCCAATCTAGCTTCCGGAAGTGACCTAGAGCCGTTTTCTTGGTACTAGTAGCAGCCATCTTAAGTCATATGGCAGCCTTAGAGTCCTTGATCGATGGCCAATAGTACAATATAGCTTCCGGAAGTGTCGTAGAGCTGTTCTCTTGAGACTTGAAGCAGCTATTTTAAGTCCAGCCTTAAGGTCCTTTATTAAGGTCGTTGAAGATTGCCCAGTAGTCCAAACGTAGAGCCGTTTTCTTGAGACTTTTAGAAGTTATCTTAAGTCATATGGCAGCCTTAGAGTCCTTGATCGATGGCCAATAGTCCAATCTAGCTTCCGGAAGTGACTTAGAGCCTTTTTCTTGAGACTGGTAGCAGTCATCTTAAGTCATATGGCAGCCTTAAGGTCCTTGATGATTGCCCAGTAGTCCAAACGTAGAGCCGTTTTCTTGAGACTTTTAGAAGTTATCTTAAGTCATATGGCAGCCTTAGAGTCCTTGATCGATGGCCAATAGTCCAATCTAGCTTCCGGAAGTGACTTAGAGCCTTTTTCTTGAGACTGGTAGCAGTCATCTTAAGTCATATGGCAGCCTTAAGGTCCTTGATGATTGCCCAGTAGTCCAAACGTAGAGCCTTTTTCTTGAGAATTTTAGCAGTTATCTTAAGTCATATGGCAGCCTTGAGGTCCTTGATTGATGGCCAATAGTCCAATCTAACTTCAGTTAGTGACTTAGAGCCACGATCTTGAGAATTTTAGCAGTTATCTTAAGTCATATGGCAGTCTTAAGGTCCATGATGTATGCCCAATAGTCCATACTACTTGCCGGAAGGGACTTACAGCCACGACCGTGAGACATATAGCAGTCACCTTAAGTCATATGGCAGCCTTCGAGTCCTTGATTGAGCCAATAGTCCAATCTATCTTCCGGAAGTGTCGTAGAGCTGTTCTCTTGAGACTTGTAGCAGCCATTTTAAGTCCAGCCTTAAGGTCCTTGATTATGGTCGTTGAAGATTGCCCAGTAGTCCAAACTTAGAGCCGTTTTCTTGAGACTTTTAGCAGTTATCTTAAGTCATATGGCAGCCTTAGAGTCCTTGATCGATGGCCAATAGTCCAATCTAGCTTCCGGAGGTGTTGTAGAGCTGTTCTCTTGAGATTTGTAGCAGCCATCTTAAGTCATATGGCAGCCTTAAGGTCCTTGATGATTGCCCAGTAGTCCAAACTTAGAGCCGTTTTCTTGAGACTTGTAGCAGCCTTCATAAGTCATATGGCAGACTTAGAGTCCTTGATAGATGCCCAATAGTCCAATCTAGCTTCAGTTTGTGACTTAGAGCCACGAGCTGGAGAATTTTAGCAGTTATCTTAAGTCATATGGCAGCCTTAGAGTCCTTGATAGATGCCCAATAGTCCAATCTAGCTTCAGTTTGTGACTTAGAGCCACGAGCTGGAGAAGTTTAGCAGTTATCTTAAGTCATATAGCAGCCTTAGAGTCCTTGATCGATGGCCAATAGTCCAATATAGCTTCCGGAAGTGTCGTAGAGCTGTTCTCTTGAGACTTGTAGCAGCCATCTTAAGTCATATGGCAGCCTTAAGGTCCTTGATGATTGCCCAGTAGTCCAAACTTAGAGCCGTTTTCTTGAGACTTGTAGCAGCCTTCATAAGTCATATGGCAGACTTAGAGTCCTTGATAGATGCCCAATAGTCCAATCTAGCTTCAGTTTGTGACTTAGAGCCACGAGCTGGAGAATTTTAGCAGTTATCTTAAGTCATATGGCAGCCTTAGAGTCCTTGATTGATGGCCAATAGTCCAATCTAGCTTCCGGAAGAGACTTAGAGCCGACTCGATGAGACTTGTAGCAGCCATCTTAAGTCATATGGCAGCCTTAGAATCCTTGATGGGAGCCCAGTAATCCAAATTAGCTGTCGGAAGTGACCTAGAGCCGTTTTCTTGGTACTAGTAGCAGCCATCTTAAGTCATATGGCAGCCTTAGAGTCCTTGATCGATGGCCAATAGTCCAATATAGCTTCCGGAAGTGTCGTAGAGCTGTTCTCTTGAGACTTGTAGCAGCCATTTTAAGTCCAGCCTTAAGGTCCTTTATTAAGGTCGTTGAAGATTGCCCAGTAGTCCAAACGTAGAGCCGTTTTCTTGAGACTTTTAGAAGTTATCTTAAGTAATATGGCAGCCTTAGAGTCCTTGATCGATGGCCAATAGTCCAATCTAGCTTCCGGAAGTGACTTAGAGCCTTTTTCTTGAGATTGGTAGCAGTCATCTTAAGTCATATGGCAGCCTTAAGGTCGTTGAAGATTGCCCAGTAGTCCAAACGTAGAGCCGTTTTCTTGAGACTTTTAGAAGTTATCTTAAGTCATATGGCAGCCTTAGAGTCCTTGATCGATGGCCAATAGTCCAATCTAGCTTCCGGAAGTGACTTAGAGCCTTTTTCTTGAGACTGGTAGCAGTTATCTTAAGTCATATGGCAGTCTTAAGGTCCATGATGTATGCCCAATAGTCCATACTACTTGCCGGAAGGGACTTACAGCCACGACCGTGAGACATATAGCAGTCACCTTAAGTCATATGGCAGCCCTAGAGTCCTTGATCGATGGATCGATTTGTGACTTAGAGCCACGAGCTGGAGACTTTTAGCAGTTATCTTAAGACATATGGCAGCCTTAGAGTCCTTGATTGATGGCCAATAGTCCAATCTAGCTTCCGGAAGAGACTTAGAGCCGACTCGATGAGACTTGTAGTAGCCATCCTAAGACATATGGCAGCCTTCGAGTCCTTGATTGAGCCAATAGTCCAATCTATCTTCCGGAAGTGTCGTAGAGCTGTTCTCTTGAGACTTGTAGCAGCCATTTTAAGTCCAGCCTTAAGGTCCTTGATTATGGTCGTTGAAGCTTGCCCAGTAGTCCAAACTTAGAGCCGTTTTCTTGAGACTTTTAGCAGTTATCTTAAGTCATATGGCAGCCTTCGAGTCCTTGATTGATGGCCAATAGTCCAATCTATCTTCCGGAAGTGTCGTAGAGCTGTTCTCTTGAGACTTGTAGCAGCCATTTTAAGTCCAGCCTTAAGGTCCTTGATTATGGTCGTTGAAGATTGCCCAGTAGTCCAAACTTAGAGCCGTTTTCTTGAGACTTTTAGCAGTTATCTTAAGTCATATGGCAGCCTTAGAGTCCTTGATCGATGGCCAATAGTCCAATCTAGCTTCCGGAGGTGTTGTAGAGCTGTTCTCTTGAGATTTGTAGCAGCCATCTTAAGTCATATGGCAGCCTTAAGGTCCTTGATGATTGCCCAGTAGTCCAAACTTAGAGCCGTTTTCTTGAGACTTGTAGCAGCCTTCATAAGTCATATGGCAGACTTAGAGTCCTTGATAGATGCCCAATAGTCCAATCTAGCTTCAGTTTGTGACTTAGAGCCACGAGCTGGAGAATTTTAGCAGTTATCTTAAGTCATATGGCAGCCTTAGAGTCCTTGATAGATGCCCAATAGTCCAATCTAGCTTCAGTTTGTGACTTAGAGCCACGAGCTGGAGAAGTTTAGCAGTTATCTTAAGTCATATAGCAGCCTTAGAGTCCTTGATCGATGGCCAATAGTCCAATATAGCTTCCGGAAGAGTCGTAGAGCTGTTCTCTTGAGACTTGTAGCAGCCATCTTAAGTCATATGGCAGCCTTAAGGTCCTTGATGATTGCCCAGTAGTCCAAACTTAGAGCCGTTTTCTTGAGACTTGTAGCAGCCTTCATAAGTCATATGGCAGACTTAGAGTCCTTGATAGATGCCCAATAGTCCAATCTAGCTTCAGTTTGTGACTTAGAGCCACGAGCTGGAGAATTTTAGCAGTTATCTTAAGTCATATGGCAGCCTTAGAGTCCTTGATTGATGGCCAATAGTCCAATCTAGCTTCCGGAAGAGACTTAGAGCCGACTCGATGAGACTTGTAGCAGCCATCTTAAGTCATATGGCAGCCTTAGAATCCTTGATGGGAGCCCAGTAATCCAAATTAGCTGTCGGAAGTGACCTAGAGCCGTTTTCTTGGTACTAGTAGCAGCCATCTTAAGTCATATGGCAGCCTTAGAGTCCTTGATCGATGGCCAATAGTCCAATATAGCTTCCGGAAGTGTCGTAGAGCTGTTCTCTTGAGACTTGTAGCAGCCATTTTAAGTCCAGCCTTAAGGTCCTTTATTAAGGTCGTTGAAGATTGCCCAGTAGTCCAAACGTAGAGCCGTTTTCTTGAGACTTTTAGAAGTTATCTTAAGTAATATGGCAGCCTTAGAGTCCTTGATCGATGGCCAATAGTCCAATCTAGCTTCCGAAAGTGACTTAGAGCCTTTTTCTTGAGACTGGTAGCAGTCATCTTAAGTCATATGGCAGCCTTAAGGTCGTTGAAGATTGCCCAGTAGTCCAAACGTAGAGCCGTTTTCTTGAGACTTTTAGAAGTTATCTTAAGTCATATGGCAGACTTAGAGTCCTTGATCGATGGCCAATAGTCCAATCTAGCTTCCGGAAGTGACTTAGAGCCTTTTTCTTGAGACTGGTAGCAGTTATCTTAAGTCATATGGCAGTCTTAAGGTCCATGATGTATGCCCAATAGTCCATACTACTTGCAGGAAGGGACTTACAGCCACGACCGTGAGAAATATAGCAGTCACCTTAAGTCATATGGCAGCCCTAGAGTCCTTGATCGATGGATCGATTTGTGACTTAGAGCCACGAGCTGGAGACTTTTAGCAGTTATCTTAAGACATATGGCAGCCTTAGAGTCCTTGATTGATGGCCAATAGTCCAATCTAGCTTCCGGAAGAGACTTAGAGCCGACTCGATGAGACTTGTAGTAGCCATCCTAAGACATATGGCAGCCTTCGAGTCCTTGATTGAGCCAATAGTCCAATCTATCTTCCGGAAGTGTCGTAGAGCTGTTCTCTTGAGACTTGTAGCAGCCATTTTAAGTCCAGCCTTAAGGTCCTTGATTATGGTCGTTGAAGCTTGCCCAGTAGTCCAAACTTAGAGCCGTTTTCTTGAGACTTTTAGCAGTTATCTTAAGACATATGGCAGCCTTAGAGTCCTTGATCGATGGCCAATAGTCCAATCTAGCTTCCGGAGGTGTTGTAGAGCTGTTCTCTTGAGATTTGTAGCAGCCATCTTAAGTCATATGGCAGCCTTAAGGTCCTTGATGATTGCCCAGTAGTCCAAACTTAGAGCCGTTTTCTTGAGACTTGTAGCAGCCTTCATAAGTCATATGGCAGACTTAGAGTCCTTGATAGATGCCCAATAGTCCAATCTAGCTTCAGTTTGTGACTTAGAGCCACGAGCTGGAGAATTTTAGCAGTTATCTTAAGTCATATAGCAGCCTTAGAGTCCTTGATCGATGGCCAATAGTCCAATATAGGTTCCGGAAGTGTCGTAGAGCTGTTCTCTTGAGACTTGTAGCAGCCATCTTAAGTCATATGGCAGCCTTAAGGTCCTTGATGATTGCCCAGTAGTCCAAACTTAGAGCCGTTTTCTTGAGACTTGTAGCAGCCTTCATAAGTCATATGGCAGACTTAGAGTCCTTGATAGATGCCCAATAGTCCAATCTAGCTTCAGTTAGTGACTTAGAGCCACGATCTTGAGACTTTTAGCAGTTATCTTAAGTCATATGGCAGCCTAAGAGTCCTTGATCGATGGCCAATAGTCCAATCTAGCTTCCGCAGGTGACTTAGAGCCGACTCGATGAGACATGTAGTAGCCATCTTAAGTCATATGGCAGCCTTAGAGTCCTTGATGGGAGCCCAGTAGTCCAAATTAGATGTCGGAAGTGACCTAGAGCGGTTTTCTTGGTACTAGTAGCAGACATCTTAAGTCATATGGCAGCCTTAGAGTCCTTGATCGATGGCCAATAGTCCAATATAGCTTCCGGAAGTGTCGTAGAGCTGTTCTCTTGAGACTTGTAGCAGCCTTCCTAAGTCATATGGCAGCCTTAGAGTCCTTGATAGATGCCCAATAGTCCAATCTTGCTTTCGGAAGTGACTTAAAGTCGGCTCGGTGAGACTTGTAGCAGTCATCTTAAGTCATGTGGCAGCCGTAGAGTCCTTGATGTATGCCCAATAGTCCATACTAGTTGCCGGTAGAGACTTAGAGTCGGTCTCTTGGGACTTGTAGCAGCCATCTTAAGTCATATGGCAGCCTTAGAGTCCGTAATGTACGCCATATAGTCCAATCTTGCTTTCGAAAGTGGCGTAGAGCCGGCTCGTTGAGACTTGGAGCAACCTTCCTATGTTATAAGGCAACCTTGGAGTCCTTGATTGATGGCCAATAGTCCAATCTAGCTTCCGTTAGTGACTTAGAGCCGTTCTTTTGAGGCAACCTTGGAGTCCTTGATTGATGGCCAATAGTCCAATCTAGCTTCAGTTAGTGACTTAGAGTTACGATCTAGAGACTTTTAGCAGTCATCTTAAGTCATATGGCAGCCTTAGAGTCCTTGATCGATGGCCAATAGTCCAGTGTATCTTCCGTTAGTGACTTAGAGCCGTTCTTTTGAGACTTGTAGCAGCCTTCCTAAGTCATATGGCAGCCTTAGAGTCCTTGATAGATGCCCAATAGTCCAATCTTGCTTTCGGAAGTGACTTAAAGTCGGCTCGATGAGACTTGTAGCAGTCGTCTTAAGTCATGTGGCAGCCGTAGAGTCCTTGATGTATGCCCTATAGTCCAAATTAGCTGTCGGAAGTGATATTGAGCTGTTTTTTTGGTACTTGTAGCAGCCAGCTTAAATCATATGGCAGCCTTAAGGTCCTTGATGATTTCCCAGTATCCAAACTTAGAGCCGTTTTCTTGAGACTTGTAGCAGCCTTCCTAAGCTATATGGCAGCCTTGGAATCCTTGATCTATGGCCAATGGTCCAATCTAGTTTCCGTTAGTGACTTAGAGCCGTTCTTTTGAGACTTGTAGCAGCCTTCCTAAGTCATATGGCAGCCTTAGAGTCCTTGATAGATGCCCAATAGTCCAATCTAGCTTCAGTTAGTGACTTAGAGCCACGATCTTGAGACTTTTAGCAGTTATCTTAAGTCATATGGCAGCCGTAGAGTCCTTGATCGATGGCCAATGGTCCAATCTAGTCACTTAGAGCCGTTCTTTTGAGACTTCTAGCAGCCATCTTAAGTCATATGACAGCCTTAAGGTCCTTGATGATTGCCCAGTATCCAAACTTAGAGCCGTTCTCTTGAGACATTTAGCAGTCATCTTAAGTCATATGGCAGCCTTAGAATCCTTGATCGATGTCCAATGGTCCAGTCTATCTTCCGTTAGTGACTTAGAGCCGTTCTTTTGAGACTTGTAGCAGCCTTCCTAAGTCATATGGCAGCCTTAGAGTCCTTGATAGATGCCCAATAGTCCAATCTTGCTTTCGGAAGTGACTTAAAGTCGGCTCGATGAGACTTCTAGCAGTCATCTTAAGTCATGTGGAGTCCTTGATGTATGCCCAATAGTCCATACTAGTTGCCGGTAGAGACTTAGAGTCGGTCTCTTGGGACTTGTAGCAGCCATCTTAAGTCATATGGCAGCCTTAGAGTCCGTAATGTACGCCATATAGTCCAATCTTGCTTTCGAAAGTGGCGTAGAGCCGGCTCGTTGAGACTTGGAGCAACCTTCCTATGTTATAAGGCAACCTTGGAGTCCTCGATTGATGGCCAATAGTCCAATCTAGCTTCCGTTAGTGACTTAGAGCCGTTCTTTTGAGGCAACCTTGGAGTCCTTGATTGATGGCCAATAGTCCAATCTAGCTTCAGTTAGTGACTTAGAGCCACGATCTAGAGACTTTTAGCAGTCATCTTAAGTCATATGGCAGCCTTAGAGTCCTTGATCGATTGCCAATAGTCCAGTGTATCTTCCGTTAGTGACTTAGAGCCGTTCTTTTGAGACTTGTAGCAGCCTTCATAAGTCATATGGCAGCCTTAGAGTCCTTGATAGATGCCCAATAGTCCAATCTTGCTTTCGGATGTGACTTAAAGTCGGCTCGATAAGACTTGTAGCAGTCGTCTTAAGTCATGTGGCAGCCGTAGAGTCCTTGATGTATGCCCTATAGTCCAAATTAGCTGTCGGAAGTGACATTGAGCTGTTTTTTTGGTACTTGTAGCAGCCAGCTTAAATCATATGGCAGCCTTAAGGTCCTTGATGATTTCCCAGTATCCAAACTTAGAGCCGTTTTCTTGAGACTTGTAGCAGCCTTCCTAAGTTATATGGCAGCCTTGGAATCCATGATCTATGGCCAATGGTCCAATCTAGTTTCCGTTAGTGACTTAGAGCCATTCTTTTGAGACTTGTAGCAGCCTTCCTAAGTCATATGGCAGCCTTAGAGTCCGTGATGTATGCCCTATAGTCCAATCTTGCTTTCGGAAGTGGCGTAGAGCCGGCTCGTTGAGACTTGGAGCAGCCTTCCTATGTTATAAGGCAACCTTGGAGTCCTGACTTTTAGCAGTTATCTTAAGTCATATGGCAGCCTTAGAGTCCTTGATCGATGGCCAATGGTCCAGTCTAGCTTCCGTTAGTGACTTAGAGCCGTTCTTTTGAGACTTGTAGCAGCCTTCCTAAGTCATATGGCAGCCTTAGAGTCCTTGATTAATGCCCAATAGTCCAATCTAGCTTCAGTTAGTGACTTAGAGCCACGATCTAGAGACTTTTAGCAGTCATCTTAAGTCATATGGCAGCCTTAGAGTCCTTGATCGACGGCCAATAGTCCAGTCTAGCTTCCGTTAGTGACTTAGAGTCGTTCTTTTGAGACTTCTAGCAGACATCTTAAGTCATATGGCAGCCCTAGAGTCCGTGATGTATGCCCTATAGTCCAATCTTGCTTTCGGAAGTGGCGTAGAGCCGGCTCGTTGAGAATTGGAGCAGCCTTCCTATGTTATAAGGCAACCTTGGAGTCCTAACTTTTAGCAGTTATCTTAAGTCATATGGCAGCCTTAGAGTCCTTGATCGATGGCCAATGGTCCAGTCTAGCTTCCGTTAGTGACTTAGAGCCGTTCTTTTGAGACTTGTAGCAGCCTTCCTAAGTCATATGGCAGCCTTAGAGTCCGTGATGTATGCCCTATAGTCCAATCTTGCTTTCGGAAGTGGCGTAGAGCCGGCTCGTTGAGACTTGGAGCAGCCTTCCTATGTTATAAGGCAACCTTGGAGTCCTAACTTTTAGCAGTTATCTTAAGTCATATGGCAGCCTTAGAGTCCTTGATCGACGGCCAATAGTCCAGTCTAGCTTCCGTTAGTGACTTAGAGTCGTTCTTTTGAGACTTCTAGCAGACATCTTAAGTCATATGGCAGCCCTAGAGTCCGTGATGTATGCCCTATAGTCCAATCTTGCTTTCGGAAGTGGCGTAGAGCCGGCTCGTTGAGACTTGGAGCAGCCTTCCTATGTTATAAGGCAACCTTGGAGTCCTTGATTGATGGCCAATAGTCCAATCTAGCTTCAGCTAGTGACTTAGAGCCACGATCTTAAGACTTTTAGCAGTTATCTTAAGTCATATGGCAGCCTTAGAGTCATTGATCGATCACTTAGAGCCGTTCTTTGGAACTTTTAGCAGCCATCTTAAGTCATATGGCAGCCTTAGAGTCCGTGATGTATGCCCTATAGTCCTTCCTATAGGAATTCCTATGTTATAAGGCAACCTTGGAGTCCTGACCTTTAGCAGTTATCTTAAGTCATATGGCAGCCTTAGAGTCCTTGATCGATGGCCAATGGTCCAGTCTAGCTTCCGTTAGTGACTTAGAGCCGTTCTTTTGAGACTTGTAGCAGCCTTCCTAAGTCATATGGCAGCCTTAGAGTCCGTGATGTATGCCCTATAGTCCAATCTTGCTTTCGGAAGTGGCGTAGAGCCGGCTCGTTGAGACTTGGAGCAGCCTTCCTATGTTATAAGGCAACCTTGGAGTCCTAACTTTTAGCAGTTATCTTAAGTCATATGGCAGCCTTAGAGTCCTTGATCGATGGCCAATGGTCCAGTCTAGCTTCCGTTAGTGACTTAGAGCCGTTCTTTTGAGACTTGTAGCAGCCTTCCTAAGTCATATGGCAGCTTAGAGTCCTTGACAGATGCCCAATAGTCCAATCTAGCTTCAGTTAGTGATTTAGAGCCACGATCTAGAGACTTTTAGCAGTCATCTGAAGTCATATGCCTTAGAGTCCTTGTTCGATGGCCAACAGCCCAGTCTAGCTTCCGTTAGTGACTTAGAGCCGTTCTTTTGAGACTTCTAGCAGCCATCTTAAGTCATATGGCAGCGTTTGAGTCCGTGATGTATGCCCTATAGTCCAATCTTGCTTTCGGAAGTGGCGTAGAGCCGGCTCGTTGAGACTTGGAGCAGCCTTCCTATTTTATAAGGCAACCTTGGAGTCCTGACTTTTAGCAGTTATCTTAAGTCATATGGCAGCCTTAAAGTCCTTGATCGATGGCCAATGGTCCAGTCTAGCTTCCGTTAGTGACTTAGAGCCGTTCTTTTGAGACTTGTAGCAGCCTTCCTAAGTCATATGGCAGCCTTAGAGTCCTTGATAGATGCCCAATAGTCCAATCTAGCTTCAGTTAGAGCCACGATCTTGAGACTTTTAGCAGTTATCTTAAGTCATATGGCAGCCGTAGAGTCCTTGATCGATGGCCAATGGTCCAATCTAGTCACTTAGAGCCGTTCTTTTGAGACTTCTAGCAGCCATCTTAAGTCATATGACAGCCTTAAGGTCCTTGATGATTGCCCAGTATCCAAACTTAGAGCCGTTCTCTTGAGACATTTAGCAGTCATCTTAAGTCATATGGCAGCCTTAGAATCCTTGATCGATGTCCAATGGTCCAGTCTATCTTCCGTTAGTGACTTAGAGCCGTTCTTTTGAGACTTGTAGCAGCCTTCCTAAGTCATATGGCAGCCTTAGAGTCCTTGATAGATGCCCAATAGTCCAATCTTGCTTTCGGAAGTGACTTAAAGTCGGCTCGATGAGACTTGTAGCAGTCATCTTAAGTCATATGGCAGCCTTAGAGTCCTTGATCGATGGCCGATAGTCCAAATTAGCTGTCGGAAGTGACATTGAGCTGTTTTTTTGGTACTTGTAGCAGCCAGCTTAAATCAAATGGCAGCCTTAAGGTCCTTGATGATTTCCCAGTATCCAAACTTAGAGCCGTTTTCTTGAGACTTGTAGCAGCCTTCCTAAGTTATATGGCAGCCTTGGAATCCTTGATCTATGGCCAATGGTCCAATCTAGTTTCCGTTAGTGACTTAGAGCCATTCTTTTGAGACTTGTAGCAGCCTTCCTAAGTCATATGGCAGCCTTAGAGTCCGTGATGTATGCCCTATAGTCCAATCTTGCTTTCGGAAGTGGCGTAGAGCCGGCTCGTTGAGACTTGGAGCAGCCTTCCTATGTTATAAGGCAACCTTGGAGTCCTGACTTTTAGCAGTTATCTTAAGTCATATGGCAGCCTTAGAGTCCTTGATCGATGGCCAATGGTCCAGTCTAGCTTCCGTTAGTGACTTAGAGCCGTTCTTTTGAGACTTGTAGCAGCCTTCCTAAGTCATATGGCAGCCTTAGAGTCCTTGATTAATGCCCAATAGTCCAATCTAGCTTCAGTTAGTGACTTAGAGCCACGATCTAGAGACTTTTAGCAGTCATCTCAAGTCATATGGCAGCCTTAGAGTCCTTGATCGACGGCCAATAGTCCAGTCTAGCTTCCGTTAGTGACTTAGAGTCGTTCTTTTGAGACTTCTAGCAGACATCTTAAGTCATATGGCAGCCCTAGAGTCCGTGATGTATGCCCTATAGTCCAATCTTGCTTTCGGAAGTGGCGTAGAGCCGGCTCGTTGAGACTTGGAGCAGCCTTCCTATGTTATAAGGCAACCTTGGAGTCCTTGATTGATGGCCAATAGTCCAATCTAGCTTCAGCTAGTGACTTAGAGCCACGATCTTAAGACTTTTAGCAGTTATCTTAAGTCATATGGCAGCCTTAGAGTCATTGATCGATCACTTAGAGCCGTTCTTTGGAACTTTTAGCAGCCATCTTAAGTCATATGGCAGCCTTAGAGTCCGTGATGTATGCCCTATAGTCCTTCCTATAGGCCTTCCTATGTTATAAGGCAACCTTGGAGTCCTGACCTTTAGCAGTTATCTTAAGTCATATGGCAGCCTTAGAGTCCTTGATCGATGGCCAATGGTCCAGTCTAGCTTCCGTTAGTGACTTAGAGCCGTTCTTTTGAGACTTGTAGCAGCCTTCCTAAGTCATATGGCAGCCTTAGAGTCCGTGATGTATGCCCTATAGTCCAATCTTGCTTTCGGAAGTGGCGTAGAGCCGGCTCGTTGAGACTTGGAGCAGCCTTCCTATGTTATAAGGCAACCTTGGAGTCCTAACTTTTAGCAGTTATCTTAAGTCATATGGCAGCCTTAGAGTCCTTGATCGATGGCCAATGGTCCAGTCTAGCTTCCGTTAGTGACTTAGAGCCGTTCTTTTGAGACTTGTAGCAGCCTTCCTAAGTCATATGGCAGCCTTAGAGTCCTTGATAGATGCCCAATAGTCCAATCTAGCTTCAGTTAGTGATTTAGAGCCACGATCTAGAGACTTTTAGCAGTCATCTGAAGTCATATGCCTTAGAGTCCTTGTTCGATGGCCAACAGCCCAGTCTAGCTTCCGTTAGTGACTTAGAGCCGTTCTTTTGAGACTTCTAGCAGCCATCTTAAGTCATATGGCAGCGTTTGAGTCCGTGATGTATGCCCTATAGTCCAATCTTGCTTTCGGAAGTGGCGTAGAGCCGGCTCGTTGAGACTTGGAGCAGCCTTCCTATGTTATAAGGCAACCTTGGAGTCCTGACTTTTAGCAGTTATCTTAAGTCATATGGCAGCCTTAAAGTCCTTGATCGATGGCCAATGGTCCAGTCTAGCTTCCGTTAGTGACTTAGAGCCGTTCTATTTGAGACTTGTAGCAGCCTTCCTAAGTCATATGGCAGCCTTAGAGTCCTTGATAGATGCCCAATAGTCCAACCTAGCTTCAGTTAGTGACTTAGAGCCACGATCTTGAGACTTTTAGCAGTTATCTTAAGTCATATGGCAGCCGTAGAGTCCTTGATCGATGGCCAATGGTCCAATCTAGTCACTTAGAGCCGTTCTTTTGAGACTTCTAGCAGCCATCTTAAGTCATATGACAGCCTTAAGGTCCTTGATGATTGCCCAGTATCCAAACTTAGAGCCGTTCTCTTGAGACATTTAGCAGTCATCTTAAGTCATATGGCAGCCTTAGAATCCTTGATCGATGTCCAATGGTCCAGTCTATCTTCCGTTAGTGACTTAGAGCCGTTCTTTTGAGACTTGTAGCAGCCTTCCTAAGTCATATGGCAGCCTTAGAGTCCTTGATAGATGCCCAATAGTCCAATCTTGCTTTCGGAAGTGACTTAAAGTCGGCTCGATGAGACTTGTAGCAGTCATCTTAAGTCATATGGCAGCCTTAGAGTCCTTGATCGATGGCCAATAGTCCAATCTAGCTTCCGGAAGTGACTTAGAGCCGAGTCGATGAGACTTGTAGAAGCCATCCTAAGTCATATGGCAGCCTTCGAGTCCTTGATTGATGGCCAATAGTCCAATCTATCTTCCGGAAGTGTCGTAGAGCTGTTCTCTTGAGACTTGTAGCAGCCATTTTAAGTCCAGCCTTAAGGTCCTTGATTAAGGTCGTTGAAGATTGCCCAGTAGTCCAAACTTAGAGCCGTTTTCTTGAGACTTTTAGCAGTTATCTTAAGTCATATGGCAGCCTTAGAGTCCTTGATCGATGGCCAATAGTCCAATCTAGCTTCCGGAAGTGACTTAGAGCCGACTCGATGAGACTTGTAGCAGTCATCTTAAGTCATATGGCAGCCTTAAGGTCCTTGATGATTGCCCAGTAGTCCAAACTTAGAGCCGTTTTCTTGAGACTTGTAGCAGCCTTCCTAAGTCATATGGCAGCCTTAGCGTCCTTGATAGATGCCCAATAGTCCAATCTAGCTTCAGTTTGTGACTTAGAGCCACGAGCTGGAGACTTTTAGCAGTTATCTTAAGTCATATGGCAGCCTTAGAGTCCTTGATCGATGGCCAATAGTCCAATCTAGCTTCCGGAAGTGACTTAGAGCCACGCTCTTGAGACGTCTAGCAGCCATCTTAAGTCATATGACAGCCTTAGAGTCCTTGATGGGATGCCCAATAGTCCAAATTAGCTTGTCGGAAGTGACCTAGAGCCAGTCTTGAGACTTGTAGCAGCCATCTTAAGTCATTCCTTAGAGTCCTTGATAGATGCCCAATAGTCCAATCTAGCTTCAGTTAGTGACTTAGAGCCACGATCTTGAGACTTTTAGCAGTTATCTTAAGTCATATGGCAGCCTTAGAGTCCTTGATCGATGGCCAATGGTCCAATCTAGCTTCCGGAAGTACTTAGAGCCGTTCTTTTGAGACTTCTAGCAGCCATCTTAAGTCATATGACAGCCTTAAGGTCCTTGATGATTGCCCAGTATCCAAACTTAGAGCCGTTTTCTTGAGACTTGTAGCAGCCTTCCTAAGTCATATGGCAGCCTTAGGGTCCTTGATAGATGCCCAATAGTCCAATCTAGCTTCAGTTTGTGACTTAGAGCCACGAGCTGGAGACTTTTAGCAGTTATCTTAAGTCATATGGCAGCCTTAGAGTCCTTGATCGATGGCCAATAGTCCAATCTAGCTTCCGGAGGTGACTTAGAGCCGACTCGATGAGACTTGTAGTAGCCATCCTAAGTCATATGGCAGCCTTCGAGTCCTTGATTGATGGCCAATAGTCCAATCTTTCTTCCGGAAGTGTCGTAGAGCTGTTCTCTTGAGACTTGTAGCAGCCATTTTAAGTGCAGCCTTAAGGTACCTTGATTAAGGTCCTTGATGATTGCCCAATAGTCCAAACTAAGAGCCGTTTTCTTGAGACTTTTAGTAGTTATCTTAAGTCATATGGCAGCCTTAGAGTCCTTGATCGATGGCCAATACTCCAATCTAGCTTCCGGAAGTGACTTAGAGCCGACTCGATGAGACTTGTAGCAGTCATCTTAAGTCATATGGCATTCTTAAGGTCCTTGATGTATGCCCAATAGTCCATACTAGTTGCCGGAAGGGACTTATAGCCACGATCGTGAGACATATAGCAGTCACCTTATGTCATATGGCAGCCTTATAGTCCTTGATCGATGGCCAATAGTCCAATCTAGCTTCCGGAAGTGACTTAGAGCCGTTTTCTTGAGACTCGTAGCAGCCTTCCTAAGTCATATGGCAGCCCTAGAGTCCTTGGTGTATGCCCAGTAGTCCAATCTAGCTTCAGTTAGTGACTTAGAGCAACGATCTTGAGACTTGTAGCAGTTATCTTAAGTCATATGGCAGCCTTAGAGTCCTTGTTGTATGCCCAATAGTCCATACTAGTTGCCGGAAGGAACTTATAGCCACGATCGTGAGACATATAGCAGTCACCTTATGTCATATGGCAGCCTTATAGTCCTTGATCGATGGCCAATAGTCCAATCTAGCTTCCGGAAGTGACTTAGAGCCGTTTTCTTGAGACTCGTAGCAGCCTTCCTAAGTCATATGGCAGCCCTAGAGTCCTTGGTGTATGCCCAGTAGTCCAATCTAGCTTCAGTTAGTGACTTAGAGCAACGATCTTGAGACTTGTAGCAGTCATCTTAAGTCATATGGCAGCCTTAGAGTCCTTGATGTATGCCTAATAGTCCAATCTAGCTTCAGTTAGTGACTTAGAGCAACGATTTTCAGACTTTTAGCAGTTATCTTAAGTCATATGGCAGCCTTAAGGTCCTTGATTGATGGCCAATAGTCCAATCTAACTTCAGTTAGTGACTAAGAGCAACGATCTTGACACTTTTAGCAGTTATCTTAAGTCATATGGCAGCCTTAAGGTCCTTGATTGATGGCCAATAGTCCAATCTAACTTCAGTTAGTGACTAAGAGCAACGATCTTGAGACTTTTAGCAGTCACCTTATGTCATGTGGCAGCCTTATAGTCCTTGATCGATGGCCAATAGTCCAATCTAGCTTCCGGAAGTGACTTAGAGCCGTTTTCTTGAGACTTGTAGCAGCCTTCCTAAGTCATATGGCAGCCCTAGAGTCCTTGATGTATGCCCAGTAGTCCAATCTAGCTTCAGTTAGTGACTTAGAGCCACGATCGTGAGACATATAACAGTCACCTTAAGTCGTATGGCAGCCCTAGAGTCCTTGATCGATGGCCAATAGTCCAATCTAGCTTTCGGAAGTGTCGTAGAGCTGTTCTCTTGAGACTTGTAGCAGCCATTTTAAGTCCAATTTAGCTTCTGGAAATGTCGTAGAGCTGTTGTCTTGAGACTTGTAGCAGCCATTTTAAGTCCAATTTAGCTTCTGGAAGTGTTGTAGAGCTGTTCTCTTGAGATTTGTAGCAGACATCTTAAGTCATATGGCAGCCTTAAGGTCCTTGATGATTGCCCAGTAGTCCAAACTTAGAGCCGTTTTCTTGAGACTTGTAGCAGCCTTCCTAAGTCATATGGCAGATTTAGAGTCCTTGATAGATGCCCAATAGTCCAATCTAGCTTCAGTTTGTGACTTAGAGCCACGAGCTGGAGACTTTTAGCAGTTATCTTAAGTCATATGGCAGCCTTAGAGTCCTTGATCGATGGCCAATAGTCCAATCTAGCATCCGGAAGTGACTTAGAGCCGACTCGATGAGACTTGTAGCAGCCATCTTAAGTCATATGGCAGCTTAAGAGTCCTTGATGGGAGCCCAGTAGTCCAAATTAGCTGTCGGAAGTGACCTAGAGCCGTTTTCTTGGTACTAGTACAAGCCATCTTAAGTCATATGGCAGCCTTAAGTCCTTGATGATTGCCCAGTAGTCCAAACTTAGAGCCGTTTTCTTGAGACTTGTAGCAGCCCTCCTAAGTCATATGGCAGCCTTAGAGTCCTTGATAGATGCCCAATAATCCAATCTAGCTTCAGTTTGTGACTTAGAGCCACGATCTTGAGACTTTTAGCAGTTATCTTAAGTCATATGGCAGCCTTAGAGTCCTTGATCGATGGCCAATAGTCCAATCTAGCTTCCGGAAGTGACTTAGAGCCGACTCGATGAGACTTGTAGTAGCCATCCTAAGTCATATGGCAGCCTTCGAGTCCTTGATTGATGGCCAATAGTCCAATCTATCTTCCGGAAGTGTCGTAGAGCTGTTCTCTTGAGACTTGTAGCAGCCATTTTAAGTCCAGCCTTAAGGTCCTTGATTAAGGTCGTTGAAGATTGCCCAGTAGTCCAAACTTAGAGCCGTTTTCTTGAGACTTTTAGCAGTTATCTTAAGTCATATGGCAGCCTTAGAGTCCTTGATCGATGGCCAATAGTCCAATTTAGCTTCCGGAAGTGTTGTAGAGCTGTTCTCTTGAGATTTGTAGCAGCCATCTTAAGTCATATGGCAGCCTTAAGGTCCTTGATGATTGCCCAGTAGTCCAAACTTAGAGCCGTTTTCTTGAGGCTTGTAGCAGCCTTCCTAAGTCATATGGCAGCCTAAGCGTCCTTGATAGATGCCCAATAGTCCAATCTAGCTTCCGCAGGTGACTTAGAGCCGACTCGATGAGACATGTAGTAGCCATCTTAAGTCATATGGCAGCCTTAGAAGTGAAGTGACCTAGAGCGGTTTTCTTGGTACTTGTAGCAGCCATCTTAAGTCATATGGCAGCCTTAGAGTCCTTGATCGATGGCCAATAGTCCAATCTAGCTTCCGGAAGTGTCGTAGAGCTGTTCTCTTGAGACTTGTAGCAGCCATTTTAAGTCCAGCCTTAAGGTCCTTGATTAAGGTCGTTGAAGATTGCCCAGTAGTCCAAACTTAGAGCCGTTTTCTTGAGACTTTTAGCAGTTATCTTAAGTCATATGGCAGCCTTAGAGTCCTTGATCGATGGCCAATAGTCCAATCTAGCTTCCGGAAGTGACTTAGAGCCACGATCTTGAGACTTGTAGCAGCCATCTTAAGTCATATGGCAGCCTTAAGGTCCTTGATGATTGCCCAGTAGTCCAAACTTAGAGCCGTTTTCTTGAGACTTGTAGCAGCCTTCCTAAGTCATATGGCAGCCTTAGAGTCCTTGATAGATGCCCAATAGTCCAATCTAGCTTCCGGAAGTGACTTAGAGCCGACTCGATGAGACATGTAGTAGCCATCTTAAGTCATATGGCAGCCTTAGAAGTCTTGAACGATGACCAATAGTCCAACTAGCTCGGAATTGACTTAGAGCATTCTTGAGATTGTAGCAGCCATCTTAAGTCATATGACAGCCTTAGAGTCCTTGATAGATGCCCAATAGTCCAATCTAGCTTCAGTTAGTGACTTAGAGCCACGATCTTGAAACTTTTAGCAGTTATCTTAAGTCATATGGCAGCCGTAGAGTCCTTGATCGATGGCCAATGGTCCAATCTAGTCACTTAGAGCCGTTCTTTTGAGACTTCTAGCAGCCATCTTAAGTCATATGACAGCCTTAAGGTCCTTGATGATTGCCCAGTATCCAAACTTAGAGCCGTTTTCTTGAGACTTGTAGCAGCCTTCCTAAGTCATATGGCAGCCTTAGGGTCCTTGATAGATGCCCAATAGTCCAATCTAGCTTCAGTTTGTGACTTAGAGCCACGAGCTGGAGACTTTTAGCAGTTATCTTAAGTCATATGGCAGCCTTAGAGTCCTTGATCGATGGCCAATAGTCCAATCTAGCTTCCGGAAGTGACTTAGAGCCGACTCGATGAGACTTGTAGTAGCCATCCTTAAGTCATATGGCAGCCTTAGAGTCCTTGATTGATGGCCAATAGTCCAATCTTTCTTCCGGAAGTGTCGTAGAGCTGTTCTCTTGAGACTTGTAGCAGCCATCTTAAATATGGCAGCCTTAAGGTCCTTGATTAAGGTCCTTGATGATTGCCCAATAGTCCAAACTTAGAGCCGTTTTCTTGAGACTTTTAGCAGTTATCTTAAGTCATATGGCAGCCTTAGAGTCCTTGATCGATGGCCAATAGTCCAATCTAGCTTCCGGAAGTGACTTAGAGCCGTTTTCTTGAGACTTGTAGCAGCCTTCCTAAGTCATATGGCAGCCCTAGAGTCCTTGATGTATGCCCAATAGTCCAATCTAGCTTCAGTTAGTGACTTAGAGCAACGATCTTGAGACTTTTAGCAGTTATCTTAAGTCATATGGCAGCCTTAGAGTCCTTGTTGTATGCCCAATAGTCCATACTAGTTGCCGGAAGGAACTTAGAGCCACGATCGTGAGACTTATAGCAGTCATCTTAAGTCATATGGCAGCCTTAGAGTCCTTGATCGATGGCCAATAGTCCAATCTAGCTTCCGGAAGTGACTTAGAGCCGTTTTCTTGAGACTTGTAGCAGCCATCTTAAGTCATATGGCAGCCTTAGAGTCCTTGATGTATGCCCAATAGTCCAATCTAGCTTCAGTTAGTGACTTAGAGCAACGATCTTGAGACTTTTAGCAGTTATCTTAAGTCATATGGCAGCCTTAGAGTCCTTGATGTATGCCCAATAGTCCATACTAGTTGCCGGAAGGAACTTAGAGCCACGATCGTGAGACATATAGCAGTCACCTTAAGTCATATGGCAGCCTTAGAGTCCTTGATCGATGGCCAATAGTCCAATCTAGCTTCCGGAAGTGACTTAGAGCCGTTTTCTTGAGACTTGTAGCAGCCATCTTAAGTCATATGGCAGCCTTAGAGTCCTTGATGTATGCCCAATAGTCCAATCTAGCTTCAGTTAGTGACTTAGAGCAACGATCTTGAGACTTGTAGCAGTCATCTTAAGTCATATGGCAGCCTTAGAGTCCTTGATGTATGCCCAATAGTCCAATCTAGCTTCAGTTAGTGACTTAGAGCAACGATTTTCAGACTTTTAGCAGTTATCTTAAGTCATATGGCAGCCTTAAGAGTCCTTGATTGATGGCCAATAGTCCAATCTAGCTTCAGTTAGTGACTTAAGAGCCAACGATCTTGAGACTTGTAGCAGTCATCTTAAGTCATATGGCAGCCTTAGAGTCCTTGATAGATGGCCAATAGTCCAATCTAGCTTCAGTTAGTGACTTAGAGCCACGATCTTGAGACTTTTAGCAGTTATCTTAAGTCATATGGCAGCCTTAGAGTCCTTGATCGATGGCCAATAGTCCAATCTAGCTTCCGGAAGTGACTTAGAGCCGTTTTCTTGAGACTTGTAGCAGCCATCCTAAGTCATATGGCAGCCTTAGAGTCCTTGATAGATGCCCAATAGTCCAATCTAGCTTCAGTTAGTAACTTAGAGCCACGATCTTGAGACTTTTAGCAGTTATCTTAAGTCATATGGCAGCCTTAGAGTCCTTGTTGTATGCCCAATAGTCCATACTAGTTGCCGGAAGGAACTTATAGCCACGATCGTGAGACATATAGCAGTCACCTTATGTCATATGGCAGCCTTATAGTCCTTGATCGATGGCCAATAGTCCAATCTAGCTTCCGGAAGTGACTTAGAGCCGTTTTCTTGAGACTTGTAGCAGCCTTCCTAAGTCATATGGCAGCCCTAGAGTCCTTGATGTATGCCCAGTAGTCCAATCTAGCTTCAGTTAGTGACTTAGAGCAACGATCTTGAGACTTTTAGCAGTTATCTTAAGTCATATGGCAGCCTTAGAGTCCTTGATGTATGCCCAATAGTCCAATCTAGCTTGCCGGAAGTGACTTAGAGCCACGATCTTGAGACTTATAGCAGTCATCTTAAGTCATATGGCAGCCTTAGAGTCCTTGATTGATGGCCAATAGTCCAATCTAGCTTCCGGAAGTGACTTAGAGCACGTTTTCTTGAGACTTGTAGCAGCCTTCTTAAGTCATATGGCAGCCTTAGAGTCCTTGATGGATGGCCAATAGTCCAATCTAGCTTCAGTTAGTGACTTAGAGCAACGATCTCGATGAGACTTGTAGCAGTCATCTTAAGTCATATGGCAGCCTTAAGGTCCTTGATGTATGCCCAATAGTCCATACTAGTTGCCGGAAGGAACTTATAGCCACGATCGTGAGACATATAGCAGTCACCTTATGTCATATGGCAGCCTTATAGTCCTTGATCGATGGCCAATAGTCCAATCTAGCTTCCGGAAGTGACTTAGAGCCGTTTTCTTGAGACTCGTAGCAGCCTTCCTAAGTCATATGGCAGCCCTAGAGTCCTTGGTGTATGCCCAGTAGTCCAATCTAGCTTCAGTTAGTGACTTAGAGCAACGATCTTGAGACTTGTAGCAGTCATCTTAAGTCATATGGCAGCCTTAGAGTCCTTGATGTATGCCTAATAGTCCAATCTAGCTTCAGTTAGTGACTTAGAGCAACGATTTTCAGACTTTTAGCAGTTATCTTAAGTCATATGGCAGCCTTAAGAGTCCTTGATTGATGGCCAATAGTCCAATCTAACTTCAGTTAGTGACTAAGAGCAACGATCTTGACACTTTTAGCAGTTATCTTAAGTCATATGGCAGCCTTAAGGTCCTTGATTGATGGCCAATAGTCCAATCTAACTTCAGTTAGTGACTAAGAGCAACGATCTTGAGACTTTTAGCAGTCACCTTATGTCATATGGCAGCCTTATAGTCCTTGATCGATGGCCAATAGTCCAATCTAGCTTCCGGAAGTGACTTAGAGCCGTTTTCTTGAGACTTGTAGCAGCCTTCCTAAGTCATATGGCAGCCCTAGAGTCCTTGATGTATGCCCAGTAGTCCAATCTAGCTTCAGTAAGTGACTTAGAGCCACGATCGTGAGACATATAGCAGTCACCTTAAGTCATATGGCAGCCCTAGAGTCCTTGATCGATGGCCAATAGTCCAATCTAGCTTTCGGAAGTGTCGTAGAGCTGTTCTCTTGAGACTTGTAGCAGCCATTTTAAGTCCAATTTAGCTTCTGGAAATGTCGTAGAGCTGTTGTCTTGAGACTTGTAGCAGCCATTTTAAGTCCAATTTAGCTTCTGGAAGTGTTGTAGAGCTGTTCTCTTGAGATTTGTAGCAGACATCTTAAGTCATATGGCAGCCTTAAGGTCCTTGATGATTGCCCAGTAGTCCAAACTTAGAGCCGTTTTCTTGAGACTTGTAGCAGCCTTCCTAAGTCATATGGCAGATTTAGAGTCCTTGATAGATGCCCAATAGTCCAATCTAGCTTCAGTTTGTGACTTAGAGCCACGAGCTGGAGACTTTTAGCAGTTATCTTAAGTCATATGGCAGCCTTAGAGTCCTTGATCGATGGCCAATAGTCCAATCTAGCATCCGGAAGTGACTTAGAGCCGACTCGATGAGACTTGTAGCAGCCATCTTAAGTCATATGGCAGCTTAAGAGTCCTTGATGGGAGCCCAGTAGTCCAAATTAGCTGTCGGAAGTGACCTAGAGCCGTTTTCTTGGTACTAGTACAAGCCATCTTAAGTCATATGGCAGCCTTAAGTCCTTGATGATTGCCCAGTAGTCCAAACTTAGAGCCGTTTTCTTGAGACTTGTAGCAGCCCTCCTAAGTCATATGGCAGCCTTAGAGTCCTTGATAGATGCCCAATAGTCCAATCTAGCTTCAGTTTGTGACTTAGAGCCACGATCTTGAGACTTTTAGCAGTTATCTTAAGTCATATGGCAGCCTTAGAGTCCTTGATCGATGGCCAATAGTCCAATCTAGCTTCCGGAAGTGACTTAGAGCCGACTCGATGAGACTTGTAGTAGCCATCCTAAGTCATATGGCAGCCTTAGAGTCCTTGATTGATGGCCAATAGTCCAATCTATCTTCCGGAAGTGTCGTAGAGCTGTTCCCTTGAGACTTGTAGCAGCCATTTTAAGTCCAGCCTTAAGGTCCTTGATTAAGGTCGTTGAAGATTGCCCAGTAGTCCAAACTTAGAGCCGTTTTCTTGAGACTTTTAGCAGTTATCTTAAGTCATATGGCAGCCTTAGAGTCCTTGATCGATGGCCAATAGTCCAATCTAGCTTCCGGAAGTGTTGTAGAGCTGTTCTCTTGAGATTTGTAGCAGCCATCTTAAGTCATATGGCAGCCTTAAGGTCCTTGATGATTGCCCAGTAGTCCAAACTTAGAGCCGTTTTCTTGAGGCTTGTAGCAGCCTTCCTAAGTCATATGGCAGCCTTAGCGTCCTTGATAGATGCCCAATAGTCCAATCTAGCTTCCGTTAGTGACTTAGAGCCCGACTCGATGAGACATGTAGTAGCCATCTTAAGTCATATGGCAGCCTTAGAACCTTGATGGGAAGTAGACCAAACTAGATGTCGGAAGTGACTTAGAGCCGTTTCTTGATACTTGTAGCAGCCATCTTAAGTCATATGGCAGCCTTAGAGTCCTTGATCGATGGCCAATAGTCCAATCTAGCTTCCGGAAGTGTCGTAGAGCTGTTCTCTTGAGACTTTTAGCAGCCATTTTAAGTCCAGCCTTAAGGTCCTTGATGATTGCCCAGTAGTCCAAACTTAGAGCCGTTTTCTTGAGACTTTTAGAAGTTATCTTAAGTCATATGGCAGCCTTAGAGTCCTTGATCGATGGCCAATAGTCCAATCTAGCTTCCGGAAGTGACTTAGAGCCTTTTTCTTGAGACTTGTAGCAGCCTTCCTAAGTCATATGGCAGCCCTAGAGTCCTTGATGTATGCCCAGTAGTCCAATCTAGCTTCAGTTAGTGACTTAGAGCAACGATCTTGAGACTTTTAGCAGTTATCTTAAGTCATATGGCAGCCTTAGAGTCCTTGTTATATGCCCAGTAGTCCATACTAGTTGCCGGAAGGAACTTAGAGCCACGATCTAGAGACTTTAAGCAGTCATCTTAAGTCATATGGCAGCCTTAGAGTCCTTGATGTATGCCCCATAGTCCAATCTAGCTTCAGTTAGTGACTTAGAGCAACGATCTTGAGAATTTTAGCAGTTATCTTAAGTCATATGGCAGCCTTGAGGTCCTTGATTGATGGCCAATAGTCCAATCTAACTTCAGTTAGTGACTTAGAGCCACGATCTTGAGAATTTTAGCAGTTATCTTAAGTCATATGGCAGTCTTAAGGTCCTTGATGTATGCCCAATAGTCCATACTACTTGCCGGAAGGGACTTAGAGCCACGACCGTGAGACATATAGCAGTCACCTTAAGTCATATGGCAGCCCTAGAGTCCTTGATCGATGGATCGATTTGTGACTTAGAGCCACGAGCTGGAGACTTTTAGCAGTTATCTTAAGTCATATGGCAGCCTTAGAGTCCTTGATCGATGGTCAATAGTCCAATCTAGCTTCCGGAGGTGACTTAGAGCCGACTCGATGAGACATGTAGCAGCCATCTTAAGTCATATGCCAGCCTTAGAGTCCTTGATGGGAGCCCAGTAGTCCAAATTAG
Source organism: Drosophila sucinea (assembly GCA_018150745.1). Taxonomy (NCBI): domain Eukaryota; kingdom Metazoa; phylum Arthropoda; class Insecta; order Diptera; family Drosophilidae; genus Drosophila; species Drosophila sucinea. The sequence goes on along the minus strand of JAECWP010000141.1, from coordinate 280,100 downwards.
CTGTCGGAAGTGACCTAGAGCGGTTTTCTTGGTACTAGTAGCAGCCATCTTAAGTCATATGGCAGCCTTAGAGTCCTTGATTGATGGCCAATAGTCCAATCTAGCTTCCGGAAGAGACTTAGAGCCGACTCGATGAGACTTGTAGTAGCCATCCTAAGTCATATGGCAGCCTTCGAGTCCTTGATTGATGGCCAATAGTCCAATCTATCTTCCGGAAGTGTCGTAGAGCTGTTCTCTTGAGACTTGTAGCAGCCATTTTAAGTCCAGCCTTAAGGTCCTTGATTAAGGTCGTTGAAGATTGCCCAGTAGTCCAAACTTAGAGCCGTTTTCTTGAGACTTTTAGCAGTTATCTTAAGTCATATGGCAGCCTTAGAGTCCTTGATCGATGGCCAATAGTCCAATCTAGCTTCCGGAAGTGTTGTAGAGCTGTTCTCTTGAGATTTGTAGCAGCCATCTTAAGTCATATGGCAGCCTTAAGGTCCTTGATGATTGCCCAGTAGTCCAAACTTAGAGCCGTTTTCTTGAGACTTGTAGCAGCCTTCATAAGTCATATGGCAGACTTAGAGTCCTTGATAGATGCCCAATAGTCCAATCTAGCTTCAGTTTGTGACTTAGAGCCACGAGCTGGAGAATTTTAGCAGTTATCTTAAGTCATATAGCAGCCTTAGAGTCCTTGATCGATGGCCAATAGTCCAATATAGCTTCCGGAAGTGTCGTAGAGCTGTTCTCTTGAGACTTGTAGCAGCCATCTTAAGTCATATGGCAGCCTTAAGGTCCTTGATGATTGCCCAGTAGTCCAAACTTAGAGCCGTTTTCTTGAGACTTGTAGCAGCCTTCATAAGTCATATGGCAGACTTAGAGTCCTTGATAGATGCCCAATAGTCCAATCTAGCTTCAGTTTGTGACTTAGAGCCACGAGCTGGAGAATTTTAGCAGTTATCTTAAGTCATATGGCAGCCTTAGAGTCCTTGATTGATGGCCAATAGTCCAATCTAGCTTCCGGCAGAGACTTAGAGCCGACTCGATGAGACTTGTCGCAGCCATCTTAAGTCATATGGCAGCCTTAGAATCCTTGATGGGAGCCCAGTAATCCAAATTAGCTGTCGGAAGTGACCTAGAGCCGTTTTCTTGGTACTAGTAGCAGCCATCTTAAGTCATATGGCAGCCTTAGAGTCCTTGATCGACGGCCAATAGTCCAATATAGCTTCCGGAAGTGTCGTAGAGCTGTTCTCTTGAGACTTGTAGCAGCCATTTTAAGTCCAGCCTTAAGGTCCTTTATTAAGGTCGTTGAAGATTGCCCAGTAGTCCAAACGTAGAGCCGTTTTCTTGAGACTTTTAGAAGTTATCTTAAGTCATATGGCAGCCTTAGAGTCCTTGATCGATGGCCAATAGTCCAATCTAGCTTCCGGAAGTGACTTAGAGCCTTTTTCTTGAGACTGGTAGCAGTCATCTTAAGTCATATGGCAGCCTTAAGGTCCTTGATGATTGCCCAGTAGTCCAAACTTAGAGCCGTTTTCTTGAGACTTTTAGTAGCCATCCTAAGTCATATGGCAGCCTTAGAGTCCTTGATCGATGGCCAATAGTCCAATCTAGCTTCCGGAAGTGACTTAGAGCCACGATCTTGAGACTTTTAGCAGTCATCTTAAGTCATATGGCAGCCTTAGAGTCCTTGATAGATGCCCAATAGTCCAATCTAGCTTCAGTTAGTGACTTAGAGCAACGATCTTGAGAATTTTAGCAGTTATCTTAAGTCATATGGCAGCCTTGAGGTCCTTGATTGATGGCCAATAGTCCAATCTAACTTCAGTTAGTGACTTAGAGCCACGATCTTGAGAATTTTAGCAGTTATCTTAAGTCATATGGCAGTCTTAAGGTCCTTGATGTATGCCCAATAGTCCATACTACTTGCCGGAAGGGACTTAGAGCCACGACCGTGAGACATATAGCAGTCACCTTAAGTCATATGGCAGCCCTAGAGTCCTTGATCGATGGAGTCCAATTTAGTGACTTAGAGCCACTAGCTTGGAGACTTTTAGCAGTTATCTTAAGTCATATGGCAGCCTTAGAGTCCTTGATTGATGGCCAATAGTCCAATCTAGCTTCCGGAAGAGACTTAGAGCCGACTCGATGAGACTTGTAGTAGCCATCCTAAGTCATATGGCAGCCTTCGAGTCCTTGATTGATGGCCAATAGTCCAATCTATCTTCCGGAAGTGTCGTAGAGCTGTTCTCTTGAGACTTGTAGCAGCCATTTTAAGTCCAGCCTTAAGGTCCTTGATTATGGTCGTTGAAGATTGCCCAGTAGTCCAAACTTAGAGCCGTTTTCTTGAGACTTTTAGCAGTTATCTTAAGTCATATGGCAGCCTTAGAGTCCTTGATCGATGGCCAATAGTCCAATCTAGCTTCCGGAGGTGTTGTAGAGCTGTTCTCTTGAGATTTGTAGCAGCCATCTTAAGTCATATGGCAGCCTTAAGGTCCTTGATGATTGCCCAGTAGTCCAAACTTAGAGCCGTTTTCTTGAGACTTGTAGCAGCCTTCATAAGTCATATGGCAGACTTAGAGTCCTTGATAGATGCCCAATAGTCCAATCTAGCTTCAGTTTGTGACTTAGAGCCACGAGCTGGAGAATTTTAGCAGTTATCTTAAGTCATATGGCAGCCTTAGAGTCCTTGATAGATGCCCAATAGTCCAATCTAGCTTCAGTTTGTGACTTAGAGCCACGAGCTGGAGAATTTTAGCAGTTATCTTAAGTCATATAGCAGCCTTAGAGTCCTTGATCGATGGCCAATAGTCCAATATAGCTTCCGGAAGTGTCGTAGAGCTGTTCTCTTGAGACTTGTAGCAGCCATCTTAAGTCATATGGCAGCCTTAAGGTCCTTGATGATTGCCCAGTAGTCCAAACTTAGAGCCGTTTTCTTGAGACTTGTAGCAGCCTTCATAAGTCATATGGCAGACTTAGAGTCCTTGATAGATGCCCAATAGTCCAATCTAGCTTCAGTTTGTGACTTAGAGCCACGAGCTGGAGAATTTTAGCAGTTATCTTAAGTCATATGGCAGCCTTAGAGTCCTTGATTGATGGCCAATAGTCCAATCTAGCTTCCGGAAGAGACTTAGAGCCGACTCGATGAGACTTGTAGCAGCCATCTTAAGTCATATGGCAGCCTTAGAATCCTTGATGGGAGCCCAGTAATCCAAATTAGCTGTCGGAAGTGACCTAGAGCCGTTTTCTTGGTACTAGTAGCAGCCATCTTAAGTCATATGGCAGCCTTAGAGTCCTTGATCGATGGCCAATAGTCCAATATAGCTTCCGGAAGTGTCGTAGAGCTGTTCTCTTGAGACTTGTAGCAGCCATTTTAAGTCCAGCCTTAAGGTCCTTTATTAAGGTCGTTGAAGATTGCCCAGTAGTCCAAACGTAGAGCCGTTTTCTTGAGACTTTTAGAAGTTATCTTAAGTAATATGGCAGCCTTAGAGTCCTTGATCGATGGCCAATAGTCCAATCTAGCTTCCGGAAGTGACTTAGAGCCTTTTTCTTGAGACTGGTAGCAGTCATCTTAAGTCATATGGCAGCCTTAAGGTCGTTGAAGATTGCCCAGTAGTCCAAACGTAGAGCCGTTTTCTTGAGACTTTTAGCAGTTATCTTAAGTCATATGGCAGCCTTAGAGTCCTTGATCGATGGCCAATAGTCCAATCTAGCTTCCGGAAGTGACTTAGAGCCTTTTCTTGAGACTGGTAGCAGTTGTCTTAAGTCATATGGCAGTCTTAAGGTCCTTGATGTATGCCCAATAGTCCATACTACTTGCCGGAAGGGACTTACAGCCACGACCGTGAGACATATAGCAGTCACCTTAAGTCATATGGCAGCCCTAGAGTCCTTGATCGATGGATCGATTTGTGACTTAGAGCCACGAGCTGGAGACTTTTAGCAGTTATCTTAAGACATATGGCAGCCTTAGAGTCCTTGATTGATGGCCAATAGTCCAATCTAGCTTCCGGAAGAGACTTAGAGCCGACTCGATGAGACTTGTAGTAGCCATCCTAAGACATATGGCAGCCTTCGAGTCCTTGATTGAGCCCAATAGTCCATTCTATCTTCCGGAAGTGTCGTAGAGCTGTTCTCTTGAGACTTGTAGCAGCCATTTTAAGTCCAGCCTTAAGGTCCTTGATTATGGTCGTTGAAGATTGCCCAGTAGTCCAAACTTAGAGCCGTTTTCTTGAGACTTTTAGCAGTTATCTTAAGTCATATGGCAGCCTTAGAGTCCTTGATCGATGGCCAATAGTCCAATCTAGCTTCCGGAAGTGTTGTAGAGCTGTTCTCTTGAGATTTGTAGCAGCCATCTTAAGTCATATGGCAGCCTTAAGGTCCTTGATGATTGCCCAGTAGTCCAAACTTAGAGCCGTTTTCTTGAGACTTGTAGCAGCCTTCATAAGTCATATGGCAGACTTAGAGTCCTTGATAGATGCCCAATAGTCCAACCTAGCTTCAGTTTGTGACTTAGAGCCACGAGCTGGAGAATTTTAGCAGTTATCTTAAGTCATATAGGCAGCCTTAGAGTCCTTGATCGATGGCCAATAGTCCAATATAGGTTCCGGAAGTGTCGTAGAGCTGTTCTCTTGAGACTTGTAGCAGCCATCTTAAGTCATATGGCAGCCTTAAGGTCCTTGATGATTGCCCAGTAGTCCAAACTTAGAGCCGTTTTCTTGAGACTTGTAGCAGCCTTCATAAGTCATATGGCAGACTTAGAGTCCTTGATAGATGCCCAATAGTCCAATCTAGCTTCAGTTAGTGACTTAGAGCCACGATCTTGAGACTTTTAGCAGTTATCTTAAGTCATATGGCAGCCTAAGAGTCCTTGATCGATGGCCAATAGTCCAATCTAGCTTCCGGCAGGTGACTTAGAGCCGACTCTATGAGACTTGTAGCAGCCATTTTAAGTCATATGGCAGCCTTAGAGTCCTTGATGGGAGCCCAGTAGTCCAAATTAGATGTCGGAAGTGACCTAGAGCGGTTTTCTTGGTACTAGTAGCAGCCATCTTAAGTCATATGGCAGCCTTAGAGTCCTTGATCGATGGCCAATAGTCCAATCTAGCTTCCGGAAGTGACTTAGAGCCTTTTTCTTGAGACTTGTAGCAGCCTTCCTAAGTCATATGGCAGCCCTAGAGTCCTTGATGTATGCCCAGTAGTCCAATCTAGCTTCAGTTAGTGACTTAGAGCAACGATCTTGAGACTTTTAGCAGTTATCTTAAGTCATATGGCAGCCTTAGAGTCCTTGATCGATGGCCAATAGTCCAATATAGCTTCCGGAAGTGTCGTAGAGCTGTTCTCTTGAGACTTGTAGCAGCCATTTTAAGTCCAGCCTTAAGGTCCTTATTAAGGTCCTTGAAGATTGCCCAGTAGTCCAAACGTAGAGCCGTTTTCTTGAGACTTTTAGCAGTTATCTTAAGTCATATGGCAGCCTTAGAGTCCTTGATCGATGGCCAATAGTCCAATCTAGCTTCCGGAAGTGACTTAGAGCCCTTTTTCTTGAGACTTGTAGCAGCCTTCCTTAAGTCATATGGCAGCCTTAGAGTCCTTGATGTATGCCCAATAGTCCAATCTAGCTTCAGTTAGTGACTTAGAGCAACGATCTTGAGAATTTTAGCAGTCATCTTAAGTCATATGGCAGCCTTAGAGTCCTTGATATATGCCCAGTAGTCCATCCTAGTTGCCGGAAGGAACTTAGAGCCACGATCTAGAGACTTTAAGCAGTCATCTTAAGTCATATGGCAGCCTTAGAGTCCTTGATGTATGCCCAATAGTCCAATCTAGCTTCAGTTAGTGACTTAGAGCAACGATCTTGAGAATTTTAGCAGTCATCTTAAGTCATATGGCAGCCTTGAGGTCCTTGATTGATGGCCAATAGTCCAATCTAACTTCAGTTAGTGACTTAGAGCAACGATCTTGAGAATTTTAGCAGTTATCTTAAGTCATATGGCAGTCTTAAGGTCCTTGATGTATGCCCAATAGTCCATACTACTTACCGGAAGGGACTTAGAGCCACGACCGTGAGACATATAGCAGTCACCTTAAGTCATATGGCAGCCCTAGAGTCCTTGATCGATGGCAATCCATTTAGTGACTTAGAGCCACGAGCTGGAGACTTTTAGCAGTTATCTTAAGTCATATGGCAGCCTTAGAGTCCTTGATCGATGGCCAATAGTCCAATCTAGCTTCCGGAGGTGACTTAGAGCACGACTCGATGAGACATGTAGCAGCCATCTTAAGTCATATGGCAGCCTTAGAGTCCTTGATGGATGCCCAATAGTCCAAACTAGCTGTCGGAAGTGACCTAGAGCGGTTTTCTTGAGTACTTGTAGCAGCCATCCTAAGTCATATGGCAGCCTTAGAGTCCTTGATTGATGGCCAATAGTCCAATCTAGCTTCCGGAAGAGACTTAGAGCCGACTCGATGAGACTTGTAGCAGCCTTCCTAAGTCATATGGCAGCCCTAGAGTCCTTGATGTATGCCCAGTAGTCCAATCTAGCTTCAGTTAGTGACTTAGAGCAACGATCTTGAGACTTTTAGCAGTTATCTTAAGTCATATGGCAGCCTTAGAGTCCTTGATGTATGCCCAATAGTCCAATCTAGCTTCCGGAAGTGACTTAGAGCCTTTTTCTTGAGACTTGTAGCAGCCTTCCTAAGTCATATGGCAGCCCTAGAGTCCTTGATGTATGCCCAGTAGTCCAATATAGCTTCAGTTAGTGACTTAGAGCAACGATCTTGAGACGTTGAGCAGCCATTTTAAGTCCAGCCTTAAGGTCCTTGATGATTGCCCAGTAGTCCAAACTTAGAGCCGTTTTCTTGAGACTTTTAGCAGTTATCTTAAGTCATATGGCAGCCTTAGAGTCCTTGATTGATGGCCAATAGTCCAATCTAGCTTCCGGAAGAGACTTAGAGCCGACTCGATGAGACTTGTAGTAGCCATCCTAAGTCATATGGCAGCTTTCGAGTCCTTGATTTATGGCCAATAGTCCAATCTATCTTCCGGAAGTGTCGTAGAGCTGTTCTCTTGAGACTTTTAGCAGCCATTTTAAGTCCAGCCTTAAGGTCCTTGATTAAGGTCCTTGATGATTGTCCAGTAGTCCAAACTTAGAGCCGTTTTCTTGAGACTTTTAGCAGTTATCTTGAGTCATATGGCAGCCTTAGAGTCCTTGATCGATGGCCAATAGTCCAATCTAGCTTCCGGAAGTGACTTAGAGCCTTTTTCTTGAGACTTGTAGCAGCCTTCCTAAGTCATATGGCAGCCCTAGAGTCCTTGATGTATGCCCAGTAGTGCAATCTAGCTTCAGTTAGTGACTTAGAGCAACGATCTTGAGACTTTTAGCAGTTATCTTAAGTCATATGGCAGCCTTAGAGTCCTTGATGTATGCCCAATAGTCCAATCTAGCTTCCGGAAGTGACTTAGAGCCTTTTTCTTGAGACTTGTAGCAGCCTTCCTAAGTCATATGGCAGCCCTAGAGTCCTTGATGTATGCCCAGTAGTCCAATATAGCTTCAGTTAGTGACTTAGAGCAACGATCTTGAGACTTTTAGCAGCCATTTTAAGTCATATGGCAGCCTTAGAGTCCTTGATGATTGCCCAGTAGTCCAAACTTAGAGCCGTTTTCTTGAGACTTTTAGCAGTTATCTTAAGTCATATGGCAGCCTTAGAGTCCTTGATTGATGGCCAATAGTCCAATCTAGCTTCCGGAAGAGACTTAGAGCCGACTCGATGAGACTTGTAGTAGCCATCCTAAGTCATATGGCAGCCTTCGAGTCCTTGATTTATGGCCAATAGTCCAATCTATCTTCCGGAAGTGTGGTAGAGCTGTTCTCTTGAGACTTTTAGCAGCCATTTTAAGTCCAGCCTTAAGGTCCTTGATTAAGGTCCTTGATTAAGGTCCTTGATTAAGGTCCTTGATGATTGCCCAGTAGTCCAAACTTAGAGCCGTTTTCTTGAGACTTTTAGCAGTTATCTTGAGTCATATGGCAGCCTTAGAGTTCTTGATCGATGGCCAATAGTCCAATCTAGCTTCCGGAAGTGACTTAGAGCCTTTTTCTTGAGACTTGTAGCAGCCTTCCTAAGTCATATGGCAGCCCTAGAGTCCTTGATTGATGGCCAATAGTCCAATCTAACTTCAGTTAGTGACTTAGAGCAACGATCTTGAGAATTTTAGCAGTTATCGATTCGCTTTCACTCGTTGACGAAGACGGACGTGTTTTTTTGCGTTTATAAACTTTTTTATTCTTTTCCTCGCGAAATTAACTTCTTCAGTTTTTTAATAATCAATTCGGCAAATTGAATTAATTTCCGAATTTCAATTCGCGTTTTTGTTTTGTGTGTTTAGTTGTACAAACGCAAAATCAAATTTCAAGAAAACAATTTTAACATACAGCAAAATCTCCCTTTGCGGTGTTGTTGTTTTTGTTACTTCTTTTGCTCTTGCGTTTTACATCTTCCCGTTGTAACTCACTCTCGCGCCTACGCGTACAAATTGTTGTTGCATGTGTTCAATTTGACGCGCTCTCTCATTCTTTCCTATTTCTTTTGTTCGCGCTCTCGTCTATTTCCTTCTCGCGTCTGATTGATACGTGATTGCTTATTGTGTTTCTCTTAGTAAAAATCTTTTCTCTTTCGAGGTAAACTTTTTACTTTTTAATTTTAACCCTTGTGCGATCTGGCCAGTATATTTTTGAATAATTTCTCTTTTTCAATTCTTAATTTTAAAAAAGTGAAAATGGTTGTCTGCTCAAAACGAAACTGCAAAGTTTCCACCGAAGCTAAGGACTGTCAGGAGTATATCCTATGTTGGCTGTGTGAGAATTCCGTATATGTTAAGTGTGCGGGTCTCACATTGAAAATTAAAGACAGTATTAGAATCGGTGGAGGTTTGAAGTATGGTTGTGATTCGTGCCGCGGTATCGAGAACGAGATGCGGACTTTTATGAGGCGGACTAGAGATTGTTTTACCACGTTGAGGGCTGGTTTTAATAAACTCCAAATCGGAGTTTATGGCGTTGGAGGCTCAGTTTAATAGCTTAAAGCTGTTAAATGAGTCTCCTAAACGAAAAAAGACCATTCCTCGAGGTGCATCTCCTGCTCCGCCGGCGTCTCTTCTCGTCCTTGGCGGGTCTCATGCCATATCATCACCCAGTAACCAGCGCCTAATATCGTTTAAAAGCCCGGTAATTCCGGGCATTGAGGTTACTTCCATATCGCCTGGTAGTAACCTCGCACCTAATGCGATAGTAGGCGTAGTATCCGATTGGTCCGGGCAATCTTCCAATCGAATGGAAATTGCCGATAGTTTTATTATAGGAGGCCCTGTTAGTGGGTTTGCTGCCACCAAAGAAACATGTATTTGTTTCTAGGCTTGCCCCTGAAGTCACATCTGATGACGTTATAGCCTATATTCGGTCTGTGGTTAAAGACCCGAATATTGCAGTGGAAAAGTTTAAATTTTCGTATGCCCGTGACATTTCGTCATTTCACCAGCATCTGCTGGTGTGTCAAAAAACTAGATTCGTCCCTCAATCTGGGTTACCAGAATGTGAGAGGACTGAAATCAAAACTTACTAATCTCTATGTAGATAGCCTTTCTTTTCCAAATAACATTTTAGCTTTTACTGAGACGTGGCTGAAACCTGACATTGCTGATGCATCTGTTTTTGCTTCAAAATTTTCTGTATTCAGATGCGATCGAACTCCTCGCGTGGGTGGAGGAGTTTTGATTGCTGTTGATGCTGCTTTATCATCTGAACAGATTTAACCTTCCTCTAATCAGGAGATTGAGTTTGTCAGTGTTAAGGTAGATTATCATTCTTTTTCCGCCTACATCACTTGTTCATATATTCCACCGCAGTCTGACATGGTGGTTTATTTAAATCATTTACAGGCAATTCGATCTGTCTCTGCTTTGACATCTAATCGTGATATTCTCATTGTTTTAGGTGATTTTAATTTACCTTCTATAGCATGGTCCCTTGCGGATGAATCTACTATACTGTTGCCTTCCACGTCACATGACTTTGTTGACGGCCTTTTTGAGATGTCTCTATCTCAAGTCAATTTAGTGAGTAATATAAATGGAAGATCATTAGCTCTGATATTTGTGCTTGATCCTGCCAATTGTGCTGTTTCCAGGATTGAACCTTTTGTTCTTCCGGAAGATAAATTTCATCCCACTTTAAATTTAACAATTGATCTACCTTCTCTTCCACCACTACTTTGTGCCAATATGATACCTCGAACCCGATGCTTTCATAAAACAGATTTTTCTAAACTTAATGATATCATTCTTGCTACTGATTGGTCTTATCTGTACAATTGTATAGACATGGACTCAGCTATTTCTTTCTTTTTATAGTACACTTGATTCACTTTTAGATAATTGTGTTCCTCTCAAGAGACAGGTGGTTTCTAATAAGCCTCCTTGGTTCTCTAGGGAATTATCCAACTTGAAAAATGTGAAGTCAAGATGCTATAAGAAGTTTAAAAAACTCGCCGTTCGTCTGATTTCATTCTGTATTCTGCTGCTCGCTCGAGATTTATGGTTCTTAATATGCAATGCTATAAGGATTATCTACGGCGTTGCAAATGTCAGTTTTCTCGTGATCCTAAGCAATTTTATAACTTTGTCAATACTAAACGTAAGACATCAGTGCATCCGTCTTCCTTGTCATTTGAAAATAATAAAGCTAACACTGATCAGGCAATTGCCGATTTGTTTGCTGATTATTTCAAGACTACCTACTCCTCAGCGGAATATCATTCAATTCTTCCGTATCCTTATCAGTTAAAAAAGTCGAACTGTATTTTTAATCCAATGATTGATGAAAGTTCGCTTCTCAGCGTGCTTAATGTAGTGAAACCCGTGTATTCACCAGGACCTGATAGTATACCTGGTTGTGTACTCAGGTTTTGTGCAAATGCTTTATGTAAGCCAATTTTGAAGTTATTTTTGTTGTCTGTTGACTCGTCCTCCTTCCCAGCTATTTGGAAGGAATCATATATTATTCCTCTCCATAAAAATGGTAAAAAGTCCGAAGCTTCAAACTATAGGGGTATTTCTAAATTGTCTGCTATTCCTAAAGCTTTTGAAAAGATAATAACTTCTCAATTGCAACACTTCTGTAGGTCTATTATTTCACCATCCCAACATGGGTTTGTGAAACGTAGATCCACTACCACTAACCTTTTACAATTCATTTCTTTAACAATCGATGGATTCAGAAATGCCAAACAAACTGATGTCATATATACTGATTTTAGTAAGGCTTTTGATTCTGTTAATCATACGCTTTTGCTTATTAAGTTAAGTGACATTGGCTTTCCGCCAATTTTTCTTTGTTGGATTCGCGAGTATCTAACAAACAGAACGCAGAAGGTACTTTTCAAGTCTTCCTTTTCCAGTTCTATTCATGTGACGTCTGGGGTGCCGCAGGGTAGTCATCTGGGCCCTCTGCTTTTTACACTCTTTATTAATGATCTTCCCTCAGTTATGATACATTCGCGCGTGCTTATGTATGCTGATGACGTCAAGCTTTGTTTTAGTTATAAAGATATGATTTCGCCTGTTCGCTTACAAGCCGATCTTAACAATTTCGAGTCTTGGTGCCGGCTCAACTTGTTAAACCTCAATACCCCTAAGTGTAAAGTAATGACTTTTCATAGAACTTCTCCTCAACTGGCAACCTATTTTCTTAATCGTAATCCATTGGAACGTCTGACTGAGATGAACGATTAAGGTGTGCTTATGGACAGCAAACTAACTTTTAATTCTCACATTTCCAACATGGTCGGTAAAGCAATGGGTGTTCTTGGATTTATAAAGCGGTGGTCGAAGGAATTCACTGACCCATATATAACCAAGATTCTTTTCACATCACTTGTACGACCTATTCTAGAGTACGGTTCTTGTGTATAATCGCCTCAGTATGAGACGCACCAAACTAGAATAGAATCTGTACAGAAACAATTTCTGCTTTTCGCTCTTCGTGGCTTAAACTGGAATCGCCTTCGTACTCCAGTCGACTTCTTTTGATTAACCTTCCTTCTCTCATTAACCGTAGAATTATGCTTGGTGTAATCTTTATGCACAAGCTTTTGAATGGTGAAATAGATTCGCCTGAGTTATTATCTCAGGTTAATCTATCAGTTCCATGTAGACCTACTAGAAACTTTATTCCTTTATCTTTGACTCGCTGTACCACTAACTATGCTTTGCATGAACCCTTTCGAGTCCTTTGTGCTGACTACAATCGGTTGTACCGAGCGATCAACACAGAGTCCTCTCTTCCTATACTAAAAACGTCTATTTTATGTTACTTAGCTCGTAATTAGCTTTAGTTACTCGATTTTATGTTTCTTGTCTTCGTCCACGCGATAACGTGTCGTACGTTATGCGACTGCGCCCCTCGGTCGGTTGGGCGGAAGGTGGGCGGACCGCCTGGGACTCGCGCGAAAAAAAAAAAAAAAAAAAAAGTCATATGGCAGCCTTAGAGTCCTTGTTATATGCCCAATAGTCCATACTAGTTGCCGGAAGGAACTTAGAGCCACGATCTAGAGACTTTAAGCAGTCATCTTAAGTCATATGGCAGCCTTAAGGTCCTTGATGTATGCCCAATAGTCCAATCTAGCTTCCGGAAGTGTCGTAGAGCTGTTCCCTTGAGACTTGTAGCAGCCATTTTAAGTCCAATTTAGCTTCTGGAAATGTCGTAGAGCTGTTCTCTTGAGATTTGTAGCAGACATCTTAAGTCATATGGCAGCCTTAAGGTCCTTGATGATTGCCCAGTAGTCCAAACTTAGAGCCGTTTTCTTGAGACTTGTAGCAGCCTTCCTAAGTCATATTAAGGTCCTTGATTAAGGTCCTTGATTAAGGTCCTTGATGATTGCCCAGTAGTCCAAACTTAGAGCCGTTTTCTTGAGACTTTTAGAAGTTATCTTAAGTCATATGGCAGCCTTAGAGTCCTTGATCGATGGCCAATAGTCCAATCTAGCTTCCGGAAGTGACTTAGAGCCTTTTTCTTGAGACTTGTAGCAGCCTTCCTAAGTCATATGGCAGCCCTAGAGTCCTTGATGTATGCCCAGTAGTCCAATATAGCTTCAGTTAGTGACTTAGAGCAACGATCTTGAGACTTTTAGCAGCCATTTTAAGTCCAGCCTTAAGGTCCTTGATGATTGCCCAGTAGTCCAAACTTAGAGCCGTTTTCTTGAGACTTTTAGAAGTTATCTTAAGTCATATGGCAGCCTTAGAGTCCTTGATCGATGGCCAATAGTCCAATCTAGCTTCCGGAAGTGACTTAGAGCCTTTTTCTTGAGACTTGTAGCAGCCTTCCTAAGTCATATGGCAGCCTTAGCGTCCTTGATAGATGCCCAATAGTCCAATCTAGCTTCAGTTAGTGACTTAGAGCCACGATCTTGAGACTTTTAGCAGTTATTTTAAGTCATATGGCAGCCTTAGAGTCCTTGATCGATGGCCAATAGTCCAATCTAGCTTCCGCAGGTGACTTAGAGCCGACTCGATGAGACATGTAGTAGCCATCTTAAGTCATATGGCAGCCCTAGAGTCCTTGATGTATGCCCAGTAGTCCAATCTAGCTTCAGCTGGTGACTTAGAGCAACGATCTTGAGACTTTTAGCAGTTATCTTAAGTTATATGGCAGCCTTAGAGTCCTTGTTATATGCCCAGTAGTCCATACTAGTTGCCGGAAGGAACTTAGAGCCACGATCTGGAGTCTTTAAGCAGTCATCTTAAGTCATATGGCAGCCCTAGAGTCCTTGATGTATGCCCAGTAGTCCAATCTAGCTTCAGTTAGTGACTTAGAGCAACGATCTTGAGAATTTTAGCAGTTATCTTAAGTCATATGGCAGCCTTGAGGTCCTTGATTGATGTCCAATAGTCCAATCTAACTTCAGTTAGTGACTTAGAGCAACGATCTTGAGAATTTTAGCAGTTATCTTAAGTCATATGGCAGTCTTAAGGTCCTTGATATATGCCCAATAGTCTATACTACTTGCCGGAAGAGACTTAGAGCCACGATCGTGAGACATATAGCAGTCACCTTAAGTCATATGGCAGCCCTAGAGTCCTTGATCGATGGATCGATTTGTGACTTAGAGCCACGAGCTGGAGACTTTTAGCAGTTATCTTAAGTCATATGGCAGCCTTAGAGTCCTTGATCGATGGCCAATAGTCCAATCTAGCTTCCGGAGGTGACTTAGAGCCGACTCGATGAGACATGTAGCAGCCATCTTAAGTCATATGCCAGCCTTAGAGTCCTTGATGGGAGCCCAGTAGTCCAAATTAGCTGTCGGAAGTGACCTAGAGCGGTTTTCTTGGTACTAGTAGCAGCCATCTTAAGTCATATGGCAGCCTTAGAGTCCTTGATTGATGGCCAATAGTCCAATCTAGCTTCCGGAAGAGACTTAGAGCCGACTCGATGAGACTTGTAGTAGCCATCCTAAGTCATATGGCAGCCTTCCAATCCTTGATTGATGGCCAATAGTCCAATCTATCTTCCGGAAGTGTCGTAGAGCTGTTCTCTTGAGACTTTTAGCAGCCATTTTAAGTCCAGCCTTAAGGTCCTTGATTAAGGTCCTTGATGATTGCCCAGTAGTCCAAACTTAGAGCCGTTTTCTTGAGACTTTTAGCAGTTATCTTAAGTCATATGGCAGCCTTAGAGTCCTTGATCGATGGCCAATAGTCCAATCTAGCTTCCGGAAGTGACTTAGAGCCTTTTTCTTGAGACTTGTAGCAGCCTTCCTAAGTCATATGGCAGCCCTAGAGTCCTTGATGTATGCCCAGTAGTGCAATCTAGCTTCAGTTAGTGACTTAGAGCAACGATCTTGAGACTTTTAGCAGTTATCTTAAGTCATATGGCAGCCTTAGAGTCCTTGTTATATGCCCAATAGTCCATACTAGTTGCCGGAAGGAACTTAGAGCCACGATCTAGAGACTTTAAGCAGTCATCTTAGGTCATATAGCAGCCTTAGAGTCCTTGATTGATGGCCAATAGTCCAATCTAGCTTCCGGAAGAGACTTAGAGCCGACTCGATGAGACTTGTAGTAGCCATCCTAAGTCATATGGCAGCCTTCGAGTCCTTGATTTATGGCCAATAGTCCAATCTATCTTCCGGAAGTGTCGTAGAGCTGTTCTCTTGAGACTTTTAGCAACCATTTTAAGTCCAGCCTTAAGGTCCTTGATTAAGGTCCTTGATGATTGCCCAGTAGTCCAAACTTAGAGCCGTTTTCTTGAGACTTTTAGCAGTTATCTTAAGTCTTCGTCTCCGTCTCCGTCTTCCTTGTCATTTGAAAATAATAAAGCTAACACTGATCAGGCAATTGCCGATTTGTTTGCTGATTATTTCAAGACTACCTACTCCTCAGCGGAATATCATTCAATTCTTCCGTATCCTTATCAGTTAAAAAAGTCGAACTGTATTTTTAATCCAATGATTGATGAAAGTTCGCTTCTCAGCGTGCTTAATGTAGTGAAACCCGTGTATTCACCAGGACCTGATAGTATACCTGGTTGTGTACTCAGGTTTTGTGCAAATGCTTTATGTAAGCCAATTTTGAAGTTATTTTTGTTGTCTGTTGACTCGTCCTCCTTCCCAGCTATTTGGAAGGAATCATATATTATTCCTCTCCATAAAAATGGTAAAAAGTCCGAAGCTTCAAACTATAGGGGTATTTCTAAATTGTCTGCTATTCCTAAAGCTTTTGAAAAGATAATAACTTCTCAATTGCAACACTTCTGTAGGTCTATTATTTCACCATCCCAACATGGGTTTGTGAAACGTAGATCCACTACCACTAACCTTTTACAATTCATTTCTTTAACAATCGATGGATTCAGAAATGCCAAACAAACTGATGTCATATATACTGATTTTAGTAAGGCTTTTGATTCTGTTAATCATACGCTTTTGCTTATTAAGTTAAGTGACATTGGCTTTCCGCCAATTTTTCTTTGTTGGATTCGCGAGTATCTAACAAACAGAACGCAGAAGGTACTTTTCAAGTCTTCCTTTTCCAGTTCTATTCATGTGACGTCTGGGGTGCCGCAGGGTAGTCATCTGGGCCCTCTGCTTTTTACACTCTTTATTAATGATCTTCCCTCAGTTATGATACATTCGCGCGTGCTTATGTATGCTGATGACGTCAAGCTTTGTTTTAGTTATAAAGATATGATTTCGCCTGTTCGCTTACAAGCCGATCTTAACAATTTCGAGTCTTGGTGCCGGCTCAACTTGTTAAACCTCAATACCCCCTAAGTGTAAAGTAATGACTTTTCATAGAACTTCTCCTCAACTGGCAACCTATTTTCTTAATCGTAATCCATTGGAACGTCTGACTGAGATGAACGATTAAGGTGTGCTTATGGACAGCAAACTAACTTTTAATTCTCACATTTCCAACATGGTCGGTAAAGCAATGGGTGTTCTTGGATTTATAAAGCGGTGGTCGAAGGAATTCACTGACCCATATATAACCAAGATTCTTTTCACATCACTTGTACGACCTATTCTAGAGTACGGTTCTTGTGTATAATCGCCTCAGTATGAGACGCACCAAACTAGAATAGAATCTGTACAGAAACAATTTCTGCTTTTCGCTCTTCGTGGCTTAAACTGGAATCGCCTTCGTACTCCAGTCGACTTCTTTTGATTAACCTTCCTTCTCTCATTAACCGTAGAATTATGCTTGGTGTAATCTTTATGCACAAGCTTTTGAATGGTGAAATAGATTCGCCTGAGTTATTATCTCAGGTTAATCTATCAGTTCCATGTAGACCTACTAGAAACTTTATTCCTTTATCTTTGACTCGCTGTACCACTAACTATGCTTTGCATGAACCCTTTCGAGTCCTTTGTGCTGACTACAATCGGTTGTACCGAGCGATCAACACAGAGTCCTCTCTTCCTATACTAAAAACGTCTATTTTATGTTACTTAGCTCGTAATTAGCTTTAGTTACTCGATTTTATGTTTCTTGTCTTCGTCCACGCGATAACGTGTCGTACGTTATGCGACTGCGCCCCTCGGTCGGTTGGGCGGAAGGTGGGCGGACCGCCTGGGACTCGCGCGAAAAAAAAAAAAAAAAGTCATATGGCAGCCTTAAGGTCCTTGATGTATGCCCAATAGTCCAATCTAGCTTCCGGAAGTGTCGTAGAGCTGTTCCCTTGAGACTTGTAGCAGCCATTTTAAGTCCAATTTAGCTTCTGGAAATGTCGTAGAGCTGTTCTCTTGAGATTTGTAGCAGACATCTTAAGTCATATGGCAGCCTTAAGGTCCTTGATGATTGCCCAGTAGTCCAAACTTAGAGCCGTTTTCTTGAGACTTGTAGCAGCCTTCCTAAGTCATATTAAGGTCCTTGATTAAGGTCCTTGATTAAGGTCCTTGATGATTGCCCAGTAGTCCAAACTTAGAGCCGTTTTCTTGAGACTTTTAAGAAGTTATCTTAAGTCATATGGCAGCCTTAGAGTCCTTGATCGATGGCCAATAGTCCAATCTAGCTTCCGGAAGTGACTTAGAGCCTTTTTCTTGAGACTTGTAGCAGCCTTCCTAAGTCATATGGCAGCCCTAGAGTCCTTGATGTATGCCCAGTAGTCCAATATAGCTTCAGTTAGTGACTTAGAGCAACGATCTTGAGACTTTTAGCAGCCATTTTAAGTCCAGCTTTAAGGTCCTTGATGATTGCCCAGTAGTCCAAACTTAGAGCCGTTTTCTTGAGACTTTTAGAAGTTATCTTAAGTCATATGGCAGCCTTAGAGTCCTTGATCGATGGCCAATAGTCCAATCTAGCTTCCGGAAGTGACTTAGAGCCTTTTTCTTGAGACTTGTAGCAGCCTTCCTAAGTCATATGGCAGCCTTAGCGTCCTTGATAGATGCCCAATAGTCCAATCTAGCTTCAGTTAGTGACTTAGAGCCACGATCTTGAGACTTTTAGCAGTTATTTTAAGTCATATGGCAGCCTTAGAGTCCTTGATCCGATGGCCAATAGTCCAATCTAGCTTCCGCAGGTGACTTAGAGCCGACTCGATGAGACATGTAGTAGCCATCTTAAGTCATATGGCAGCCCTAGAGTCCTTGATGTATGCCCAGTAGTCCAATCTAGCTTCAGCTGGTGACTTAGAGCAACGATCTTGAGACTTTTAGCAGTTATCTTAAGTTATATGGCAGCCTTAGAGTCCTTGTTATATGCCCAGTAGTCCATACTAGTTGCCGGAAGGAACTTAGAGCCACGATCTGGAGTCTTTAAGCAGTCATCTTAAGTCATATGGCAGCCCTAGAGTCCTTGATGTATGCCCAGTAGTCCAATCTAGCTTCAGTTAGTGACTTAGAGCAACGATCTTGAGAATTTTAGCAGTTATCTTAAGTCATATGGCAGCCTTGAGGTCCTTGATTGATGTCCAATAGTCCAATCTAACTTCAGTTAGTGACTTAAAGCAACGATCTTGAGAATTTTAGCAGTTATCTTAAGTCATATGGCAGTCTTAAGGTCCTTGATATATGCCCAATAGTCTATACTACTTGCCGGAAGAGACTTAGAGCCACGATCGTGAGACATATAGCAGTCACCTTAAGTCATATGGCAGCCCTAGAGTCCTTGATCGATGGATCGATTTGTGACTTAGAGCCACGAGCTGGAGACTTTTAGCAGTTATCTTAAGTCATATGGCAGCCTTAGAGTCCTTGATCGATGGCCAATAGTCCAATCTAGCTTCCGGAGGTGACTTAGAGCCGACTCGATGAGACATGTAGCAGCCATCTTAAGTCATATGCCAGCCTTAGAGTCCTTGATGGGAGCCCAGTAGTCCAAATTAGCTGTCGGAAGTGACCTAGAGCGGTTGTCTTGGTACTAGTAGCAGCCATCTTAAGTCATATGGCAGCCTTAGAGTCCTTGATTGATGGCCAATAGTCCAATCTAGCTTCCGGAAGAGACTTAGAGCCGACTCGATGAGACTTGTAGTAGCCATCCTAAGTCATATGGCAGCCTTCCAATCGTTGATTGATGGCCAATAGTCCAATCTATCTTCCGGAAGTGTCGTAGAGCTGTTCTCTTGAGACTTTTAGCAGCCATTTTAAGTCAGCCTTAAGGCCTTGATTAAGGTCCTTGATGATTGCCCAGTAGTCCAAACTTAGAGCCGTTTTCTTGAACGTTTAGCAGTTATCTTAAGTCATATGGCAGCCTTAGAGTCCTTGATCGATGGCCAATAGTCCAATCTAGCTTCCGGAAGTGACTTAGAGCCTTTTTCTTGAGACTTGTAGCAGCCTTCCTAAGTCATATGGCAGCCCTAGAGTCCTTGATGTATGCCCAGTAGTGCAATCTAGCTTCAGTTAGTGACTTAGAGCAACGATCTTGAGACTTTTAGCAGTTATCTTAAGTCATATGGCAGCCTTAGAGTCCTTGTTATATGCCCAATAGTCCATACTAGTTGCCGGAAGGAACTTAGAGCCACGATCTAGAGACTTTAAGCAGTCATCTTAGGTCATATAGCAGCCTTAGAGTCCTTGATTGATGGCCAATAGTCCAATCTAGCTTCCGGAAGAGACTTAGAGCCGACTCGATGAGACTTGTAGTAGCCATCCTAAGTCATATGGCAGCCTTCGAGTCCTTGATTTATGGCCAATAGTCCAATCTATCTTCCGGAAGTGTCGTAGAGCTGTTCTCTTGAGACTTTTAGCAACCATTTTAAGTCCAGCCTTAAGGTCCTTGATTAAGGTCCTTGATGATTGCCCAGTAGTCCAAACTTAGAGCCGTTTTCTTGAGACTTTTAGCAGTTATCTTGAGTCATATGGCAGCCTTAGAGTCCTTGATCGATGGCCAATAGTCCAATCTAGCTTCCGGAAGCTCAATCTAACTTCAGTTAGTGACTTAGAGCAACGATCTTGAGAATTTTAGCAGTTATCGATTCGCTTTCACTCGTTGACGAAGACGGACGTGTTTTTTTTGCGTTTATAAACTTTTTATTCTTTTCCTCGCGAAATTAACTTCTTCAGTTTTTTAATAATCAATTCGGCAAATTGAATTAATTTCCGAATTTCAATTCGCGTTTTTGTTTTGTGTGTTTAGTTGTACAAACGCAAAATCAAATTTCAAGAAAACAATTTTAACATACAGCAAAATCTCCCTTTGCGGTGTTGTTGTTTTTGTTACTTCTTTTGCTCTTGCGTTTTACATCTTCCCGTTGTAACTCACTCTCGCGCCTACGCGTACAAATTGTTGTTGCATGTGTTCAATTTGACGCGCTCTCTCATTCTTTCCTATTTCTTTTGTTCGCGCTCTCGTCTATTTCCTTCTCGCGTCTGAGTGATACGTGATTGCTTATTGTGTTTCTCTTAGTAAAAATCTTTTCTCTTTCGAGGTAAACTTTTTACTTTTTAATTTTAACCCTTGTGCGATCTGGCCAGTATATTTTTGAATAATTTCTCTTTTTCAATTCTTAATTTTAAAAAAGTGAAAATGGTTGTCTGCTCAAAACGAAACTGCAAAGTTTCCACCGAAGCTAAGGACTGTCAGGAGTATATCCTATGTTGGCTGTGTGAGAATTCCGTACATGTTAAGTGTGCGGGTCTCACATTGAAAATTAAAGACAGTATTAGAATCGGTTGTGATTCGTGCCGCGGTATCGAGAACGAGATGCGGACTTTTATGAGGCGGACTAGAGATGGTTTTACCACGTTGAGGGCTGGTTTTAATAAACTCCAATCGGAGTTTATGGCGTTGAAGGCTCAGTTTAATAGCTTAAAGCTGTTAAATGAGTCTCCTAAACGAAAAAAGACCATTCCTCGAGGTGCATCTCCTGCTCCGCCGGCGTCTCTTCTCGTCCCTGGCGGGTCTCATGCCATATCATCACCCAGTAACCAGCGCCTAATATCGTTTAAAAGCCCGGTAATTCCGGGCATTGAGGTTACTTCCATATCGCCTGGTAGTAACCTCGCATCTAATGCGATAGTAGGCGTAGTATCCGATTTGTCCGGGCAATCTTCCAATCGAATGGAAATTGCCGATAGTTTTATTATAGGAGGCCCTGTTAGTGGGTTTGCTGCGTCAGCAGTTGCAACTCCCAATGTTGCAGCTGACGTTGTAGCACACCCGCCAAGGGATCTTATTGGTGTTCCACCAAAGAAACATGTATTTGTTTCTAGGCTTGCCCCTGAAGTCACATCTGATGACGTTATAGCCTATATTCGGTCTGTGGTTAAAGACCCGAATATTGCAGTGGAAAAGTTTAAATTTTCTTATGCCCGTGACATTTCGTCATTTAAAATAAGTGTTTCTGCCAACAATTTTGACACTATATGTCATAAACGTTTTTGGCCGGAGCATATTATTGTAAAAGAATATACTGTGAAAAAGAAAAATCGGCCACCGATTCGCCTGCCAATTGCTGCTCCAGTTACTAATACTGTTTCGGGCATACCAGCATCTGCTGGTGTGTCAAAAACTAGATTCGTCCCTCAATCTGGGTTACCAGAATGTGAGAGGACTGAAATCAAAACTTACTAATCTCTATGTAGATAGCCTTTCTTTTCCAAATAACATTTTAGCTTTTACTGAGACGTGGCTGAAACCTGACATTGCTGATGCATCTGTTTTTGCTTCAAAATTTTCTGTATTCAGATGCGATCGAACTCCTCGCGTGGGTGGAGGAGTTTTGATTGCTGTTGATGCTGCTTTATCATCTGAACAGATTCAACCTTCCTCTAATCAGGAGATTGAGTTTGTCAGTGTTAAGGTAGATTATCATTCTTTTTCCGCCTACATCACTTGTTCATATATTCCACCGCAGTCTGACATGGTGGTTTATTTAAATCATTTAGAGGCAATTCGATCTGTCTCTGCTTTGACATCTAATCGTGATATTCTCATTGTTCTAGGTGATTTTAATTTACCTTCTATAGCATGGTCCCTTGCGGATGAATCTACTATACTGTTGCCTTCCACGTCACATGACTTTGTTGACGGCCTTTTTGAGATGTCTCTATCTCAAGTCAATTTAGTGAGTAATATAAATGGAAGATCATTAGATCTGATATTTGTGCTTGATCCTGCCAATTGTGCTGTTTCCAGGATTGAACCTTTTGTTCTTCCGGAAGATAAATTTCATCCCACTTTAAATTTAACAATTGATCTACCTTCTCTTCCACCACTACTTTGTGCCAATATGATACCTCGAACCCGATGCTTTCATAAAACAGATTTTTCTAAACTTAATGATATCATTCTTGCTACTGATTGGTCTTATCTGTACAATTGTATAGACATGGACTCAGCTATTTCTTTCTTTTATAGTACACTTGATTCACTTTTAGATAATTGTGTTCCTCTCAAGAGACAGGTGGTTTCTAATAAGCCTCCTTGGTTCTCTCGGGAATTATCCAACTTGAAAAATGTGAAGTCAAGATGCTATAAGAAGTTTAAAAAAAACTCGCCGTTCGTCTGATTTCATTCTGTATTCTGCTGCTCGCTCGAGATTTATGGTCCTTAATATGCAATGCTATAAGGATTATCTACGGCGTTGCAAATGTCAGTTTTCTCGTGATCCTAAGCAATTTTATAACTTTGTCAATACTAAACGTAAGACATCAGTGCATCCGTCTTCCTTGTCATTTGAAAATAATAAAGCTAACACTGATCAGGCAATTGCCGATTTGTTTGCTGATTTTTTCAAGACTACCTACTCCTCAGCGGAATATCATTCAATTCTTCCGTATCCTTATCAGTTAAAAAAGTCGAACTGTATTTTTAATCCAATGATTGATGAAAGTTCGCTTCTCAGCGTGCTTAATGTAGTGAAACCCGTGTATTCACCAGGACCTGATGGTATACCTGGTTGTGTACTCAGGTTTTGTGCAAATGCTTTATGTAAGCCAATTTTGAAGTTATTTTTGTTGTCTGTTGACTCGTCCTCCTTCCCAGCTATTTGGAAGGAATCATATATTATTCCTCTCCATAAAAATGGTAAAAAGTCCGAAGCTTCAAACTATAGGGGTATTTCTAAATTGTCTGCTATTCCTAAAGCTTTTGAAAAGATAATAACTTCTCAATTGCAACACTTCTGTAGGTCTATTATTTCACCATCCCAACATGGGTTTGTGAAACGTAGATCCACTACCACTAACCTTTTAGAATTCACTTCTTTAACAATCGATGGATTCAGAAATGCCAAACAAACTGATGTCATATATACTGATTTCAGTAAGGCTTTTGATTCTGTTAATCATACGCTTTTGCTTATTAAGTTAAGTGACATTGGCTTTCCGCCAATTTTTCTTTGTTGGATTCGCGAGTATCTAACAAACAGAACGCAGAAGGTACTTTTCAAGTCTTCCTTTTCCAGTTCTATTCATGTGACGTCTGGGGTGCCGCAGGGTAGTCATCTGGGCCCTCTGCTTTTTACACTCTTTATTAATGATCTTCCCTCAGTTATGATACATTCGCGCGTGCTTATGTATGCTGATGACGTCAAGCTTTGTTTTAGTTATAAAGATATGATTTCGCCTGTTCGCTTACAAGCCGATCTTAACAATTTCGAGTCTTGGTGCCGGCTCAACTTGTTAAACCTCAATACCACTAAGTGTAAAGTAATGACTTTTCATAGAACTTCTCCTCAACTGGCAACCTATTTTCTTAATCGTAATCCATTGGAACGTCTGACTGAGATGAACGATTTAGGTGTGCTTATGGACAGCAAACTAACTTTTAATTCTCACATTTCCAACATGGTCGGTAAAGCAATGGGTGTTCTTGGATTTATAAAGCGGTGGTCGAAGGAATTCACTGACCCATATATAACCAAGATTCTTTTCACATCACTTGTACGACCTATTCTAGAGTACGGTTCTTGTGTATGGTCGCCTCAGTATGAGACGCACCAAACTAGAATAGAATCTGTACAGAAACAATTTCTGCTTTTCGCTCTTCGTGGCTTAAACTGGAATCGCAATGTCAATTTGCCTTCGTACTCCAGTCGACTTCTTTTGATTAACCTTCCTTCTCTCATTAACCGTAGAATTATGCTTGGTGTAATCTTTATGCACAAGCTTTTGAATGGTGAAATAGATTCGCCTGAGTTATTATCTCAGGTTAATCTATCAGTTCCATGTAGACCTACTAGAAACTTTATTCCTTTATCTTTGACTCGCTGTACCACTAACTATGCTTTGCATGAACCCTTTCGAGTCCTTTGTGCTGACTACAATCGGTTGTACCGAGCGATCAACACAGAGTCCTCTCTTCCTATACTAAAAACGTCTATTTTATGTTACTTAGCTCGTAATTAGCTTTAGTTACTCGATTTTATGTTTCTTGTCTTCGTCCACGCGATAACGTGTCGTACGTTATGCGACTGCGCCCCTCGGTCGGTTGGGCGGGAGGTGGGCGGAACGCCTGGGACTCGCGCGAAAAAAAAAAAAAAAAAAAGTCATATGGCAGCCTTAGAGTCCTTGTTATATGCCCAATAGTCCATACTAGTTGCCGGAAGGAACTTAGAGCCACGATCTAGAGACTTTAAGCAGTCATCTTAAGTCATATGGCAGCCTTAAGGTCCTTGATGCCCAATAGTCCAATCTAGCTTCCGGAAGTGTCGTAGAGCTGTTCCCTTGAGACTTGTAGCAGCCATTTTAAGTCCAATTTAGCTTCTGGAAATGTCGTAGAGCTGTTGTCTTGAGACTTGTAGCAGCCATTTTAAGTCCAATTTAGCTTCTGGAAGTGTTGTAGAGCTGTTCTCTTGAGATTTGTAGCAGACATCTTAAGTCATATGGCAGCCTTAAGGTCCTTGATGATTGCCCAGTAGTCCAAACTTAGAGCTGTTCTCTTGAGATTTGTAGCAGTCATCTTAAGTCATATGGCAGCCTTAAGGTCCTTGATGTATGCCCAATAGTCCAATCTAGCTTCCGGAAGTGTCGTAGAGCTGTTCCCTTGAGACTTGTAGCAGCCATTTTAAGTCCAATTTAGCTTCTGGAAATGTCGTAGAGCTGTTGTCTTGAGACTTGTAGCAGCCCAATAGCTTCAGTTAGTGACTTAGAGCAACGATCTTGAGAATTTTAGCAGTTATCTTAAGTCATATGGCAGCCTTGAGGTCCTTGATTGATGTCCAATAGTCCAATCTAACTTCAGTTAGTGACTTAGAGCAACGATCTTGAGAATTTTAGCAGTTATCTTAAGTCATATGGCAGTCTTAAGGTCCTTGATATATGCCCAATAGTCCATACTACTTGCCGGAAGAGACTTAGAGCCACGATCGTGAGACATATAGCAGTCACCTTAAGTCATATGGAGTCCTTGATCGATGGATCGATTTGTGACTTAGAGCCACGAGCTGGAGACTTTTAGCAGTTATCTTAAGTCATATGGCAGCCTTAGAGTCCTTGATCGATGGCCAATAGTCCAATCTAGCTTCCGGAGGTGACTTAGAGCCGACTCGATGAGACATGTAGCAGCCATCTTAAGTCATATGCCAGCCTTAGAGTCCTTGATGATGACTTGCTTTGAGTAATATGCAAATACCTCTTTTAAATACGCAAGCGCATAAATTAAGGCAAGGAAATGCATCCAGGATAAAATTCTTGCCCCCGCCGCCGCCCACGACAACACATGAAGTGCATCCATGGATGCAAAAGACAGCACAAAGAGATCGCTGGTAAATTTAACAGTAATCTGACTAAGGATGACTTGTGACAGTTCCAGGGTATCCACACACAAACAAATTTCACTTGCCTTTTTTGGGCAAAATCGTTAATTTGTTTCTCTGGCTGCCGCTTTACTGCATTCGCCATTAAAGACACGACTGTTTACAAGCCCATTGAGATGAAGAAAGCGACAGGAGCGTTCAAAAGAAAGCTGCGTGGGAAGGACATGGCAAATGACACAAAAAAAAAACCCCTGAGCCAGTCGGTGAATCAAGCTTGCTGGAGTCAGTCAGTACCGGTAATATAAATGGGTGAGAGTACACAGATCAAAGAGATAAACTTACAAATTGTTAACTGATTCAAACTACTTTTTTAAAGAAATATAATATTTATCTAAAGATAGCTCGGTTGTTAATTTTCACAACATCAGCAAACCTACGTTTAACACTTTACCATAAGACATTTTGTTAATAGCAAGACGGTTCTTCGATAGAAGGTTCAACGTAATGTCCATGAAAAATAGAACATCTATTGAGGTATTTTAAAGAATGTTCAATGTTATTTTTATACTTTTCCAAAATACTACGATGGTTATCTTACAGATCAAATAAAATAAATCCCTAGTTTATTTATAGTGGAAGCAAAGGAAAGTGGTTACTAATGCCTGCAACTCATGGTAGATTAGTACCTTTTAAATTGTCATGCATTTTGTGGTTGTCTAAAAACTAAACTTGCGTAATGCACTCTATGACGGCCTTACGCCTTTAAGTATTTGTAATTTGCGCAAGTTTGAAAACTCACCCAACATTTAGTACATTAAGCAAATAGCTAACAGTATCAAGGTCAACGTCAGCTTAATATCGAAGTAAAGACTGATCGATATTTGCGAAGATCGCTACAAATCACAAGTTACATTATGTACGTGTGTCAACGCCCAATTACTTTGCTGTTCAGTTGTCAAGTTTAAAACTTAAGGTCTATGCTTAGCATATGGATACACTCACGTTGGTTCCTTCGATATATGTGAAGAGGCAGTTGCATCAAGTTCATGCCGCCGTCGTTTGGCTGCCGATCTGGTGTGATGTGTCTTTGTAATGCGCGGCCTATTTATATATATACATATATGTGAAATAATGAGATTATTTGAGAATATTGCAGCAAATATGAATATGTGTATCTATGCTTATCCCAAACATCCGAGAGAAGAATGGGTATTGGGATGGCAGAGATAGAGAGAGCGAGAGATTGGAAAACTTACGGCGACGGTGCTTCCGGTATTAAGTGTGGCGAATGATCGCCAGTATCAAGTCGTCTCCGTTTGTCTCGTGTGCCCGCCGAGGAGCGATCCCTAGAATTATGGCGTCTCCGTGTTCGTGGCATCTATGAAGAAAATACACATTGAATTACAATATATGTGTGTGTATATTTATGTATATATATATATTTATTGTCAGTTTCTACGTCATATCAGAAGCAAAGCAATCTAGTGTTTTACCCCCTTTAACCAACAACTGAGCAAAGGTGAGCAGCTGGGTAAAATTATTGTTGTGTTGCATGCATGTAAGTACGCACATATACATGTGCCTACCTATACACACACATAGAGGCTTAAATGCATATGTGTGCATGTACATATAAATATTTCAAATTGCAATGCTTTTGTGTGTGAAAAATTTGGCAAATGCAAATCAGCAACTATATTTCATGCAATTGTTTTGTTTAATATAAATCGGAGAGCTACCTTTACAAATATCGCGTTTCAGTAAACTTGTTTCTCAACGACAGCGTGAAAATTGATTTTTTTCTTTTTTATTGTATTTGAATTTGTTGTTGTTGTTGCTGCTTCTGGTTTGCTTGGATTTGCGTTGCTTTGAAAGCGCGTCTCTTGCTTTTGCTTAAATGCCTGGTCCCTTTGCCGTGTTTTGACTGCAATGAAACTCTTTGGATGGATAACAAACAATCCAAAGTTGACTAGAGCACTTTGTTGATCAAGTTTTTTAATATTTTGCGGAAAACTGTGTTTTTTGTTTTATTTCTACTAATTCACGTCACTTGGCTTTGTAAACTCACCACGTCTATGGCGAAGAACTGCCATCTTGGCGTAGATTCGGGTGGATGCCAACTCGGGCGAAAATGATAAAACGAAATCAACTGCATATATGTATGTGTACATATATAAATTATTGTAAATTGCGCGCAAATTTATGAAGCAACGAAATTTGTTATTTTAGTGTGGATATATTAGTGAACAAAATTTTTGTTATTTTCGATTCACCTAGTTTTTTTAATGAGTTGGCAACTCTGCGGGGATTTAAGAGCTCACATGCTTATGTTTGATGGTATTTGTGTCTCTTGGATATCAAATATTGTGTGCAGGTAGTCAGCAAAATTTCTGTCTATGATGAATGAAAATGGATTGCTTGTGCTATCTTACCTCTTCTTTTGCGTTGTTTTCGGCTCAGGTGTAGTTGTCGGTTTTATGGGAGGCGCCGGAAGAGCTAGCAATGGCGGTGGTCGGGGCAAATAAAAGCGATTCCAAATACCGCCAACCAGTTGGACGAGTGTTTGCCAAGAAAGATTTGGTTGGGTTATGGTTGAGAACATTAGTTTTGACAAATTGTGATAATTTTCTACGGATGATTGCATTTAGTTTCAGTTTAAATTTTTATCTTTTGGCGCGATTTCCATGCCCGTTTTCAAGGTGCTTAACTCTTGTAATTATTTAAACACATTCTGGCTAACACCGATGCCATGATGAATTCCTTTTTCCAACCGAATACAGCTGATGTAATTAAAAACGTTTTGTTTTGCGTCAACAATTAGAAATAAAGACGAATTCAATTACAGCGAAGCCAAGCGCGTCGGCAGCTGATTAGCCTCGGCGCTGCCAACTTGTATTCATTCGGGCAGGGTTGGCAAATGCTTGCGTTGTAGATAAATACTAAATTTGTAAATTTAATCGATAACAAATAAACAGCTGAATGTGGTCTTTCAGCGCTTGCGCTGAATTATACTTTGGCGCCCAATGATATTATACTGGCCATTCAATTGCATAACATTAAACGGAATAACGGTATCGTTATCGTGTGCCCACGCTCAGTCATATATTGACGTGCTTGCCGTAACCGTCGTGTACGCGCGTGGAGGTTTTTGTATTCTAGCCTCTGGTTTTCTTTCGTCTCAAAGCAAGAGAAATTGAATTATTCAAAATTAAATCGACATCTGTCGTACGTCAAATGATTGAATAACTGAATAATTGATTGCGTGCTTCAGCACGGCATGCCTCGCCCACGTCATAGCTGCAATAAAAACCGTAATTTTAGTCCGGGAAACAGTAGCTCATAGCAGTTATCCAAGTTTCATTTACCCCGCCCAATATCGCACAGAAATCCGTTAACCTTCCATACAACAGTTTTTAAGTTTTTAATTTTTGGTGGGAAGACATTTTGCATACATTCAGGCGCATTCCATGGCAGAAGTGAGTATAGTTTATCGATTTTTTACTAAACTCTCCAGCCTGGTCTTGGTACTTCATCTGGGTTTAAGAGGGGGCTAATCCAAAAGTCGCGTGATTCACATGAAATATTCAATTTTGACTCAATGCCTGGTCCGCACACAAACATACAGACATACAGACACACGCACACACACAGAGAGGGTTTTTTGGGTCACGAGGCAGCTGCTGCGGCTGTGTATGTTGACATGGTCCTGGTCTCGATTTTTCGTCCGTTAGCACGTGCTTTGTACGTATACGTAACGAATAACGGTTCTTTGCCTGCGTGTATATGTGTGTGTATTAGTGCTTATATGTATATTTTTTTATTGTCCTTTGCGCCTTGCCACACATTTGATGACGATGGACTTTCGCTTTCAGCTGTAGTTGCCGCCATTTTAGAGATCAAAGAAATCCAAGCTCGGCAACAACCTTAATAGCAATCCCAGCCCCCAACGGACGTTTAAGCCGGCTGCAGCAAAACAATCGACCATTTACACTAGCGTCCTGACTGATCACGATCACGTAGAGTCCATGTCCGCCACTCCGCCTCCAACGCCAGCCATGGCACGTGTACACTGCACTAGTAATGATATCGATGGTGATCCTGCCAATGGTGATGCTCATATCTGCAAGGACACATCCATGGAACATGGTCAAACGGAGTTGTTGGCCACATCAACGTCTTCCACAAACACAAGCACTTCCACAACGCTTCCAACGTCTGCCTTGCTAACAGCGACTGCAACTGTATCGTCTACAGCAGCAGCAACAGTTGCAGTAGTCGCAACTCCAACTGCAACAACAGAGACTGGAACTGGGACATCAAGCATCGGAACGAACCCGTTGAGCAATGCCTCCAGCTCAAACTCCAGCGTGGCCGAGCTGTTGCACTGGCAGGATATGCCCAAGTATCTGCAATTCAATCCCTATGTGCTCAATGGCTACCGTCCGCTGCAAACCTTCAAGGGCTGCTTGCTCAGTAGTCCAAATTAGCTGTCGGAAGTGACCTAGAGCGGTTTTCTTGGTACTAGTAGCAGCCATCTTAAGTCATATGGCAGCCTTAGAGTCCTTGATTGATGGCCAATAGTCCAATCTAGCTTCCGGAAGAGACTTAGAGCCGACTCGATGAGACTTGTAGTAGCCATCCTAAGTCATATGGCAGCCTTCCAATCCTTGATTGATGGCCAATAGTCCAATCTATCTTCCGAAAGTGTCGTAGAGCTGTTCTCTTGAGACTTTTAGCAGCCATTTTAAGTCCAGCCTTAAGGTCTTTGATTAAGGTCCTTGATGATTGCCCAGTAGTCCAAACTTAGAGCCGTTTTCTTGAGACTTTTAGCAGTTATCTTAAGTCATATGGCAGCCTTAGAGTCCTTGATCGATGGCCAATAGTCCAATCTAGCTTCCGGAAGTGACTTAGAGCCTTTTTCTTGAGACTTGTAGCAGCCTTAGAGTCCTTGATGTATGCCCAGTAGTGCAATCTTGCTTCAGTTAGTGACTTAGAGCAACGATCTTGAGACTTTTAGCAGTTATCTTAAGTCATATGGCAGCCTTAGAGTCCTTGTTATATGCCCAATAGTCCATACTAGTTGCCGGAAGGAACTTAGAGCCACGATCTAGAGACTTTAAGCAGTCATCTTAAGTCATATGGCAGCCTTAGAGTCCTTGATGTATGCACAATAGTCCAATCTAGCTTCAGTTATTGACCCTAGAGTTCTTGATCGATGATCAATAGTCCAATCTAGCTTCCGGAAGTGTCGTAGAGCTGTTCCCTTGAGACTTGTAGCAGCCATTTTAAGTCCAATTTAGCTTCTGGAAATGTCGTAGAGCTGTTCTCTTGAGACTTGTAGCAGCCATTTTAAGTCCAATTTAGCTTCTGGAAGTGTTGTAGAGCTGTTCTCTTGACATTTGTAGCAGCCATCTTAAGTCATATGGCAGCCTTAAGGTCCTTGATGATTGCCCAGTAGTCCAAACTTAGAGCCGTTTTCTTGAGACTTGTAGCAGCCTTCATAAGTCATATGGCAGACTTAGAGTCCTTGATAGATGGCCAATAGTCCAATCTAGCTTCCGGAAGAGACTTCGAGCCGACTCGATGAGACTTGTAGCAGCCATCTTAAGTCATATGGCAGCCTTAGAGTCCTTGATGGGAGCCCAGTAGTCCAAATTAGCTGTCGGAAGTGACCTAGAGCCGTTTTCTTGGTACTAGTAGCAGCCATCTTAAGTCATATGGCAGCCTTAGAGTCCTTGATCGATGGCCAATAGTCCAATCTAGCTTCCGGAAGTGACTTAGAGCCTTTTTCTTGAGACTTGTAGCAGCCTTCCTAAGTCATATGGCAGCCCTAGAGTCCTTGATGTATGCCCAGTAGTGCAATCTAGCTTCAGTTAGTGACTTAGAGCAACGATCTTGAGACTTTTAGCAGTTATCTTAAGTCATATGGCAGCCTTAGAGTCCTTGTTATATGCCCAATAGTCCATACTAGTTGCCGGAAGGAACTTAGAGCCACGATCTAGAGACTTTAAGCAGTCATCTTAAGTCATATGGCAGCCTTAGAGTCCTTGATGTATGCACAATAGTCCAATCTAGCTTCAGTTATTGACCCTAGAGTTCTTGATCGATGATCAATAGTCCAATCTAGCTTCCGGAAGTGTCGTAGAGCTGTTCTCTTGAGACTTTTAGCAGCCATTTTAAGTCCTGCCTTAAGGTCCTTGATTAAGGTCCTTGATGATTGCCCAGTAGTCCAAACTTAGAGCCGTTTTCTTGAGACTTTTAGCAGTTATCTTAAGTCATATGGCAGCCTTAGAGTCCTTGATCGATGGCCAATAGTCCAATCTAGCTTCCGGAAGTGACTTAGAGCCTTTTTCTTGAGACTTGTAGCAGCCTTCCTAAGTCATATGGCAGCCCTAGAGTCCTTGATGTATGCCCAGTAGTCCAATCTAGCTTCAGTTAGTGACTTAGAGCAACGATCTTGAGACTTTTAGCAGTTATCTTAAGTCATATGGCAGCCTTAGAGTCCTTGTTATATGCCCAATAGTCCATACTAGTTGCCGGAAGGAACTTAGAGACACGATCTAGAGACTTTAAGCAGTCATCTTAAGTCATATGGCAGCCTTCGAGTCCTTGATTGATGGCCAATAGTCCAATCTATCTTCCGGAAGTGTCGTAGAGCTGTTCTCTTGAGACTTTTAGCAGCCATTTTAAGTCCAGCCTTAAGGTCCTTGATTAAGGTCCTTGATGATTGCCCAGTAGTCCAAACTTAGAGCCGTTTTCTTGAGACTTTTAGCAGTTATCTTAAGTCATATGGCAGCCTTAGAGTCCTTGATCGATGGCCAATAGTCCAATCTAGCTTCCGGAAGTGACTTAGAGCCGACTTGATGAGAATTGTAGCAGCCTTCCTAAGTCATATGGCAGCCCTAGAGTCCTTGATGTATGCCCAATAGTCCAATCTAGCTTCAGTTAGTGACTTAGAGCAACGATCTTGAGACTTTTAGCAGTTATCTTAAGTCATATGGCAGCCTTAGAGTCCTTGTTGTATGCCCAATAGTCCATTCTAGTTGCCGGAAGGAACTTAGAGCCACGATCTAGAGACTTTAAGCAGTCATCTTAAGTCATATGGCAGCCTTAGAGTCCTTGATGTATGCCCAATAGTCCAATCTAGCTTCAGTTAGTGACTTAGAGCAACGATCTTGAGACTTTTAGCAGTTATCTTAAGTCATATGGCAGCCTTAAGGTCCTTGATTGATGGCCAATAGTCCAATCTAGCTTCGGGAGTTAGAGCCGACTCGATGAGACTTGTAGTAGCCATCCTAAGTCATATGGCAGCCTTCGAGTCCTTGATTGATGGCCAATAGTCCAATCTATCTTCCGGAAGTGTCGTAGAGCTGTTCTCTTGAGACTTTTAGCAGCCATTTTAAGTCCAGCCTTAAGGTCCTTGATTAAGGTCCTTGATGATTGCCCAGTAGTCCAAACTTAGAGCCGTTTTCTTGAGACTTTTAGCAGTTATCTTAAGTCATATGGCAGCCTTAGAGTCCTTGATCGATGGCCAATAGTCCAATCTAGCTTCCGGAAGTGACTTAGAGCCGACTTGATGAGAATTGTAGCAGCCTTCCTAAGTCATATGGCAGCCCTAGAGTCCTTGATGTATGCCCAATAGTCCAATCTAGCTTCAGTTAGTGACTTAGAGCAACGATCTTGAGAATTTTAGCAGTTATCTTAAGTCATATGGCAGTCTTAAGGTCCTTGATGTATGCCCAATAGTCCACACTAGTTGCCGGAAGGGACTTAGAGCCACGATCGTGAGACATATAGCAGTCACCTTAAGTCATATGGCAGCCTTAGAGTCCTTGATCGATGGCCAATAGTCCAATCTAGCTTCCGGAAGTGACTTAGAGCCGACTCGATGAGACTTGTAGCAGCCATCTTAAGTCATATGGCAGCCTTAGAGTCCTTGATGGGTGCCCAGTAGTCCAAATTAGCTTCGAAAGTGACCTAGAGCCGTTTTCTTGGTACTAGTAGCAGCCATCTTAAGTCATATGGCAGCCTTAGAGTCCTTGATCGATGGCCAATAGTCCAATCTAGCTTCCGGAAGTGACTTAGAGCCGTTTTCTTGAGACTTGTAGCAGCCATTTTAAGTCCAATTTAGCTTCTGGAAGTGTCGTAGAGCTGTTCTCTTGAGACTTGTAGCAGCCATCTTAAGTCATATGGCAGCCTTAGAGTCCTTGATGGGAGCCCAGTAGTCCAAATTAGCTGTCGGAAGTGACCTAGAGCCGTTTTCTTGGTACTAGTAGCAGCCATCTTAAGTCATATGGCAGCCTTAGAGTCCTTGATCGATGGCCAATAGTCCAATCTAGCTTCCGGAAGTGACTTAGAGCCTTTTTCTTGAGACTTGTAGCAGCCTTCCTAAGTCATATGGCAGCCCTAGAGTCCTTGATGTATGCCCAGTAGTGCAATCTAGCTTCAGTTAGTGACTTAGAGCAACGATCTTGAGACTTTTAGCAGTTATCTTAAGTCATATGGCAGCCTTAGAGTCCTTGATGTATGCCCAATAGTCCATACTAGTTGCCGGAAGGAACTTAGAGTCACGATCTAGAGACTTTAAGCAGTCATCTTAAGTCATATGGCAGCCTTAGAGTCCTTGATGTATGCAAAATAGTCCAATCTACCTTCAGTTATTGACCCTAGAGATCTTGATCGATGATCAATAGTCCAATCTAGCTTCCGGAAGTGTCGTAGAGCTGTTCCCTTGAGACTTGTAGCAGCCATTTTAAGTCCAATTTAGCTTCTGGAAAGGTCGTAGAGCTGTTCTCTTGAGACTTGTAGCAGCCATTTTAAGTCCAATTTAGCTTCTGGAAGTGTTGTAGAGCTGTTCTCTTGACATTTGTAGCAGCCATCTTAAGTCATATGGCAGCCTTAAGGTCCTTGATGATTGCCCAGTAGTCCAAACTTAGAGCCGTTTTCTTGAGACTTGTAGCAGCCTTCATAAGTCATATGGCAGACTTAGAGTCCTTGATAGATGCACAATAGTCCTTCAGTTATTGACCCTAGAGATCTTGATCGATGATCAATAGTCCAATCTAGCTTCCGGAAGTGTCGTAGAGCTGTTCCCTTGAGACTTGTAGCAGCCATTTTAAGTCCAATTTAGCTTCTGGAAAGGTCGTAGAGCTGTTCTCTTGAGACTTGTAGCAGCCATTTTAAGTCCAATTTAGCTTCTGGAAGTGTTGTAGAGCTGTTCTCTTGACCTTTGTAGCAGCCATCTTAAGTCATATGGCAGCCTTAAGGTCCTTGATGATTGCCCAGTAGTCCAAACTTAGAGCCGTTTTCTTGAGACTTGTAGCAGCCTTCATAAGTCATATGGCAGACTTAGAGTCCTTGATAGATGCCCAATAGTCCAATCTAGCTTCAGTTTGTGACTTAGAGCCACGAGCTGGAGAATTTTAGCAGTTATCTTAAGTCATATAGCAGCCTTAGAGTCCTTGATCGATGGCCAATAGTCCAATCTAGCTTCCGGAAGAGACTTAGAGCCGACTCGATGAGACTTGTAGCAGCCATCTTAA
This sequence comes from Drosophila sucinea, assembly GCA_018150745.1. Taxonomy (NCBI): domain Eukaryota; kingdom Metazoa; phylum Arthropoda; class Insecta; order Diptera; family Drosophilidae; genus Drosophila; species Drosophila sucinea. The sequence continues at coordinate 244,900 of JAECWP010000141.1, read as the reverse complement.
GTCATATGGCAGCCTTAGAGTCCTTGATGGGAGCCCAGTAGTCCAAATTAGCTGTCGGAAGTGACCTAGAGCTGTTTTCTTGGTACTAGTAGCAGCCATCTTAAGTCATATGGCAGCCTTAAGGTCCTTGATGATTGCCCAGTAGTCTTAACTTAGAGCCGTTTTCTTGAGACTTGTAGCAGCCCTCCTAAGTCATATGGCAGCTTTAGAGTCCTTGATAGATGCCCAATAGTCCAATCTAGCTTTAGTTATCTTAAGTCATATGGCAGCCTTAGAGTCCTTGATCGATGGCCAATAGTCCAATCTAGCTTCCGGAAGTGACTTAGAGCCGACTCGATGAGACTTGTAGCAGCCATCTTAAGTCATATGGCAGCCTTAGAGTCCTTGATGGGAGCCCAGTAGTCCAAATTAGCTGTCGGAAGTGACCTAGAGCCGTTTTCTTGGTACTAGTAGCAGCCATCTTAAGTCATATGGCAGCCTTAGAGTCCTTGATGGGTGCCCAGTAGTCCAAATTAGCTGTCGGAAGTGACCTAGAGCCGTTTTCTTGGTACTAGTAGCAGCCATCTTAAGTCATATGGCAGCCTTCGAGTCCTTGATTGATGGCCAATAGTCCAATCTATCTTCCGGAAGTGTCGTAGAGCTGTTCTCTTGAGACTTGTAGCAGCCATTTTAAGTCCAGCCTTAAGGTCCTTGATTAAGGTCGTTTAAGATTGCCCAGTAGTCCAAACTTAGAGCCGTTTTCTTGAGACTTTTAGCAGTTATCTTAAGTCATATGGCAGCCTTAGAGTCCTTGATCCATGGCCAATAGTCCAATCTAGCTTCCGGAGGTGACTTAGAGCCGACTCGATGAGACATGTAGCAGCCATCTTAAGTCATATGGCAGCCTTAGAGTACTTGATGGGAGCCCAGTAGTCCAAATTAGATGTCGGAAGTGACCTAGAGCGGTTTTCTTGGTTCTAGTAGCAGCCATCTTAAGTCATATGGCAGCCTTAGAGTCCTTGATCAATGGCCAATAGTCCAATCTAGCTTCCGGAGTTAGAGCCGACTCGATGAGACTTGTAGCAGCCATCCTAAGTCATATGGCAGCCTTCGAGTCCTTGATTGATGGCCAATAGTCCAATCTAGCTTCCGGAAGTGTCGTAGAGCTGTTCTCTTGAGACTTGTAGCAGCCATTTTAAGTCCAGCCTTAAGGTCCTTGATTAAGGTCCTTGATGATTGCCCAGTAGTCCAAACTTAGAGCCGTTTTCTTGAGACTTTTAGCAGTTATCTTAAGTCATATGGCAGCCTTAGAGTCCTTGATCGATGGCCAATAGTCCAATCTAGCTTCCGGAAGTGACGTAGAGCTGTTCTCTTGAGACTTGTAGCAGCCATTTTAAGTCATATGGCAGCCTTAAGGTCCTTGATGCAGTAGTCCAAACTAGAGCCGTTTTCTTGAGACTTGTAGCAGCCTTCCTAAGTCATATGGCAGCCTTAGAGTCCTTGATGGATGCCCAATAGTCCAATCTAGCTTCAGTTAGTGACTTAGAGCAACGATCTTGAGATTTTTAGCAGTTATCTTAAGTCATATGGCAGCCTTAGAGTCCTTGTTGTATGCCCAATAGTCCATACTAGTTGCCGGAAGGAACTTAGAGCCACGATCTAGAGAATTTAAGCAGTCATCTTAAGTCATATGGCAGCCTTAGAGTCCTTGATGTATGCCCAATAGTCCAATCTAGCTTCAGTTAGTGACTTAGAGCAACGATCTTGAGACTTTTAGCAGTTATCTTAAGTCATATGGCAGCCTTAAGGTCCTTGATTGATGGCCAATAGTCCAATCTAGCTTCAGTTAGTGACTTAGAGCAACGATCTTGAGAATTTTAGCAGTTATCTTAAGTCATATGGCAGTCTTAAGGTCCTTGATGTATGCCCAATAGTCCATACTGGTTGCCGGAAGGGACTTAGACCCACGATCGTGAGACATATAGCAGTCACCTTAAGTCATATGGCAGCCTAGTAATAGTCCAATCTAGCTTCCGGAAGTGACTTAGAGCCGACTCGATGAGACTTGTAGCAGCCATCTTAAGTCATATGGCAGCCTTAGAGTCCTTGATGGGAGCCCAGTAGTCCAAATTAGCTGTCGAAAGTGACCTAGAGCCGTTTTCTTGAGACTTGTAGCAGCCATCTTAAGTCATATGGCAGCCTTAGAGTCCTTGATCGATTGCCAATAGTCCAATCTATCTTCCGGAAGTGTCGTAGAGCTGTTCTCTTGAGACTTGTAGCAGCCATTTTAAGTCCAATTTAGCTTCTGGAAGTGTCGTAGAGCTGTTCTCTTGTGACTTGTAGCAGCCATCTTAAGTCATATGGCAGCCTTAGAGTCCTTGATGGGAGCCCAGTAGTCCAAATTAGCTGTCGGAAGTGACCTAGAGCCGTTTTCTTGGTACTAGTAGCAGCCATCTTAAGTCATATGGCAGCCTTAGAGTCCTTGATCGATGGCCAATAGTCCAATCTAGCTTCCGGAAGTGACTTAGAGCCGACTCTTGAGCAGCCTTCCCCCTTAGAGTCATATGGCAAAGTCCAATCTAGCTTCCGGAAGTGACTTAGAGCCGACTCGATGAGACTTGTAGCAGCCATCTTAAGTCATATGGCAGCCTTAGAGTCCTTGATGGGAGCCCAGTAGTCCAAATTAGCTGTCGAAAGTGACCTAGAGCCGTTTTCTTGAGACTAGTAGCAGCCATCTTAAGTCATATGGCAGCCTTAGAGTCCTTGATCGATTGCCAATAGTCCAATCTATCTTCCGGAAGTGTCGTAGAGCTGTTCTCTTGAGACTTGTAGCAGCCATTTTAAGTCCAATTTAGCTTCTGGAAGTGTCGTAGAGCTGTTCTCTTGTGACTTGTAGCAGCCATCTTAAGTCATATGGCAGCCTTAGAGTCCTTGATGGGAGCCCAGTAGTCCAAATTAGCTGTCGGAAGTGACCTAGAGCCGTTTTCTTGGTACTTGTAGCAGCCATCTTAAGTCATATGGCAGCCTTAGAGTCCTTGATCGATGGCCAATAGTCCAATCTAGCTTCCGGAAGTGACTTAGAGCCGACTCGATGAGACTTGTAGCAGTCATCTTAAGTCATATGGCAGCCTTAGAGTCCTTGATGTATGCCCAATAGTCCATACTAGTTGCCGGAAGGGACTTAGAGCCACGATCTTGAGACTTGTAGCAGCCATCTTAAGTCATATGGCAGCCTTAGAGTCCTTGATCGATGGCCAATAGTCCAATCTAGCTTCAGTTAGTGACTTAGAGCAACGATCTTGAGACTTTTAGCAGTTATCTTAAGTCATATGGCAGCCTTAAGGTCCTTGATGTATGCCCAATAGTCCATACTAGTTGCCGGAAGGGACTTAGAGCCACGATCTTGAGACTTATAGCAGTCATCTTAAGTCATATGGCAGCCTTAGAGTCCTTGATGTATGGCCAATAGTCCAATCTAGCTTCGCCGGAGGTGACTTAGAGCCCGATCTTGAGACTTGTAGCAGCCATCTTAAGTCATATGGCAGCCTTAGAGTCCTTGATCGATGGCCAATAGTCCAATCTAGCTTCCGGAAGTGACTTAGAGCCACGATCTTGAGACTTGTAGCAGCCATCTTAAGTCATATGGCAGCCTTAGAGTCCTTGATGTATGCCCAATAGTCCAATCTAGCTTCAGTTAGTGACTTAGAGCAACGATCTTGAGACTTTTAGCAGTTATCTTAAGTCATATGGCAGCCTTATAGTCCTTGTTGTATGCCCAATAGTCCATACTAGTTGCCGGAAGGAACTTAGAGCCACGATCTAGAGACTTTAAGCAGTTATCTTAAGTCATATTTCAGCCTTAGAGTCCTTGATGTATGCCCAATAGTCCAATCTAGCTTCAGTAAGTGACTTAGAGCAACGATCTTGAGACTTTTAGCAGTTATCTTAAGTCATATGGCAGCCTTAAGGTCCTTGATGATTGCCCAGTAGTCCAAACGTAGAGCCAATAGTCCAATCTAGCTTCCGGAAGTGTCGTAGAGCTGTTCTCTTGAGACTTGTAGCAGCCATTTTAAGTCAAATTTAGCTTCTGGAAATGTCGTAGAGCTGTTTTCTTGAGACTTTTAGCAGTTACCTTAAGTCATATGGCAGCCTTCGAGTCCTTGATTGATGGCCAATAGTCCAATCTATCTTCCGGAAGTGTCGTAGAGCTGTTCTCTTGAGACTTGTAGCAGCCAACTTAAGTCATATGGCAGCCTTAAGGTCTTTGATGATTGCCCAATAGTCCAAACTTAGAGCCGTTTTCTTGAGACTTGTAGCAGCCTTAGAGTCCTTTATGTGTGCCCAATAGTCCAATCTAGCTTCAGTTAGTGACTTAGAGCAACGATCTTGATACTTTTAGCAGTTATCTTAAGTCATATGGCAGCCTTAAGGTCCTTGATGTGTGCCCCATAGTCCATACTAGTTGCCGGAAGGGACTTAGAAATACGATCGTGAGACATATAGCAGTCACCTTAAGTCATATGGCAGCCCTTGAGTCCTTGATGTATGGCCAATAGTCCAATCTAGCTTCAGTTAGTGACTTAGAGCAACGATCTTGAGACTTTTAGCAGTTATCTTAAGTCATATGGCAGCCTTAAGGTCCTTGATGTGTGCCCAATAGTCCATACTAGTTGCCGGAAGGGACTTAGATATACGATCGTGAGACATATAGCAGTCACCTTAAGTCATATGGCAGCCCTTGAGTCCTTGATGTATGGCCAATAGTCCAATCTAGCTTCAGTTAGTGACTTAGAGCAACGATCTTGAGACTTTTAGCAGTTATCTTAAGTCATATGGCAGCCTTAAGGTCCTTGATGGATGGCCAATAGTCCAATCTAGCTTGCCGGAAGGGACTTAGAGCAACGATCGTGAGACATATAGCAGTCACCTTAAGTCATATGGCAGCCTTAGAGTCCTTGATGTATGGCCAATAGTCCAATCTAGCTTCAGTTAGTGACTTAGAGCAACGATCTTGAGACTTTTAGCAGTTATCTTAAGTCATATGGCAGCCTTAGAGTCCTTGATGTATGCCCAATAGTCCAATCTAGCTTGCCGGAAGGGACTTAGAGCTGTTCTCTTGAGACTTGTAGCAGCCATTTTAAGTCAATTTAGCTCTGGAAGTGCGTAGTGTTCACCTTGTGACTTGTAGCCATCAATATGGCAGCCTTAGAGTCCTTGATGTATGCCCAATAGTCCAAATTAGCTGTCAGTTAGTGACTTAGAGCAACGATTCTTGAGACTTTTAGCAGTTTTCTTAAGTCATATGGCAGCCTTAGAGTCCTTGATGTATGCCCAATAGTCCATACTAGTTGCCGGAAGGAACTTAGAGCCACGATCTAGAGACTTTTAGCAGTCATCTTAAGTCATATGGCAGCCTTAGAGTCCTTGATGTATGCCCAATAGTCCAATCTAGCTTCAGTTAGTGACTTAGAGCAAAGATCTTGAGACTTTTAGCAGTTATCTTAAGTCATATGGCAGCCTTGGAGTCCTTGATCGATGGCCAATAGTCCAATCTAGCTTCAGTTAGTGACTTAGAGCAACGATCTTGAGACTTTTAGCAGCCATCCTAAGTCCTTGATTGATGGCCGATTGCCAATAGTCCAATCTATCTTCCGGAAGTGTCGTAGAGCTGTTCTCTTGAGACTTGTAGCAGCCATTTTAAGTCCAATTTAGCTTCTGGAAGTGTCGTAGAGCTGTTCTCTTGTGACTTATAGCAGCCATCTTAAGTCATATGGCAGCCTTAGAGTCCTTGATGGGAGCCCAGTAGTCCAAATTAGCTGTCGGAAGTGACCTAGAGCCGTTTTCTTGGTACTGGTAGCAGCCATCTTAAGTCATATGGCAGCCTTAGAGTCCTTGATAGATGCCCAATAGTCCAATCTAGCTTCCGGAAGTGACTTAGAGCCGACTCGATGAGACTTGTAGCAGCCATCTTAAGTCATATGGCACCCTTAGAGTCCTTGATGTATGCCCAATAGTCCAAATTAGCTGTCGGAAGTGACCTAGAGCCGTTTTCTTGAGACTTGTAGCAGCCATCTTAAGTCATATGGCAGCCTTAGAGTCCTTGATCGATGGCCAATAGTCCAATCTAGCTTCCGGAAGTGACTTAGAGCTGTTCTCTTGAGACTTGTAGAGCCTTTTAAGTCAATTTACTTCTGGAAGTGTCGTAGAGCTGTTCTCTTGTGACTTGTAGCAGCCATCTTAAGTCATATGGCAGCCTTAGAGTCCTTGATGGGATGCCCAATAGTCCAAATCTAGCTGTCGTAAGTGACTTAGAGCACGATTTCTTGAGACTTTTAGCAGCCATCTTAAGTCATATGGCAGCCTTAGAGTCCTTGATGGATGGCCAATAGTCCAATCTAGCTTCAGTAAGTGACTTAGAGCAACGATCTCGATGAGACTTGTAGCAGTCATCTTAAGTCATATGGCAGCCTTCGAGTCCTTGATTGATGGCCAATAGTCCAATCTAGCTTCCGGAAGTGTCGTAGAGCTGTTCTCTTGAGACTTGTAGCAGCCATTTTAAGTCAAGCCTTAAGGTCCATGATTAAGGTCCGAGATTGCCCAGTAGTCCAAACTTAGAGCCGTTTTCTTGAGACTTTTAGCAGTTATCTTAAGTCATATGGCAGCCTTAGAGTCCTTGATCGATGGCCAATAGTCCAATCTAGCTTCCGGAAGTGACTTAGAGCCGATCTCGATGAGACTTGTAGCAGTCATCTTAAGTCATATGGCAGCCTTAAGGTCCTTGATGTATGCCCAATAGTCCAATACTAGCTTCCGGAGGACTTAGAGCAACGATCTTGAGACTTTTAGCAGTTACCTTAAGTCATATGGCAGCCTTAGGTCCTTGATCGATGGCCAATAGTCCAATCTAGCTTCCGGAAGTGACTTAGAGCCGTTTTCTTGAGACTTGTAGCAGCCTTCCTAAGTCATATGGCAGCCTTAGAGTCCTTGATGTATGCCCAATAGTCCAATCTAGCTTCAGTTAGTGACTTAGAGCAACGATCTTGAGACTTTTAGCAGTTATCTTAAGTCATATGGCAGCCTTAGAGTCCTTGATGTATGCCCAATAGTCCATACTAGTTGCCGGAAGGAACTTAGAGCCACGATCTAGAGACTTTTAGCAGTCATCTTAAGTCATATGGCAGCCTTAGAGTCCTTGATGTATGCCCAATAGTCCAATCTAGCTTCAGTTAGTGACTTAGAGCAACGATCTTGAGACTTTTAGCAGTTATCTTAAGTCATATGGCAGCCTTAAGGTCCTTGATTGATGGCCAATAGTCCATACTAGTTGCCGGAAGGGACTTAGAAATACGATCGTGAGACATATAGCCGTCACCTTAAGTCATATGGCAGCCCTAGAGTCCTTGATGTATGCCCAATAGTCCAATCTAGCTTCAGTTAGTGACTTAGAGCCACGATCTAGAGACTTTTAGCAGTCATCTTAAGTCATATGGCAGCCTTAGAGTCCTTGATGTATGCCCAATAGTCCAATCTAGCTTCAGTTAGTGACTTAGAGCAACGATCTTGAGACTTTTAGCAGTTATCTTAAGTCATATGGCAGCCTTAAGGTCCTTGATGTGTGCCCAATAGTCCATACTAGTTGCCGGAAGGGACTTAGAAATACGATCGTGAGACATATAGCCGTCACCTTAAGTCATATGGCAGCCCTAGAGTCCTTGATGTATGGCCAATAGTCCAATCTAGCTTCAGTTAGTGACTTAGAGAAACGATCTTGAGACTTTTAGCAGTTATCTTAAGTCATATGGCAGCCTTAGAGTCCTTGATGTATGCCCAATAGTCCATACTAGTTGCCGGAAGGAACTTAGAGCCACGATCTAGAGACTTTTAGCAGTCACCTTAAGTCATATGGCAGCCTTAGAGTCCTTGATGTATGGCCAATAGTCCAATCTAGCTTCAGTTAGTGACTTAGAGCAACGATCTTGAGACTTTTAGCAGTTATCTTAAGTCATATGGCAGCCTTAAGGTCCTTGATGTGTGCCCAATAGTCCATACTAGTTGCCGGAAGGGACTTAGATATACGATCGTGAGACATATAGCAGTCACCTTAAGTCATATGGCAGCCCTAGAGTCCTTGATGTATGGCCAATAGTCCAATCTAGCTTCAGTTAGTGACTTAGAGCAACGATCTTGAGACTTTTAGCAGTTATCTTAAGTCATATGGCAGCCTTAAGGTCCTTGATGTATGCCCAATAGTCCATACTAGTTGCCGGAAGGGACTTAGAGCCACGACTCGATGAGACTTGTAGCAGTCACCTTAAGTCATATGGCAGCCTTAGAGTCCTTGATCGATGGCCAATAGTCCAATCTAGCTTCAGTTAGTGACTTAGAGCAACGATCTTGAGACTTTTAGCAGTTATCTTAAGTCATATGGCAGCCTTAGAGTCCTTGATGTATGCCCAATAGTCCATACTAGTTGCCGGAAGGAACTTAGAGCCACGATCTAGAGACTTTTAGCAGTCATCTTAAGTCATATGGCAGCCTTAGAGTCCTTGATGTATGCCCAATAGTCCAATCTAGCTTCAGTTAGTGACTTAGAGCAACGATCTTGAGACTTTTAGCAGTTATCTTAAGTCATATGGCAGCCTTAAGGTCCTTGATTGATGGCCAATAGTCCAATCTAGCTTCAGTTAGTGACTTAGAGCAACGATCGTGAGACATATAGCAGTCACCTTAAGTCATATGGCAGCCTTGGAGTCCTTGATCGATTGCCAATAGTCCAATCTAGCTTCAGTTAGTGACTTAGAGCCGACTTGAGACTTTTAGCAGCCATCCTAAGTCATATGCACTTGAGCCTTGATGGCCAATAGTCCAATCTAGCTTCCGGAAGTGTCGTAGAGCTGTCCTACTTGTCACCATTTTAAGTCCAATTTAGCTTCTGGAAGTGTCGTAGAGCTGTTCTCTTGTGACTTGTAGCAGCCATCTTAAGTCATATGTCAGCCTTAGAGTCCTTGATGGGAGCCCAGTAGTCCAAATTAGCTGTCGGAAGTGACCTAGAGCCGTTTTCTTGGTACTAGTAGCAGCCATCTTAAGTCATATGGCAGCCTTAGAGTCCTTGATCGATGGCCAATAGTCCATTCTAGCTTCCGGAAGTGACTTAGAGCCGACTCGTAGCTGCCTTCCTAAGTCATATGGCAGCCTTAGAGTCCTTGATAGATGCCCAATAGTCCAATCTAGCTTCCGGAAGTGACTTAGAGCCGACTCGATGAGACTTGTAGCAGCCATCTTAAGTCATATGGCAGCCTTAGAGTCCTTGATGGGAGCCCAGTAGTCCAAATTAGCTGTCGAAAGTGACCTAGAGCCGTTTTCTTGGTACTAGTAGCAGCCATCTTAAGTCATATGGCAGCCTTAGAGTCCTTGATCGATTGCCAATAGTCCAATCTATCTTCCGGAAGTGTCGTAGAGCTGTTCTCTTGAGACTTGTAGCTGCCATTTTAAGTCCAATTTAGCTTCTGGAAGTGTCGTAGAGCTGTTCTCTTGTGACTTGTAGCAGCCATCTTAAGTCATATGGCAGCCTTAGAGTCCTTGATGGGAGCCCAGTAGTCCAAATTAGCTGTCGGAAGTGACCTAGAGCCGTTTTCTTGGTACTAGTAGCAGCCATCTTAAGTCATATGGCAGCCTTAGAGTCCTTGAGCGATGGCCAATAGTCCAATCTAGCTTTCGGAAGTGACTTAGAGCCGACTCGATGAGAGTTGTAGCAGCCATCCTAAGTCATATGGCAGCCTTCGAGTCCTTGATTGATGGCCTATAGTCCAATCTAGCTTCCGACAGTGTCGTAGAGCTGTTCTCTTGAGACTTGTAGCAGCCATTTTAAGTCCAGCCTTAGGGTCCATGATTAAGGTCCTTGATGATTGCCCAGTAGTCCAAACTTAGAGCCGTTTTCTTGAGACTTTTAGCAGTTATCTTAAGTCATATGGCAGCCTTAGAGTCCTTGATCGATGGCCAATAGTCCAATCTAGCTTCCGGAAGTGACTTAGAGCCGACTCGATGAGACTTGTAGCAGTCATCTTAAGTCATATGGCAGCCTTAAGGTCCTTGATGTATGCCCAATAGTCCATACTAGTTGCCGGAAGGGACTTATAGCCACGATCGTGAGACATATAGCAGTCACCTTATGTCATATGGCAGCCTTAGAGTCCTTGATCGATGGCCAATAGTCCAATCTAGCTTCCGGAAGTGACTTAGAGCCGTTTTCTTGAGACTTGTAGCAGCCTTCCTAAGTCATATGGCAGCCCTAGAGTCCTTGATGTATGCCCAATAGTCCAATCTAGCTTCAGTTAGTGACTTAGAGCAACGATCTTGAGACTTTTAGCAGTTATCTTAAGTCATATGGCAGCCTTATAGTCCTTGTTGTATGCCCAATAGTCCATACTAGTTGCCGGAAGGAACTTAGAGCCACGATCTAGAGACTTAAAGCAGTTATCTTAAGTCATATTTCAGCCTTAGAGTCCTTGATGTATGCCCAATAGTCCAATCTAGCTTCAGTAAGTGACTTAGAGCAACGATCTTGAGACTTTTAGCAGTTATCTTAAGTCATATGGCAGCCTTAAGGTCCTTGATGATTGCCCAATAGTCCAAACGTAGAGGCCAATAGTCCAATCTAGAACTTCCGTAAGTTAGTCGTAGGCAGCCGTAGAGTCTCTTGAGACTTGTAGCAGCCATTTTAAGTCAAATTTAGCTTCTGGAAATGTCGTAGAGCTGTTTTCTTGAGACTTTTAGCAGTTACCTTAAGTCATATGGCAGCCTTCGAGTCCTTGATTGATGGCCAATAGTCCAATCTATCTTCCGGAAGTGTCGTAGAGCTGTTCTCTTGAGACTTGTAGCAGCCAACTTAAGTCATATGGCAGCCTTAAGGTCTTTGATGATTGCCCAATAGTCCAAACTTAGAGCCGTTTTCTTGAGACTTGTAGCAGCCTTCCTAAGTCGTATGGCAGCCTTAGAGTCCTTTATGTGTGCCCAATAGTCCAATCTAGCTTCAGTTAGTGACTTAGAGCAACGATCTTGAGACTTTTAGCAGTTATCTTAAGTCATATGGCAGCCTTAAGGTCCTTGATGTGTGCCCAATAGTCCATACTAGTTGCCGGAAGGGACTTAGAAATACGATCGTGAGACATATAGCAGTCACCTTAAGTCATATGGCAGCCCTTGAGTCCTTGATGTATGGCCAATAGTCCAATCTAGCTTCAGTTAGTGACTTAGAGCAACGATCGTGAGACATATAGCAGTCACCTTAAGTCATATGGCAGCCTTGGAGTCCTTGATCGATTGCCAATAGTCCAATCTAGCTTCAGTTAGTGACTTAGAGCAACGATCTTGAGACTTTTAGCAGTTATCTTGAGTCATATGGCAGCCTTCGAGTCCTTGATTGATGGCCAATAGTCCAATCTATCTTCCGGAAGTGACTTAGAGCAACGATCTTGAGACTTTTAGCAGTTATCTTAAGTCATATGGCAGCCTTAAGGTCCTTGATGATGGCCCAATAGTCCAATCTACCTCAAGTGACTTAGAGCACGATTCTTGAGACTTGTAGCAGTCATCTTAAGTCATATGGCAGCCTTAGAGTCCTTGATAGATGCCCAATAGTCCAATCTAGCTTCAGTTAGTGACTTAGAGCCACGATCTTGAGACTTTTAGCAGTTATCTTAAGTCATATGGCAGCCTTAGAGTCCTTGATGTATGCCCAATAGTCCATATTAGTTGCCGGAAGGGACTTAGAGCCACGATCTTGAGACTTTTAGCAGTCATCTTAAGTCATATGGCAGCCTTAGAGTCCTTGATGTATGGCCAATAGTCCAATCTAGCTTCAGTTAGTGACTTAGAGCAACGATCTTGAGACTTTTAGCAGTTATCTTAAGTCATATGGCAGCCTTAAGGTCCTTGATGTGTGCCCAATAGTCCATACTAGTTGCCGGAAGGGACTTAGAGCCACGATCGTGAGACATATAGCAGTCACCTTAAGTCATATGGCAGCCTTGGAGTCCTTGATCGATGGCCAATAGTCCAATCTAGCTTCAGTTAGTGACTTAGAGCAACGATCTTGAGACTTTTAGCAGTTATCTTAAGTCATATGGCAGCCTTAAGGTCCTTGATGATGGCCAATAGTCCAATCTAGCTTCAGTTAGTGACTTAGAGCAACGATCTTGAGACTTTTAGCAGTTATCTTAAGTCATATGGCAGCCTTAGAGTCCTTGATCGATGCCCAATAGTCCAAATTAGCTGCCGGAAGTGACTTAGAGCCACGATCTTGAGACTTGTAGCAGTCATCTTAAGTCACATGGCAGCCTTAGGGTCCTCGATAGAAGTCCAATAGTCCAAACTAGCTGCCGGAAATGACTTGGAGCCGCGATCTTGAGACTTGCAGAAGTCATCTTAAGTTATATGGCAACCTTAGGGTCCTTGATGGATGCCCAATAGTCCAATCTAGCTTCAGTTAGTGACTTAGATCCACGATCTTGAGACTTGTAGCAGTTATCTTAAGTCATATGGCAGCCTTAGGGTCCTTGATAGATGCCCAATAGTCCATACTAGTTGCCGGAAGGGACTTAGAGCAACGATCTTGAGACTTTTAGCAGTCATCTTAAGTCATAAGACAGCCTTAGAGTCCTTGATAGATGCCCAATAGTCCAATCTAGCTTCAGTTAGTGACTTAGAGCCACGATCTTGAGACTTGTAGCAGTCATCTTAAGTCATATGGCAGCCTTAGAGTCCTTGATAGATGCCCAATAGTCCAATCTAGCTTCAGTTAGTGACTTAGAGCAACGATCTTGAGACTTTTAGCAGTCATCTTAAGTCATATGGCAGCCTTAGAGTCCTTGATCGATGGCCAATAGTCCAATCTAGCTTCAGTTAGTGACTTAGAGCAACGATCTTGAGACTTTTAGCAGTTATCTTAAGTCATATGGCAGCCTTAGAGTCCTTGATGTGTGCCCAATAGTCCATACTAGTTGCCGGAAGGGACTTAGAGATACGATCGTGAGACATATAGCAGTCACCTTAAGTCATATGGCAGCCTTAGAGTCCTTGATGTATGGCCAATAGTCCAATCTAGCTTCAGTTAGTGACTTAGAGCAACGATCTTGAGACTTTTAGCAGTTATCTTAAGTCATATGGCAGCCTTAGAGTCCTTGATGTATGCCCAATAGTCCATACTAGTTGCCGGAAGGGACTTAGAGCCACGATCTTGAGACTTATAGCAGTCATCTTAAGTCATATGGCAGCCTTAGAGTCCTTGATGTATGCCCAATAGTCCAATCTAGCTTCAGTTAGTGACTTAGAGCAACGATCTTGAGACTTTTAGCAGTTATCTTAAGTCATATGGCAGCCTTAAGGTCCTTGATGTATGCCCAATAGTCCATACTAGTTGCCGGAAGGGACTTAGAGCTACGATCGTGAGACATATAGCAGTCACCTTAAGTCATATGGCAGCCTTAGAGTCCTTGATGTATGGCCAATAGTCCAATCTAGCTTCCGTTAGTGACTTAGAGCAACGATCTTGAGACTTTTAGCAGTTATCTTAAGTCATATGGCAGCCTTAGAGTCCTTGATGTATGCCCAATAGTCCAATCTAGCTTCAGTTAGTGACTTAGAGCAACGATCTTGAGACTTTTAGCAGTTATCTTAAGTCATATGGCAGCCTTAAGGTCCTTGATGTATGCCCAATAGTCCAATCTAGCTTCAGTTAGTGACTTAGAGCAACGATCTTGAGACTTTTAGCAGTTATCTTAAGTCATATGGCAGCCTTAAGGTCCTTGATGTGTGCCCAATAGTCCATACTAGTTGCCGGAAGGGACTTACAGTTACGATCGTGAGACATATAGCAGTCACCTTAAGTCATATGGCAGCCTTAGAGTCCTTGATGTATGGCCAATAGTCCAATCTAGCTTCAGTTAGTGACTTAGAGCAACGATCTTGAGACTTTTAGCAGTTATCTTAAGTCATATGGCAGCCTTAAGGTCCTTGATGTATGCCCAATAGTCCATACTAGCTTCCGGAAGTGACTTAGAGCCACGATCGTGAGACATATAGCAGTCACCTTAAGTCATATGGCAGCCTTAGAGTCCTTGATTGATGGCCAATAGTCCAATCTAGCTTCAGTTAGTGACTTAGAGCAACGATCTTGAGACTTTTAGCAGTTATCTTAAGTCATATGGCAGCCTTAGAGTCCTTGATCGATGGCCAATAGTCCAATCTAGCTTCAGTTAGAGACTTAGAGCAACGATCTTGAGACTTTTAGCAGTCATCTTAAGTCATATGGCAGCCTTAAGGTCCTTGATGATTGCCCAGTAGTCCAAACTTGCTTTCGGAAGTGACGTAGAGCAACGATCTTGAGACTTTTAGCAGTTATCTTAAGTCATATGGCAGCCTTAAGGTCCTTGAAGTATGCCCAATAGTCCAATCTAGCTTCCGGAAGTGACTTAGAGCTACGTTTTCTTGAGACTTATAGCAGTCACCTTAAGTCATATGGCAGCCCTTAGAGTCCTTGATGTATGCCCAATAGTCCAATCTAGCTTCAGTTAGTGACTTAGAGCAACGATCTTGAGACTTTTAGCAGTTATCTTAAGTCATATGGCAGCCTTAAGGTCCTTGATGTATGCCCAATAGTCCATACTAGTTGCCGGAAGGGACTTAGAGCCACGATCGTGAGACATATAGCAGTCACCTTAAGTCATATGGCAGCCTTAGAGTCCTTGATGTATGCCCAATAGTCCAATCTAGCTTCAGTTAGTGACTTAGAGCAACGATCTTGAGACTTTTAGCAGTTATCTTAAGTCATATGCAGCCTTAAGGTCCTTGATTGATGGCCAATAGTCCAATCTAGCTTCAGTTAGTGACTTAGAGCCGTTTTCTTGAGACTTGTAGCAGCCTTCTTAAGTCATATGGCAGCCTTCGAGTCCTTGATTGATGGCCAATAGTCCAATCTAGCTTCCGGAAGTGTCGTAGAGCTTTTCTCTTGAAACTTGTAGCAGCCATCTTAAGTCATATGGCAGCCTTAGAGTCCTTGATGTATGCCCAATAGTCCAATCTAGCTTAACCGTTCTGCTTGAGACTTTTGTAGCAGTTATCTTAAGTCATATGGCAGCCTTAAGGTCCTTGATGTATGCCCAATAGTCCATACTAGTTGCCGGAAGAAACTTAGAGCCACGATCGTGAGACATATAGCAGTCACGTTAAGTCATATGGCAGCCTTAAGGTCCTTGAGTGATGGCCAATAGTCCAATCTAGCTTCAGTTAGTGACTTAGAGCCGTTTTCTTGAGACATGTAGCAGCCTTCCTAAGTCATATGGCAGCCTTCGAGTCCTTGATTGATGGCCAATAGTCCAATCTAGCTTCCGGAAGTGTCGTAGAGCTGTTATCTTGAGACTTGTAGCAGCCGTTTTAAGTCTAATTTAGCTTCTGGAAATGTCGTAGAGCTGTTCTCTTGAGACTTTTAGCAGTTATCTTAAGTCATATGGCAGCCTTAAGGTCCTTGATGTATGCCCAATAGTCCATACTAGTTGCCGGAAGAAACTTAGAGCCACGATCGTGAGACATATAGCAGTCACGTTAAGTCATATGGCAGCCTTAAGGTCCTTGAGTGATGGCCAATAGTCCAATCTAGCTTCAGTTAGTGACTTAGAGCCGTTTTCTTGAGACATGTAGCAGCCTTCCTAAGTCATATGGCAGCCTTCGAGTCCTTGATTGATGGCCAATAGTCCAATCTAGCTTCCGGAAGTGTCGTAGAGCTGTTATCTTGAGACTTGTAGCAGCCGTTTTAAGTCTAATTTAGCTTCTTGATGATGTCGAATAGAGCTGTTCGATCTTGAGACTTTTAGCAGTTATCTTAAGTCATATGGCAGCCTTAGGGTCCTTGATGTATGCCCAATAGTCCAAACTAGTTGCCGGAAGGAACTTAGAGCCACGATCTTGAGACTTGTAGCAGTCATCTTAAGTCATATGGCAGCCTTAGAGGTCCTTGATGTGATGCCCAATAGTCCAATCTAGCTTCAGTTAGTGACTTAGAGCAACGATTCTTGAGACTTTTAGCAGCCATCTTAAGTCATATGGCAGCCTTCGAGTCCTTGATTGATGGCCAATAGTCCAATCTAGCTTCCGGAAGTGTCGTAGAGCTGTTCTCTTGAGACTTGTAGCAGCCATTTTAAGTCCAATTTAGCTTCTGGAAGTGTCGTAGAGCTGTTCTCTTGTGACTTGTAGCAGCCATCTTAAGTCATATGGCAGCCTTAAGGTCCTTGATGGATGCCCAATAGTCCATAGTTCAAAACTTAGAGCCACGATCTTGAGACTTTTAGCAGTTATCTTAAGTCATATGGCAGCCTTAGAGTCCTTGATGTATGCCCAATAGTCCAATCTAGCTTCTGGAAGTGACTTAGAGCTATGCTCTTGAGACTTTTAGCAGTCATCTTAAGTCATATGGCAGCCTTAAGGTCCTTGATGGATGCCCAATAGTCCAAACTAGCTGTCCGTAAGGGACTTAGAGCCGTTTTCTTGAGACTTTTAGCAGTTATCTTAAGTCATATGGCAGCCTTAGAGTCCTTGATCGATGGCCAATAGTCCAATCTAGCTTCCGGAAGTGACTTAGAGCAACGATCTCTATGAGACTTGTAGCAGCCATCTTTAGTCATATGGCAGCCTTCGAGTCCTTGATTGATGGCCAATAGTCCACTGTAGCTTCCGTTAGTAACTTAGAGCAGTTCTCTTGAGACTTGTAGCAGCCATCTTTAAGTATCCAATTCCAATCTAGCTTCTGGAAGTGTCGTAGAGCTGTTCTCTTGAGACTTTTAGCAGTTATCTTAAGTCATATGGCAGCCTTAAGGTCCTTGATGTATGCCCAATAGTCCATACTAGTTGCCGGAAGGAACTTAGAGCACGATATCTTGAGACTTATAGCAGTCACCTTAAGTCATATGGCAGCCTTAAGGTCCTTGATGTGATGGCCAATAGTCCAATCTAGCTTCAGTTAGTGACTTAGAGCAACGATCTTGAGACTTTTAGCAGTTATCTTAAGTCATATGGCAGCCTTCAGAGTCCTTGATCGATGGCCAATAGTCCAATCTAGCTTCCGGAAGTGACTTAGAGCAACGATCTCATGAGACTTGTAGCAGTCATCTTTAGTCAAATGTCAGCCTTGGAGTCCTTGATTGATGGCCAATAGTCCAATCTAGCTTCCGAAAGTGACTTAGAGCCGGGCTCTTGAGACTTGTAGCAGCCATATTAAGTCATATTTCAACCTTAGAACCCTTGATTGATGGCCAATAGTCCAATCTAGCTTCCGGAAGTGTCGTAGAGCTGTTCTCTTGAGACTTGTAGCAGCCATTTTAAGTCCAATTTAGCTTCAGTTAGTGACGTAGAGCTGTTCTCTTGAGACTTTTAGCAGTTATCTTAAGTCATATGGCAGCCTTAGAGTCCTTGATGTATGCCCAATAGTCCATACTAGTTGCCGGAAGGAACTTAGAGCCACGATCGTGAGACTTGTAGAAGTCACCTTAAGTCATATGGCAGCCTTAGAGTCCTTGATGTATGGCCAATAGTCCAATCTAGCTTCAGTTAGTGACTTAGAGCAACGATTTCTTGAGACTTGTAGCAGCCATCCTAAGTCATATGGCAGCCTTAGGGTCCTTGATTGATGGCCAATAGTCCAATCTAGCTTCAGTTAGTGACTTAGAGCAACGATCTTGAGACTTGTAGAAGTCACCTTAAGTCATATGGCAGCCTTAGCTCCTTGATGGATGTCCAATAGCTCAGTTCTCTTAGAGACTTAGAGCAGCCATCTTAAGTCATATGGCAGCCTTAAGGTCCTTGATGATGCCCAGTAGTCAAAACGTGAGCCCAATAGTCCAATCTAGCTTCCGGAAGTGACTTAGAGCTGTTCTCTTGAGACTTGTAGCAGCCATTTTAAGTCCAATTTAGCTTCTGGAAGTGACTTAGAGCTGTTCTCTTGAGACTTGTAGCAGCCATCTTAAGTCATATGGCAGCCTTAGAGTCCTTGATGTGATGCCCAATAGTCCAATCTAGCTTCAGTTAGTGACTTAGAGCAACGATTCTTGAGACTTTTAGCAGTTATCTTAAGTCATATGGCAGCCTTAGGGTCCTTGATCGATGGCCAATAGTCCAATCTAGCTTCCGGAAGTGACTTAGAGCACGACTCGTGAGACTTGTAGCAGCCATCCTTAAGTCATATGGCAGCCTTCGAGTCCTTGGTCGATGGTAAATAGTCCAATCTAGCTTCCGGAAGTGTCGTAGAGCTGTTCTCTTGAGACTTGTAGCAGCCATCTTAAGTCATATGGCAGCCTTAAGGTCCTTGATTGATTGCCCAATGTCAACGCCAATAGTCCAATCTAGCTTCCGGAAGTGTCGTAGAGCTGTTCTCTTGAGACTTGTAGCAGCCATCTTAAGTCATATGGCAGCCTTAAGGTCCTTGATGATCGCCCAATAGTCCAAACTTAAGCTGTTCTCTTGAGACTTGTAGCAGCCATCTTAAGTCATATGGCAGCCTTAGAGGCCTTGATGTGTGCCCAATAGTCCAATCTAGCTGTCGGAAGTGACTTAGAGCAACGATTCTTGAGACTTTTAGCAGTTATCTTAAGTCATATGGCAGCCTTCGAGTCCTTGATTGATGGCCAATAGTCCAATCTAGCTTCCGGAAGTGACTTAGAGCTGTTATCTTGAGACTTATAGCAGCACCTTAAGTCATATGGCAGCCTTGGAGTCCTTGATCGATTGAATCCAATCTAGCTTCAGTTAGTGACTTAGAGCTACGATCTCTTGAGACTTTTAGCAGTTATCTTAAGTCATATGGCAGTCTTAAGGTCCTTGATGTATGCCCAATAGTCCATACTAGTTGCCGGAAGGAACTTAGAGCCACGATCTAGAGACTTTAAGCAGTCATCTTAAGTCATATGGCAGCCTTAGAGTCCTTGATGTATGCCCAATAGTCCAATCTAGCTTCAGTTAGTGACTTAGAGCAACGATCTTGAGACTTTTAGCAGTCATCTTAAGTCATATGGCAGCCTTAAGGTCCTTGATGTATGCCCAATAGTCCATACTAGTTGCCGGAAGGGACTTATAGCCACGATCGTGAGACATATAGCAGTCACCTTATGTCATATGGCAGCCTTAGAGTCCTTGATCGATGGCCAATAGTCCAATCTAGCTTCCGGAAGTGACTTAGAGCCGTTTTCTTGAGACTTGTAGCAGCCTTCCTAAGTCATATGGCAGCCCTAGAGTCCTTGATGTATGCCCAATAGTCCAATCTAGCTTCAGTTAGTGACTTAGAGCAACGATCTTAAGACTTTTAGCAGTTATCTTAAGTCATATGGCAGTCTTAAGGTCCTTGATGTATGCCCAATAGTCCATACTTGTTGCCGGAAGGGACTTATAGCCACGATCGTGAGACATATAGCAGTCACCTTATGTCTTATGGCAGCCTTAGAGTCCTTGATCGATGGCCAATAGTCCAATCTAGCTTCCGGAAGTGACTTAGAGCCGTTTTCTTGAGACTTGTAGCAGCCTTCCTAAGTCATATGGCAGCCCTAGAGTCCTTGATGTATGCCCAATAGTCCAATCTAGCTTCAGTTAGTGACTTAGAGCAACGATCTTGAGACTTTTAGCAGTTATCTTAAGTCATATGGCAGCCTTAGAGTCCTTGTTGTATGCCCAATAGTTGCCGGAAGGAACTTAGAGCCACGATCTAGAGACTTTAAGCAGTCATCTTAAGTCATATGGCAGCCTTAGAGTCCTTGATGTATGCGATCTTGAGAATTTTAGCAGTTATCTTAAGTCATATGGCAGTCTTAAGGTCCTTGATGTATGCCCAATAGTCCAATCTAGCTTCAGTTAGTGACTTAGAGCCACGATCTAGAGACTTTAAGCAGTTATCTTAAGTCATATGGCAGCCTTCGAGTCCTTGATCGATGGTAAATAGTCCAATCTAGCTTCCGGAAGTGTCGTAGAGCTGTTCTCTTGAGACTTGTAGCAGCCATCTTAAGTCAAATTTAGCTTCTGGAAATGTCGTAGAGCTGTTTTCTTGAGACTTTTAGCAGTTACCTTAAGTCATATGGCAGCCTTAGAGTCCTTGATGTATGCCCAATAGTCCCAATAGTCTTAAGGTCCTTGATGATTGCCCAGTAGTCCAAACGTAGAGCCAATAGTCCAATCTAGCTTCCGGAAGTGTCGTAGAGCTGTTCTCTTGAGACTTGTAGCAGCCATTTTAAGTCAAATTTAGCTTCTGGAAATGTCGTAGAGCTGTTTTCTTGAGACTTTTAGCAGTTACCTTAAGTCATATGGCAGCCTTAGAGTCCTTGATGTATGCCCAATAGTCCCAATAGTCTTAAGGTCCTTGATGATTGCCCAGTAGTCCAAACGTAGAGCCAATAGTCCAATCTAGCTTCCGGAAGTGTCGTAGAGCTGTTCTCTTGAGACTTGTAGCAGCCATTTTAAGTCAAATTTAGCTTCTGGAAATGTCGTAGAGCTGTTTTCTTGAGACTTTTAGCAGTTACCTTAAGTCATATGGCAGCCTTAGAGTCCTTGATCGATGGCCAATAGTCCAATCTATCTTCCGGAAGTGTCGTAGAGCTGTTCTCTTGAGACTTGTAGCAGCCATTTTAAGTCCAATTTAGCTTCTGGAACGATCTTGAGACTTTTAGCAGTTATCTTAAGTCATATGGCAGCCTTAAGGTCCTTGATTGATGGCCAATAGTCCAATCTAGCTTCAGTTAGTGACTTAGAGCAACGATCTTGAGAATTTTAGCAGTTATCTTAAGTCATATGGCAGTCTTAAGGTCCTTGATTGATGGCCAATAGTCCAATCTAGCTTCCGGAAGTGACTTAGAGCCGACTCGATGAGACTTGTAGCAGCCTTCCTAAGTCATATGGCAGCCTTCGAGTCCTTGATTGATGGCCAATAGTCCAATCTAGCTTCCGGAAGTGTTGTAGAGCTGTTCTCTTGAGACTTGTAGCAGCCATTTTAAGTCCAATTTAGCTTCTGGAAGTGTCGTAGAGCTGTTCTCTTGTGACTTGTAGCAGCCATCTTAAGTCATATGGCAGCCTTAAGGTCTTTGATGATTGCCCAATAGTCCAAACTTAGAGCCGTTTTCTTTAGACTTGTAGCAGCCTTCCTGAGTCATATGGCAGCCTTCGAGTCCTTGATTGATGGCCAATAGTCCAATCTATCTTCCGGAAGTGTCGTAGAGCTGTTCTCTTGAGACTTGTAGCAGCCATTTTAAGTCCAATTTAGCTTCTGGAAATGTCGTAGAGCTGTTCTCTTGAGACTTGTAGCAGCCATCTTAAGTCATATGGCAGCCTTAAGGTCCTTGATGATTGCCCAGTAGTCAAAACGTAGAGCCAATAGTCCAATCTAGCTTCGGAAGTGACTTAGAGCACGATCTATGAGACTTTTAGCAGTTATCTTAAGTCATATGGCAGCCTTAAGGTCCTTGATGTATGCCCAATAGTCCATACTAGTTGCCGGAAGGGACTTAGAACCACGATCGTGAGACATATAGCAGTCACCTTAAGTCATATGGCAGCCCTAGAGTCCTTGATCGATGGCCAATAGTCCAATCTAGCTTCCGGAAGTGTCGTAGAGCTGTTCTCTTGAGACTTGTAGCAGCCATCTTAAGTCATATGGCAGCCTTAAGGTCCTTGATGATTGCCCAGTAGTCCAAACGTAGAGCAAATAGTCCAATCTAGCTTCCGGAAGTGTCGTAGAGCTGTTCTCTTGAGACTTGTAGCAGCCATTTTAAGTCCAATTTAGCTTCTGGAAGTGTCGTAGAGCTGTTCTCTTGTGACTTGTAGCAGCCATCTTAAGTCATATGGCAGCCTTAGAGTCCTTGATGTATGCACAATAGTCCAAATTAGCTGTCGGAAGTGACCTAGAGCCGTTTTCTTGGGACTATAGCAGCCATCTTAAGTCATATGGCAGCCTTAGAGTCCTTGATGATGCCCAATAGTCCAATCTAGCTTCTGGAAGTGACTTAGAGCAACGACTCGTGAGACTTTTAGCAGTCATCTTAAGTCATATGGCAGCCTTAGGGTCCTTGATGGATGCCCAATAGTCCAAATTAGGTGTCCGGAAGTGACCTAGAGCCGTTTTCTTGGGACTTGTAGCAGCCATCTTAAGTCATATGGCAGCCTTAGAGTCCTTGATCGATGCCCAATAGTCCAATCTAGCTTCCGGAAGTGACTTAGAGCCGATCTCGTTGAGACTTGTAGCAGCCATCCTAAGTCATATGGCAGCCTTCGAGTCCTTGATTGATGGCCAATAGTCCAATCTAGCTTCCGGAAGTGTCGTAGAGCTGTTCTCTTGAGACTTGTAGCAGCCATTTTAAGTCACCTTAAGGCCTGACTTAAGGTCCTTGATGATTGCCCAATAGTCCAAACTTAGAGCCGTTTTCTTGAGACTTTTAGCAGTTATCTTAAGTCATATGGCAGCCTTAGAGTCCTTGATCGATGGCCAATAGTCCAATCTAGCTTCCGGAAGTGACTTAGAGCAACGACTCTATGAGACTTGTAGCAGTCATCTTAAGTCATATGGCAGCCTTAAGGTCCTTGTGTCAATTCCAAGGGACTTATAGCCACGATCGTGAGACATATAGCAGTCACCTTATGTCATATGGCAGCCTTAGAGTCCTTGATCGATGGCCAATAGTCCAATCTAGCTTCCGGAAGTGACTTAGAGCCGTTTTCTTGAGACTTGTAGCAGCCTTCCTAAGTCATATGGCAGCCCTAGAGTCCTTGATGTATGCCCAATAGTCCAATCTAGCTTCAGTTAGTGACTTAGAGCAACGATCTTAAGACTTTTAGCAGTTATCTTAAGTCATATGGCAGTCTTAAGGTCCTTGATGTATGCCCAATAGTCCATACTTGTTGCCGGAAGGGACTTATAGCCACGATCGTGAGACATATAGCAGTCACCTTATGTCTTATGGCAGCCTTAGAGTCCTTGATCGATGGCCAATAGTCCAATCTAGCTTCCGGAAGTGACTTAGAGCCGTTTTCTTGAGACTTGTAGCAGCCTTCCTAAGTCATATGGCAGCCCTAGAGTCCTTGATGTATGCCCAATAGTCCAATCTAGCTTCAGTTAGTGACTTAGAGCAACGATCTTGAGACTTTTAGCAGTTATCTTAAGTCATATGGCAGCCTTAGAGTCCTTGTTGTATGCCCAATAGTCCATTCTAGTTGCCGGAAGGAACTTAGAGCCACGATCTAGAGACTTTAAGCAGTCATCTTAAGTCATATGGCAGCCTTAGAGTCCTTGATGTATGCCCAATAGTCCAATCTAGCTTCAGTTAGTGACTTAGAGCAACGATCTTGAGACTTTTAGCAGTTATCTTAAGTCATATGGCAGTCTTAAGGTCCTTGATGTATGCCCAATAGTCCATACTAGTTGCCGGAAGGAACTTAGAGCCACGATCTAGAGACTTTAAGCAGTTATCTTAAGTCATATGGCAGCCTTCGAGTCCTTGATCGATGGTAAATAGTCCAATCTAGCTTCCGGAAGTGTCGTAGAGCTGTTCTCTTGAGACTTGTAGCAGCCATCTTAAGTCAAATTTAGCTTCTGGAAATGTCGTAGAGCTGTTTTCTTGAGACTTTTAGCAGTTACCTTAAGTCATATGGCAGCCTTAGAGTCCTTGATGTATGCCCAATAGTCCCAATAGTCTTAAGGTCCTTGATGATTGCCCAGTAGTCCAAACGTAGAGCCAATAGTCCAATCTAGCTTCCGGAAGTGTCGTAGAGCTGTTCTCTTGAGACTTGTAGCAGCCATTTTAAGTCAAATTTAGCTTCTGGAAATGTCGTAGAGCTGTTTTCTTGAGACTTTTAGCAGTTACCTTAAGTCATATAGCAGCCTTAGAGTCCTTGGTCGATGGCCAATAGTCCAATCTATCTTCCGGAAGTGTCGTAGAGCTGTTCTCTTGAGACTTGTAGCAGCCATTTTAAGTCCAATTTAGCTTCTGGAACGATCTTGAGACTTTTAGCAGTTATCTTAAGTCATATGGCAGCCTTAAGGTCCTTGATTGATGGCCAATAGTCCAATCTAGCTTCAGTTAGTGACTTAGAGCAACGATCTTGAGAATTTTAGCAGTTATCTTAAGTCATATGGCAGTCTTAAGGTCCTTGATTGATGGCCAATAGTCCAATCTAGCTTCCGGAAGTGACTTAGAGCCGACTCGATGAGACTTGTAGCAGCCTTCCTAAGTCATATGGCAGCCTTCGAGTCCTTGATTGATGGCCAATAGTCCAATCTAGCTTCCGGAAGTGTTGTAGAGCTGTTCTCTTGAGACTTGTAGCAGCCATTTTAAGTCCAATTTAGCTTCTGGAAGTGTCGTAGAGCTGTTCTCTTGTGACTTGTAGCAGCCATCTTAAGTCATATGGCAGCCTTAAGGTCTTTGATGATTGCCCAATAGTCCAAACTTAGAGCCGTTTTCTTTAGACTTGTAGCAGCCTTCCTGAGTCATATGGCAGCCTTCGAGTCCTTGATTGATGGCCAATAGTCCAATCTATCTTCCGGAAGTGTTGTAGAGCTGTTCTCTTGAGACTTGTAGCAGCCATTTTAAGTCCAATTTAGCTCCTGGAAATGTCGTAGAACTGTTCTCTTGAGACTTTTAGCAGCCATCTTAAGTCATATGGCAGCCTTAAGGTTCTTGATGATTGCCCAGTAGTCAAAACGTAGAGCCAATAGTCCAATCTAGCTTCCGGAAGTGACTTAGAGTCGACTCGATGAGACTTGTAGCAGCCTTCCTAAGTCATATGGCAGCCTTCGAGTCCTTGATGTATGCCCAATAGTCCATACTTGTTGCCGGAAGGGACTTATAGCCACGATCGTGAGACATATAGCAGTCACCTTATGTCTTATGGCAGCCTTAGAGTCCTTGATCGATGGCCAATAGTCCAATCTAGCTTCCGGAAGTGACTTAGAGCCGTTTGCTTGAGACTTGTAGCAGCCTTCCTAAGTCATATGGCAGCCTTAGAGTCCTTGATGTATGCCCAATAGTCCAATCTAGCTTCAGTTAGTGACTTAGAGCAACGATCTTGAGAATTTTAGCAGTTATCTTAAGTCATATGGCAGTCTTAAGGTCCTTGATGTATGCCCAATAGTCCATACTAGTTGCCGGAAGGAACTTAGAGCCACGATCTAGAGACTTTAAGCAGTTCTCTTAAGTCATATGGCAGCCTTCGAGTCCTTGATCGATGGTAAATAGTCCAATCTAGCTTCAGTTAGTGACTTAGAGCCGTTTTCTTGAGACATGTAGCAGCCTTGCTAAGTCATATGGCAGCCTTCGAGTCCTTGATTGATGGCCAATAGTCCAATCTAGCTTCCGGAAGTGTCGTAGAGCTGTTCTCTTGAGACTTGTAGCAGCCGTTTTAAGTCATAATTTAGCTTCTGGAAGTGTCGTAGAGCTGTTCTCTTGAGACTTGTAGCAGCCATCTTAAGTCATATGGCAGCCTTAAGGTCCTTGATGATTGCCCAGTAGTCCAAACGTAGAGCCAATAGTCCAATCTAGCTTCCGGAAGTGTCGTAGAGCTGTTCTCTTGAGACTTTTAGCAGCCATTTTAAGTCCAATTTAGCTTCTGGAAGTGTCGTAGAGCTGTTCTCTTGTGACTTGTAGCAGCCATCTTAAGTCATATGGCAGCCTAATAGGCCTTGATGGGAGTCCAGTAGTCCAAATTAGCTGTCGGAAGTGACCTAGAGCCGTTTTCTTGGTACTAGTAGCAGCCATCTTAAGCCATATGGCAGCCTTAGAGTCCTTGATAGATGCCCAATAGTCCAATCTAGCTTTTGGAAGTGACTTAGAGCCGACTCGATGATACTTGTAGCAGCCATCTTAAGTCATATGGCAGCCTTAGAGTCCTTGATGGGATGCCCAGTAGTCCAAATTAGCTGTCGGAAGTGACCTAGAGCCGTTTTCTTGGTACTAGTAGCAGCCATCTTAAGTCATATGGCAGCCTTAGAGTCCATGATCGATGGCCAATAGTCCAATCTAGCTTCCGGAAGTGACTTAGAGCCGACTCGATGAGACTTGTAGCAGCCATCCTAAGTCATATGGCAGCCTTCGAGTCCTTGATTGATGGCCAATAGTCCAATCTAGCTTCCGGAAGTGTCGTAGAGCTGTTCTCTTGAGACTTGTAGCAGCCATTTTAAGTCCAGCCTTAAGGTCCTTGATTTGGTCCAGTAGTCCAAACTTAGAGCCGACTCGATGAGACTTGTAGCAGTCATCTTAAGTCATATGGCAGCCTTAAGGTCCTTGATGTATGCCCAATAGTCCATACTAGTTGCCGGAAGGGACTTATAGCCACGATCGTGAGACATATAGCAGTCACCTTATGTCATATGGCAGCCTTAGAGTCCTTGATCGATGGCCAATAGTCCAATCTAGCTTCCGGAAGTGACTTAGAGCCGTTTTCTTGAGACCTGTAGCAGCCTTCCTAAGTCATATGGCAGCCCTAGAGTCCTTGATGTATGCCGAATAGTCCAATCTAGCTTCAGTTAGTGACTTAGAGCAACGATCTTAAGACTTTTAGCAGTTATCTTAAGTCATATGGCAGTCTCAAGGTCCTTGATGTATGCCCAATAGTCCATACTTGTTGCCGGAAGGGACTTATAGCCACGATCATAAGACATATAGCAGTCACCCTATGTCTTATGGCAGCCTTAGAGTCCTTGATCGATGGCCAATAGTCCAATCTAGCTTCCGGAAGTGACTTAGAGCCGTTTTCTTGAGACTTGTAGCAGCCTTCCTAAGTCATATGGCAGCCCTAGAGTCCTTGATGTATGCCCAATAGTCCAATCTAGCTTCAGTTAGTGACTTAGAGCAACGATCTTGAGACTTTTAGCAGTTATCTTAAGTCATATGGCAGCCTTAGAGTCCTTGTTGTATGCCCAATAGTCCATACTAGTTGCCGGAAGGAACTTAGAGCCACGATCTAGAGACTTTAAGCAGTCATCTTAAGTCATATGGCAGCCTTAGTGTCCTTGATGTATGCCCAATAGTCCAATCTAGCTTCAGTTAGTGACTTAGAGCAACGATCTTGAGACTTTTAGCAGTTATCTTAAGTCATATGGCAGTCTTAAGGTCCTTGATGTATGCCCAATAGTCCATACTAGTTGCCGGAAGGAACTTAGAGCCATGATCTAGAGACTTTAAGCAGTTATCTTAAGTCATATGGCAGCCTTCGAGTCCTTGATCGATGGTAAATAGTCCAATCTAGCTTCCGGAAGTGTCGTAGAGCTGTTCTCTTGAGACTTGTAGCAGCCATCTTAAGTCATATGGCAGCCTTAAGGTCCTTGAAGATTGCCCAGTAGTCCAAACTTAGAGCCAATAGTCCAATCTAGCTTCCGGAAGTGTCGTAGAGCTGTTCTCTTGTGACTTGTAGCAGCCATTTTAAGTCAAATTTAGCTTCTGGAAAAGTCGTAGAGCTGTTTTCTTGAGACTTTTAGCAGTTACCTTAAGTCATATGGCAGCCTTAGAGTCCTTGATGTATGCCCAATAGCCCCAATAGTCTTAAGGTCCTTTATGATTGCCCAGTAGTCCAAACGTAGAGCCAATAGTCCAATCTAGCTTCCGGAAGTGTCGTAGAGGTGTTCTCTTGAGACTTGTAGCAGCCATTTTAAGTCATATGGCAGCCTTAAGGTCCTTGAAGATTGCCCAGTAGTCCAAACTTAGAGCCAATAGTCCAATCTAGCTTCCGGAAGTGTCGTAGAACTGTTCTCTTGTGACTTGTAGCAGCCATTTTAAGTCAAATTTAGCTTCTGGAAAAGTCGTAGAGCTGTTTTCTTGAGACTTTTCTTGAGACATGTAGCAGCCTTGCTAAGTCATATGGCAGCCTTCGAGTCCTTGATTGATGGCCAATAGTCCAATCTAGCTTCCGGAAGTGTCGTAGAGCTGTTCTCTTGAGACTTGTAGCAGCCGTTTTAAGTCTAATTTAGCTTCTGGAAATGTCGTAGAGCTGTTCTCTTGAAACTTGTAGCAGCCATCTTAAGTCATATGGCAGCCTTAAGGTCCTTGATGATTGCCCAGTAGTCAAAACGTAGAGCCAATAGTCCAATCTAGCTTCCGGAAGTGTCGTAGAGCTGTTCTCTTGAGACTTTTAGCAGCCATTTTAAGTCCAATTTAGCTTCTGGAAGTGTCGTAGAGCTGTTCTCTTGTGACTTGTAGCAGCCATCTTAAGTCATATGGCAGCCTAATAGGCCTTGATGGGAGCCCAGTAGTCCAAATTAGCTGTCGGAAGTGACCTAGAGCCGTTTTCTTGAGACTTGTAGCAGCCATCTTAAGCCATATGGCAGCCTTAGAGTCCTTGATAGATGCCCAATAGTCCAATCTAGCTTTTGGAAGTGACTTAGAGCACGACTCTATGAGACTTGTAGCAGCCATCTTAAGTCATATGGCAGCCTTAGAGTCCTTGATGGGATGCCCAATAGTCCAAATTAGCTGTCGGAAGTGACCTAGAGCCGTTTTCTTGAGACTTTTAGCAGCCATCTTAAGTCATATGGCAGCCTTAGAGTCCTTGATCGATGGCCAATAGTCCAATCTAGCTTCCGGAAGTGACTTAGAGCCGACTCGATGAGACTTGTAGCAGCCATCCTAAGTCATATGGCAGCCTTCGAGTCCTTGATTGATGGCCAATAGTCCAATCTAGCTTCCGGAAGTGTCGTAGAGCTGTTCTCTTGAGACTTGTAGCAGCCATTTTAAGTCCAGCCTTAAGGTCCTTGATTAAGGTCCTTGATGATTGCCCAGTAGTCCAAACTTAGAGCCGACTCGATGAGACTTGTAGCAGTCATCTTAAGTCATATGGCAGCCTTAAGGTCCTTGATGTATGCCCAATAGTCCATACTAGTTGCCGGAAGGGACTTAGAGCCACGATCGTGAGACATATAGCAGTCACCTTAAGTCATATGGCAGCCTTAGAGTCCTTGATCGATGGCCAATAGTCCAATCTAGCTTCCGGAAGTGACTTAGAGCCGTTTTCTTGAGACTTGTAGCAGCCTTCCTAAGTCATATGGCAGCCCTAGAGTCCTTGATGTATGCCCAATAGTCCAATCTAGCTTCAGTTAGTGACTTAGAGCAACGATCTTGAGACTTTTAGCAGTTATCTTAAGTCATATGGCAGTCTTAAGGTCCTTGATGTATGCCCAATAGTCCATACTAGTTGCCGGAAGGGACTTAGAGCCACGATCATAAGACATATAGCAGTCACCTTAAGTCATATGGCAGCCTTAGAGTCCTTGATCGATGGCCAATAGTCCAATCTAGCTTCCGGAAGTGACTTAGAGCCGTTTTCTTGAGACTTGTAGCAGCCTTCCTAAGTCATATGGCAGCCCTAGAGTCCTTGATGTATGCCCAATAGTCCAATCTAGCTTCAGTTAGTGACTTAGAGCAACGATCTTGAGACTTTTAGCAGTTATCTTAAGTCATATGGCAGCCTTAGAGTCCTTGTTGTATGCCCAATAGTCCATACTAGTTGCCGGAAGGAACTTAGAGCCACGATCTAGAGACTTTAAGCAGTCATCTTAAGTCATATGGCAGCCTTAGAGTCCTTGATGTATGCCCAATAGTCCAATCTAGCTTCAGTTAGTGACTTAGAGCAACGATCTTGAGACTTTTAGCAGTTATCTTAAGTCATATGGCAGCCTTAAGGTCCTTGATTGATGGCCAATAGTCCAATCTAGCTTCAGTTAGTGACTTAGAGCAACGATCTTGAGAATTTTAGCAGTTATCTTAAGTCATATGGCAGTCTTAAGGTCCTTGATTGATGGCCAATAGTCCAATCTAGCTTCCGGAAGTGACTTAGAGCCGACTCGATGAGACTTGTAGCAGCCTTCCTAAGTCAAATGGCAGCCTTCGAGTCCTTGATTGATGGCCAATAGTCCAATCTAGCTTCCGAAAGTGTTGTAGAGCTGTTCTCTTGAGACTTGTAGCAGCCATTTTAAGTCCAATTTAGCTTCTGGAAGTGTCGTAGAGCTGTTCTCTTGTGACTTGTAGCAGCCATCTTAAGTCATATGGCAGCCTTAAGGTCTTTGATGATTGCCCAATAGTCCAAACTTAGAGCCGTTTTCTTTAGACTTGTAGCAGCCTTCCTGAGTCATATGGCAGCCTTCGAGTCCTTGATTGATGGCCAATAGTCCAATCTATCTTCCGGAAGTGTTGTAGAGCTGCTCTCTTGAGACTTGTAGCAGCCATTTTAAGTCCAATTTAGCTTCTGGAAATGTCGTAGAACTGTTCTCTTGAGACTTTTAGCAGCCATCTTAAGTCATATGGCAGCCTTAAGGTCCTTGATGATTGCCCAGTAGTCAAAACGTAGAGCCAATAGTCCAATCTAGCTTCCGGAAGTGACTTAGAGCCGTTTTCTTGAGACATGTAGCAGCCTTCCTAAGTCATATGGCAGCCTTCGAGTCCTTGATTGATGGCCAATAGTCCAATCTAGCTTCCGGAAGTGTTGTAGAGCTGTTCTCTTGAGACTTGTAGCAGCCATTTTAAGTCCAATTTAGCTTCTGGAAATGTCGTAGAGCTGTTCTCTTGAGACTTGTAGCAGCCATCTTAAGTCATATGGCAGCCTTAAGGTCCTTGATGATTGCCCAGTAGTCAAAACGTAGAGCCAATAGTCCAATCTAGCTTCCGGAAGTGTCGTAGAGCTGTTCTCTTGAGACTTGTAGCAGCCATTTTAAGTCCAATTTAGCTTCTGGAAGTGTCGTAGAGCTGTTCTCTTGTGACTTGTAGCAGCCATCTTAAGTCATATGGCAGCCTTAGAGGCCTTGATGGGAGCCCAGTAGTCCAAATTAGCTGTCGGAAGTGACCTAGAGCCGTTTTCTTGGTACTTAGTAGCATCTTAAGTCATATGGCAGCCTTAGAGTCCTTGATAGATGCCCAATAGTCCAATCTAGCTTCCGGAAGTGACTTAGAGCCGACTCGATGATACTTGTAGCAGCCATCTTAAGTCATATGGCAGCCTTAGAGTCCTTGATGGGAGCCCAGTAGTCCAAATTAGCTGTCGGAAGTGACCTAGAGCCGTTTTCTTGGTACTAGTAGCAGCCATCTTAAGTCATATGGCAGCCTTAGAGTCCTTGATCGATGGCCAATAGTCCAATCTAGCTTCCGGAAGTGACTTAGAGCCGACTCGATGAGACTTGTAGCAGCCATCCTAAGTCATATGGCAGCCTTCGAGTCCTTGATTGATGGCCAATAGTCCAATCTAGCTTCCGGAAGTGTCGTAGAGCTGTTCTCTTGAGACTTGTAGCAGCCATTTTAAGTCCAGCCTTAAGGTCCTTGATTAAGGTCCTTGATGATTGCCCAGTAGTCCAAACTTAGAGCCGTTTTCTTGAGACTTTTAGCAGTTATCTTAAGTCATATGGCAGCATTAGAGTCCTTGATCGATGGCCAATAGTCCAATCTAGCTTCCGCAAGTGACTTAGAGCCGACTCGATGAGACTTGTTGCAGTCATCTTAAGTCATATGGCAGCCTTAAGGTCCTTGATGTATGCCCAATAGTCCATACTAGTTGCCGGAAGGGACTTATAGCCACGATCGTGAGACATATAGCAGTCACCTTATGTCATATGGCAGCCTTAGAGTCCTTGATCGATGGCCAATAGTCCAATCTAGCTTCCGGAAGTGACTTAGAGCCGTTTTCTTGAGACTTGTAGCAGCCTTCCTAAGTCATATGGCAGCCCTAGAGTCCTTGATGTATGCCCAATAGTCCATACTAGTTGCCGGAAGGAACTTAGAGCCACGATCTAGAGACTTTAAGCAGTCATCTTAAGTCATATGGCAGCCTTAGAGTCCTTGATGTATGCCCAATAGTCCAATCTAGATTCAGTTAGTGACTTAGAGCAACGATCTTGAGAATTTTAGCAGTTATCTTAAGTCATATGGCAGTCTTAAGGTCCATGTTGTATGCCCAATAGTCCATACTAGTTGCCGGAAGGAACTTAGAGCCACGATCTAGAGACTTTAAGCAGTCATCTTAAGTCATATGGCAGCCTTAGAGTCCTTGATGTATGCCCAATAGTCCAATCTAGCTTCAGTTAGTGACTTAGAGCAACGATCTTAAGACTTTTAGCAGTTATCTTAAGTCATATGGCAGCCTTAGAGTCCATGTTGTATGCCCAATAGTCCATACTAGTTGCCGGAAGGAACTTAGAGCCACGATCTAGAGACTTTAAGCAGTCATCTTAAGTCATATGGCAGCCTTAGAGTCCTTGATGTATGCCCAATAGTCCAATCTAGATTCAGTTAGTGACTTAGAGCAACGATCTTGAGAATTTTAGCAGTTATCTTAAGTCATATGGCAGTCTTAAGGTCCTTGATGTATGCCCAATAGTCCATACTAGTTGCCGGAAGGAACTTAGAGCCACGATCTAGAGACTTTAAGCAGTTCTCTTAAGTCATATGGCAGCCTTCGAGTCCTTGATCGATGGTAAATAGTCCAATCTAGCTTCCGGAAGTGTCGTAGAGCTGTTCTCTTGTGACTTGTAGCAGCCATTTTAAGTCAAATTTAGCTTCTGGAAATGTCGTAGAGCTGTTTTCTTGAGACTTTTAGCAGTTACCTTAAGTCATATTGCAGCCTTAGATTCCTTGATGTATGCCCAATAGTCCCAATAGTCTTAAGGTCCTTGATGATTGCCCAGTAGTCCAAACGTAGAGCCAATAGTCCAATCTAGCTTCCGGAAGTGTCGTAGAGCTGTTCTCTTGAGACTTTTAGCAGCCATCTTAAGTCATATGGCAGCCTTAAGGTCCTTGATGATTGCCCAGTAGTCAAAACGTAGAGCCAATAGTCCAATCTAGCTTCCGGAAGTGACTTAGAGCCGTTTTCTTGAGACATGTAGCAGCCTTCCTAAGTCATATGGCAGCCTTCGAGTCCTTGATTGATGGCCAATAGTCCAATCTAGCTTCCGGAAGTGTTGTAGAGCTGTTCTCTTGAGACTTGTAGCAGCCATTTTAAGTCCAATTTAGCTTCTGGAAGTGTCGTAGAGCTGTTCTCTTGAGACTTGTAGCAGCCATCTTAAGTCATATGGCAGCCTTAAGGTCCTTGATGATTGCCCAGTAGTCAAAACGTAGAGCCAATAGTCCAATCTAGCTTCCGGAAGTGTCGTAGAGCTGTTCTCTTGAGACTTGTAGCAGCCATTTTAAGTCCAATTTAGCTTCTGGAAGTGTCGTAGAGCTGTTCTCTTGTGACTTGTAGCAGCCATCTTAAGTCATATGGCAGCCTTAGAGGCCTTGATGGGAGCCCAGTAGTCCAAATTAGCTGTCGGAAGTGACCTAGAGCCGTTTTCTTGGTACTAGTAGCATCTTAAGTCATATGGCAGCCTTAGAGTCCTTGATAGATGCCCAATAGTCCAATCTAGCTTCCGGAAGTGACTTGGAGCCGACTCGATGATACTTGTAGTAGCCATCTTAAGTCATATGGCAGCCTTAGAGTCCTTGATGGGAGCCCAGTAGTCCAAATTAGCTGTCGGAAGTGACCTAGAGCCGTTTTCTTGGTACTAGTAGCACCCATCTTAAGTCATACGGCAGCCTTAGAGTCCTTGATCGATGGCCAATAGTCTAATCTAGCTTCCGGAAGTGACTTAGAGCCGACTCGATGAGACTTGTAGCAGCCATCCTAAGTCATATGGCAGCCTTCGAGTCCTTGATTGATGGCCAATAGTCCAATCTAGCTTCCGGAAGTGTCGTAGAGCTGTTCTCTTGAGACTTGTAGCAGCCATTTTAAGTCCAGCCTTAAGGTCCTTGATTAAGGTCCTTGATGATTGCCCAGTAGTCCAAACTTAGAGCCGTTTTCTTGAGACTTTTAGCAGTTATCTTAAGTCATATGGCAGCCTTAGAGTCCTTGATCGATGGCCAATAGTCCAATCTAGCTTCCGCAAGTGACTTAGAGCCGACTCGATGAGACTTGTAGCAGTCATCTTAAGTCATATGGCAGCCTTAAGGTCCTTGATGTATGCCCAATAGTCCATACTAGTTGCCGGAAGGGACTTATAGCCACGATCGTGAGACATATAGCAGTCACCTTATGTCATATGGCAGCCTTAGAGTCCTTGATCGATGGCCAATAGTCCAATCTAGCTTCCGGAAGTGACTTAGAGCCGTTTTCTTGAGACTTGTAGCAGCCTTCCTAAGTCATATGGCAGCCCTAGAGTCCTTGATGTATGCCCAATAGTCCATACTAGTTGCCGGAAGGAACTTAGAGCCACGATCTAGAGACTTTAAGCAGTCATCTTAAGTCATATGGCAGCCTTAGAGTCCTTGATGTATGCCCAATAGTCCAATCTAGCTTCAGTTAGTGACTTAGAGCAACGATCTTGAGACTTTTAGCAGTTATCTTAAGTCATATGGCAGTCTTAAGGTCCTTGTTGTATGCCCAATAGTCCATACTAGTTGCCGGAAGGAACTTAGAGCCACGATCTAGAGACTTTTAGCAGTCATCTTAAGTCATATGGCAGCCTTAGAGTCCTTGATGTATGCCCAATAGTCCAATCTAGCTTCAGTTAGTGACTTAGAGCAACGATCTTAAGACTTTTAGCAGTTATCTTAAGTCATATGGCAGCCTTAGAGTCCTTGATGTATGCCCAATAGTCCATACTAGTTGCCGGAAGGGACTTAGAGCCACGATCTAGAGACTTTAAGCAGTCATCTTAAGTCATATGGCAGCCTTAGAGTCCTTGATGTATGCCCAATAGTCCAATCTAGCTTCAGTTAGTGACTTAGAGCAACGATCTTGAGACTTTTAGCAGTTATCTTAAGTCATATGGCAGCCTTAGAGTCCTTGATGTATGCCCAATAGTCCATACTAGTTGCCGGAAGGAACTTAGAGCCACGATCTAGAGACTTTTAGCAGTCATCTTAAGTCATATGGCAGCCTTAGAGTCCTTGATCGATGGCCAATAGTCCAATCTAGCTTCCGGAAGTGACGTAGAGCTGTTCTCTTGTGACTTGTAGCAGCCATTTTAAGTCAAATTTAGCTTCTGGAAATGTCGTAGAGCTGTTTTCTTGAGACTTTTAGCAGTTACCTTAAGTCATATGGCAGCCTTAGAGTCCTTGATGTATGCCCAATAGTCCCAATAGTCTTAAGGTCCTTGATGATTGCCAGTAGCCAAACGTAGAGCCAATAGTCCAATCTAGCTTCCGGAAGTGTCGTAGAGCTGTTCTCTTGAGACTTGTAGCAGCCATTTTAAGTCAAATTTAGCTTCTGGAAATGTCGTAGAGCTGTTTTCTTGAGACTTTTAGCAGTTACCTTAAGTCATATGGCAGCCTTAGAGTCCTTGATCGATGGCCAATAGTCCAATCTAGCTTCCGGAAGTGACTTAGAGCTGTTCTCTTGAGACTTGTAGCAGCCATTTTAGTCAATTAGCTTCTGGAACGATCTTGAGACTTTTAGCAGTTATCTTAAGTCATATGGCAGCCTTAAGGTCCTTGATTGATGGCCAATAGTCCAATCTAGCTTCAGTTAGTGACTTAGAGCAACGATCTTGAGACTTTTAGCAGTTATCTTAAGTCATATGGCAGTCTTAAGGTCCTTGATTGATGGCCAATAGTCCAATCTAGCTTCCGGAAGTGACTTAGAGCCGACTCGATGAGACTTGTAGCAGC
Source organism: Drosophila sucinea (assembly GCA_018150745.1). Classification (NCBI taxonomy): domain Eukaryota; kingdom Metazoa; phylum Arthropoda; class Insecta; order Diptera; family Drosophilidae; genus Drosophila; species Drosophila sucinea. The sequence continues at coordinate 209,294 of JAECWP010000141.1, read as the reverse complement.
CATCCTAAGTCATATGGCAGCCTTCGAGTCCTTGATTGATGGCCAATAGTCCAATCTAGCTTCCGGAAGTGTTGTAGAGCTGTTCTCTTGAGACTTGTAGCAGCCATTTTAAGTCCAATTTAGCTTCTGGAAGTGTCGTAGAGCTGTTCTCTTGTGACTTGTAGCAGCCATCTTAAGTCATATGGCAGCCTTAAGGTCTTTGATGATTGCCCAATAGTCCAAACTTAGAGCCGTTTTCTTGAGACTTGTAGCAGCCTTCCTAAGTCATATGGCAGCCTTAGAGTCCTTGATTGATGGCCAATAGTCCAATCTAGCTTCCGGTAGCTGGAAGACTTAGAGCCGTTTCTATGAGACTTGTAGCAGCCATCTTAAGTCATATGGCAGCCTTAGAGTCCTTGATCGATGGCCAATAGTCCAATCTAGCTTCCGGAAGTGTCGTAGAGCTGTTCTCTTGAGACTTGTAGCAGCCATCTTAAGTCATATGGCAGCCTTAAGGTCCTTGATGATTGCCCAGTAGTCCAAAAGTAGACTCAGATAGTGACTTAGAGCAAGTCTTGAGACTTCCGGAAGTAAGTCGTAGAGCTGTTCTCTTAGTCCTTGATGTATGCCTAAAGTCTAATTTAGCTTCTTGAAATGTCGTAGAGCTGTTTTCTTGAGACTTTTAGCAGTTACCTTAAGTCATATGGCAGCCTTAGAGTCCTTGATCGATGGCCAATAGTCCAAACTAGCTTCCGGAAGTGACTTAGAGCCGTTTTCTTGAGACTTGTAGCAGCCTTCCTAAGTCATATGGCAGCCTTCAAGTCCTTGATTGATGGCCAATAGTCCAATCTAGCTTTCGGAAGTGTTGTAGAGCTGTCTCTTGAGACTTGTAGCAGCCATTTTAAGTCCAATTTAGCTTCTGGAAGTGTCGTAGAGCTGTTCTCTTGAGACTTGTAGCAGCCATCTTAAGTCATATGGCAGCCTTAAGGTCTTTGATGATTGCCCAATAGTCCAAACTTAGAGCCGTTTTCTTGAGACTTGTAGCAGCCTTCCTAAGTCATATGGCAGCCTTTAAGTCCTTGATTGATGGCCAATAGTCCACCATATCTTTCGGAAGTGTCGTAGAGCTGTTCTCTTGAGACTTGTAGCAGCCATTTTAAGTCCAATTTAGCTTCTGGAAGTGTCGTAGAGCTGTTCTCTTGAGACTTGTAGCAGCTAACTTAAGTCATATGGCAGCCTTAAGGTCTTTGATGATTGCCCAATAGTCCAAACTTAGAGCCGTTTTCTTGAGACTTGTAGCAGCCTTCCTAAGTCATATGGCAGCCTTAGAGTCCTTGATGTATGCCCAATAGTCCATACTAGTTGCCGGAAGGAACTTAGAGCCACGATCTAGAGACTTTTAGCAGTCACCTTAAGTCATATGGCAGCCTTAGAGTCCTTGATGTATGCCCAATAGTCCAATCTAGCTTCAGTTAGTGACTTAGAGCAACGATCTTGAGACTTTTAGCAGTTATCTTAAGTCATATGGCAGCCTTGAGGTCCTTGATTGATGGCCAATAGTCCAATCTAGCTTCAGTTAGTGACTTAGAGCAACGATCTTGAGACTTTTAGCAGTTATCTTAAGTCATATGGCAGTCTTAAGGTCCTTGATGTATGCCCAATATCGGAGCTGTTGTCGAGCTGCTCTTGAGACTTAAGTCATATGGCAGCCTTAGAGTCCTTGATGTATGTCCAATAGTCCATTCTAGCTGCCGGAAGGGACTTAGAGCCACGCTCTTGAGACTTTTAGCAGCCATTTTAAGTCATATGGCAGCTTTAGAGTCCTTGATCGATGGCCAATAGTCCAATCTAGTTTCCGGTAGTGACGTTAAGCAGTTCTTTTGAGACTTGTAGCAGCCATCTTAAGTCATATGGCAGCCTTAGAGTCCTTGATGGATGCCCCATAGTCCAATCTAGCTTCCGGAAGTGACTTAGAGCCGGTCTCGATGAGACTTGTAGCAGTCATCTTAAGTCATATGGCGGCCTTAGAGCCTTTGATAGATGCCCAGTAGTCCAATCTAGCTTCAGTTAGCGACTTAGACCCACTATCTTGAGACGTCTAGCAGCCATCTTAAGTCATATGGCAGCCTTAGAGTCCTTGATGTATGCCCAATAGTCCAATCTTAGAGCCTTTTGTAAGTGACTTAAAGCCCAAGTCATTGGCACCTTAGAGTCCTTGATTATGCCAAAGTCCAATCTAGTTTCCGGAAGTAACTTAGAGCCAGTTCTTTTGAGACTTTTAGCAGCCATCTTAAGTCATATGGCAGCCTTAGAGTCCTTGATGTATGCCCAATAGTCCATACTAGCTGCCGGAAGTGACTTAGAGCACTGATTTTGAGACTTTAAGCAGTAATCTTAAGTCATATGGCAGCCTTAGGGTCCTTGATGTATGGCTCAATAGTCTATTCTAGCTTGCCGGAAGGGACTTAGAGCCACGATCTTGCAGACTCTTAGCAGTCATCTTAAGTTATAAGGCAGCATTAGAGTTCTTGATCGATGGCCAATAGTCCAGTCTAGATTCCGTTAGTGGGTTAGAGCCGTACTTTTGGGACTTCTAGCAGCCATCTTAAGTCATATGGCGGCCTTAGAGTCTGTTTAAGAATAAACACTGTAATCTTCGAGGCGGCTGAGAAAAACATTGTTGATAATAAAACGCAGTACTACTCAATGTGTACATGGCAATAACATAATATAAAATACGACTCTATGTATAGAGGACACTAACATAGCATAAGATTGAGAACACCAAAAGGGCCCGCTTAAAATAGATAACAAATGTATTAAACGAGCCTCGGCAAACATGAGCCAGGCAACGGCCAACGCCGAGATTAACCAAAATAGATTTCAAACCCCGGCCGCTGATCATGAGCTCTCGCGATTGGTTCTAACACTAGACTAAGATACCCCGACCCTCCACAAATGTGACCCCTTAGAGCGTAAGAATGCCTATATAAACTCAGAACTTTCTCAAATAAAAGCAGTTCAGTTTTGAATTCACTAATGAATATTTGGGTTATTTTTTCCTTCTCCCCGGAATCCCTATTCATTTGGTCCTTCGAGAAAAGAAACTCTGCAGTTTTCCCCCACCAGTGGTAAGAGACTCAGAGGTGGATCAGCTCCTTAAAGTCTGCTTAGATCAGCTTAAGGTAGCAAAAATAAAAAACTCTTGTTTTCCCCACCAGTGGTAAGAGACAGAGTAAAATATAAAATAAAAGCATATTAAATTGCTTAAACAAAAAAGTGTCCGCGTCGGAGATTTAAAAGACATTGTTGCTGGGAGCAAATGTAGTTATATCGCGACGTGGAGAGAAAGTGTGAGGCGTATTCGAAGCCTAAATATCGAAAATAGTTCGCGAGAGTGTGGGCGTATTCGAAGCCAAAATATCGAAAGTGGAAAAAGAAAACACAATAAAATCAAAAGAAGCAGTGTTGGCAGATGCCAATAACACCAGAGAAGAGATTGCAACCAGAAGTGAAATAGCACCCAAGAGAGGAAGAACCACCCAAGAGAGGAAGAACCGCCCAAAAGAGGAAGAACCACCCGAACGAGAGGAAGAACCACCAACATCTGGACGTGTGTCGACATCATAAGATAAGATATAATTAATTATAATAAATAATTAAGAAAATACATATACATACATATACTTATCATATACATATATACAAAATCTAAACAAAAATGTTATCCGAAGCAACAATCCGGTTGTTAGAGGAGCAGTCCAAGTTGGTGGTCAAAATCAGGCAGTTAGAGACGCGCAGGGTAACTCGGGAAGTTATAAAAGAAGTAGAAGATATAAGGAAATCGTGGATAGCTAATCATAATAATTTGATTAAAGGGAAGATAGTCGATCACGACTACTTTAACAACAAGAAATATGATGAGTTTTTAGGGGTAATTTCCGCAATCATTGCTAAGGGAGATGTAGCAGGGACTAGTAAGTCTACAATCGTTGAGACAGACACGGTTAGACTGCCAGAAAATAATGATATTGCCCATGTAGATACGGCCAGGGGTGAGTTAGTGGGTGTAACAGACGAGTTTACAGACAGGGTTCACCAACTCCGCGATTATTTGGAGAGGGTGAACTCAGATATAGTAGAGAAAAAGGAAGACATTTTCAAAATCCATAGGAATAAAATAAATTTCATGTGGCAAAGAATGCAGAAAAAAATAGAAGAGCTTTACGAAGCAGTTTCACCCAACAACGAGATCAAGGGAGATATCGAAGAGTTGGAGTTTGATATACAAAACACGTTAGCTATGTTAGAAGAGCTTATGAATAAGAAGGTAGAAGTTAAAAGTGAGAATATTTACGGTAGGGAAGAACTACCGGTATTACCAAAAATTCAGGTACCCACATTTTTCGGAGAACCGAAAGAGTGGGACCTGTTCGCGGAATTATTCGTAGAATTAATCGAAAAAAGAGGGGATCTAAGTCCTGCTCTTAAGTTTAATTATTTAAAGTCCGCGTTACGGGGAGAAGCGAAGAGCATGGTTGCTCATTTATTGTCAGGTTCAGCTGACAATTATAATGCCGCTTGGGATTTGTTAACCAAGCGGTATGAAAATAATCGAAGGATATTTTCCGAACAATTAAATCGGATAATAGACCTTCCTATAATTGGCAATGAATCCGCCAAAAATTTAAAATTAGTGATTGACACAATAAATGAGTCAATACATTTAGTAAAAATAAAAACAAACTTGTCTGATGAAGTTGACGTATTATTTGCGCAACTCATCTTAAGAAAGTTTGATAAAGAGGCTCTGCAATTATATGAGAGCCAAGTAAAGAAAACAAAGCAGATACAAGTACTTTCTGACGTCATGGAATACTTAGAGCAAAGATATTGCTCACTAAGTTCCATGAAGAATGAAGAAAGAAAACCGATACAGAAAAATTCGTATGCGGTATTTAAAGAAAATTGTCCGATTTGCAAGGTTGCTGGACACAGCACATTTCAGTGTTACAAATTTAAGGGATTGACACCTATAGAAAGGGTCGAAATCGCCAGAAAAGTGCAGTTGTGCATAAGATGCTTGAAACATTCAAGCAATAAAAGATGCAATAATGAAGTTGTCTGTTCATTATGTAAAAAAGGACATCATACTCTGCTCCACGTTGGGGAAAGAAAGGAGAGAGTGAATACTTGTGTGTCAGAGCAACCAGCATTATTGGCCACAGCCCTGGTAAAAGTTAAAACAATAAATGGAGAATATGAAACTCTAAGAGTCTTGATTGATAGTGGCTCACAGAGTACTATTGTTTCGGAGGAGGCAGCCCAAATATTAAAGTTGCCTAAAATTAAGGCACATACAGAAATAAGTGGCGTGTCTTCGACAAAATCACGTATATCAAAATATAAAATAAAATTGGCAGTAAAAATGCGTGAACCATGGAGAGACCTTCTTAAGGTTGAGGCAATCGTACTCCCAAAACTAATGAAGGCTCTCCCATTAAAAACAGCAAACGTAGATTTGTCCAAATGGAAATCCTACGTATTAGCTGATCCTAATTTTAATAAACCTGGTAGAGTAGATATGATAATGGGGGTGGATGTATACACCCATATTCTGAAAAGTGGGGTAACCAAAGTTGACGGGCTATTAGGCCAAAATACTCAGTTTGGTTGGATAGTGTCAGGATGCACTAAGTCGAAAGGAAATAAGTCCATAGTAGCTACAACAATAGATGTAACCGATTTGGAGCGATTTTGGGAAATGGAAGAAGACGAGAAAGATGATGTAGAAGCTAACGCATGTGAGGATAATTTCACTAGAACTACGAGGCAAGAAGTCTCTGGCAGGTAGGTAGTAACAATGTCATTTAAAGATGATAAAGAGTTAGGAGACTCAAAGGCGCAAGCAATAGCGCGGGAACTCAATTTAGAGAAAATATTCAAGAAAATTCCAAGTTTAAAAGAAGAGTATTTGGAATTAGGACATATGAACGAAACAAATGACGAAGGTTATTATTATTTACCCCATCAAGCAGTGATTAAAGATTCAAGTTTAACCACTAAACTAAGAGTGGTGTTTGACGCTTCGGCAAAAACAACAAATAATAAAAGTCTAAATGACATTATGTGGGTCGGTCCGCGGCTACAAAAAGATATTGTTGACATAATTTTGAAATGGCGAAAATGGGAGTTCGTAGCTTCTGCAGACATTGAGAAGATGTATCGTCAGATAAACATTGATCAAGGTGATCAAAAATATTTACACATTTTATGGAGGAATTCACCGCACAAGAAATTAAAAACTTATAAGTTGACTACAGTGACGTACGGTACTGCGGCAGCTCCTTATCTAGCTACAAGGGTTCTTGCAGAGATAGCAAGCAGATGTCAGGATGAGGTAATTAGCGAGGTCATTCGAGATGAATTTTATATGGATGATTTAATGACTGGGGGTGTCACTGTAGAGGAATTAAAGCACAAAGTAGTGCAGATCTCGAGAGAACTGGAGAGAGCGGGAATGAATTTAAGAAAATGGATCTCTAACAGAGCGGAGATTATCGAAAACGTCACTGATACAGGCGATAATAAAATATTAAAAATTGATCAAAATGAGTCAATCAAAACATTGGGATTACAGTGGGAACCATTTAAAGATGAATTTAAGTTCAAGGTACACTGTGACGATGACAGAAAACTAAATAAAAGAGTGGTATTATCCACACTGGCTAAAATTTATGATCCATTAGGATGGCTAGCACCAGTGACAGTTATTGGAAAATTGTTCATGCAAAAACTATGGCTGGCTGAACAAAATTGGGATGAGGAATTGTCAGAAAAAGACGCATTAGAATGGAATTCATTCAAGGACAATTTGAAAGCATTGGAAGAAGTAAGAGTACCTAGATGGATAAAGACACAGCTAAAAGAGGTTGTGCAGATTCATGGGTTTGCTGACGCATCAGAAAAGGCATATGCAGCAGTAGTATATGCAAAGATAGGTAAGGAAGTCACATTGATAGTCAGTAAAAGTAAAGTCAATCCCATAAAAAATAGAAAAACAATCCCGAAACTCGAATTGTGTGCAGCTCATTTATTGTCGCAATTAATAAAAAGAGTACAAGCATCAATTGCTATACCATCAGAGATATACGCTTGGAGTGATTCTACAATCACACTCTGCTGGATAAGGAATGGTGCTTGTAAAGAAAAATTCGTTAGGCGTCGAACAGAGGATATTCGAAAAATGAAAGAAATAGTATGGGGGCATGTAAAGTCCGAAGATAATCCTGCGGATGTGGCATCGAGAGGGGTGTGTCCAGAAAAATTAAAGAACTGTGACATTTGGTGGAACGGCCCTAATTGGCTGGGTGAGCCAAAGGAAAAGTGGCCAAAGGAAAAAACGGGTACTGACAATATTATTGTCAACACAGTAGTTCAAAATACGGAAAGTAGCATGATGCAAGAACTAATAGAAAAGTATTCGTGCCAAAATAAGCTAGTCAGAATTACGGCATACATGTTACGGTTTATTTCAGTCAAGATAGAAAAGAAAGTGTAACCATCTTACCTGACAGTTAATGAACTTAAGAATGCGGAAAGACTAATAATTAAAAATCAACAAGCATGTCAATTCAGCAGGGAAATAGCTTGTCTAGCTCAGAAAAAAGAGATAGATATGAAAAGCAAGATTTTGAGTCTGAGTCCATTTTTGGACAGCGAAGGAATACTGCGAGTAGGAGGCAGGTTGCATAATGCCAATGTAGCCTTTGATGCTAAGCACCCCATGATTCTGGACAAGTCTCACTTGGGGCTGTTGTTAATAAGAAATGCTCACAGGGAAACCTTGCATGGGGGAGTTAACCTTATGAGAACTTATATCCAAAGAAGGTTTTGGATATTTGGCCTAAGAAGTGCTCTTAAAAAGTACTTAAGAGAATGCGTCACTTGTGCAAGATATCGTCAAATTACAGGAGAGCAAATAATGGGTAATCTTCCGAAGCCTAGAGTCACGATGTCTTTTCCGTTCTACAATACTGGAGTAGATTATGCGGGACCATATCACGTTAAATGCTCTAAAAATCGTGGACAGAAAACCTACAAAGGGTATATAGCGGTTTTTGTGTGTATGGCAACTAAAGCGCTACACTTAGAAGTTGTCAGTGATCTAACAACTGATGCCTTTCTAGCGGCATTTCGTAGATTTGTAGCAAGACGGGGAAAATGCGCGAACATATTCTCGGATAATGGGACAAACTTTGTAGGGGCTTCAAGAAAGCTAGATGAGGATTTCAGGAAAGCTATCCAAGATAACGTCCAAGTGGCACCTGTTCTAGAAAAAGAACACATACACTGGCATTTTATCCCCCGGCAGGACCTCACTTCGGAGATATTTGGGAGGTTAAATCAGTCAAGTATCATTTAAAAAGAGTGATAGGTGACAGCAATCTCACATATGAGGAAATGGCAACATTGTTGTGCCAAATTGAAGCGGTGTTGAATTCGCGACCGCTATATACATCAGGCGATGACGTTGACAGCATCGAGGTGTTGACACCCGGTCATTTCTTGATTGGTAGGCCAATGTTGGAGGCCGCCGAGTCCATATCTGAGGAAAGGATTGGAAATCTAGACAGGTGGAAGTTGATTCAGAAAATGAAAAAAGATTTCTGGATGAAATGGAAAGACGAATATTTGTATACTCTTCAGCAACGAAATAAATGGAGACGACCTACAACAAATATAGAGGAAGGGCAAATCGTGCTGATTAAAGATGAGAATTGTCATCCAGCCAGATGGCCGCTGGGAAAGGTGGAGGAAGCACACAAAGGCAGGGACGATAAAGTTAGGGTAGTAAAAGTAAAATTACAGGAAGGGTCAATTACACGACCTATTCATAAAATTTGCCCACTTATTGGAGTTAAAACAAGTGAAAACGAAGAAGCAAATTGTGTTTCCACAAAGAAGGGTAACCGTTTCAAAGGATTGTCTAAAATAGGTATTATAATGATTTTGTCAACGCTCATGTTACTTTGTCAAGTCTCATATGCGGCCAATATCAGACAAAATGTTCCAAAAGTAACAGTAAAGGCAATAAATTCAACAGCGGCATTATATTTAGATCCAATGGGAGAAGTAGAAATAGTAGCCTCCTCGTGGGATCTTGTAGTGTACTACGACATGTCGGCATATTTTGAAATGCTGAGTAAAGGGAACAGGTTGGTGCCTAAAATGAGGGAAGTATGCAAGAAGTTACATAACTTCGAGGATCAGTGCAATTTAGTACTTGACAATATGGTAAAACAAATGGACGAGATTCAGGAAAATAACAAATTATTCATGGTAAATGATAAGACGCGGCATAGGCGAGCACCGTTTGAATTCATGGGATCGCTATACCACATATTGTTCGGCATTATGGATGCGGACGATAGAGATATAATGGAAAATAACATGAGAAATCTGTTAACCAATCAGAAAAATTTAAAGGAGCTAGAGGAGAAACAGACATCAGTGGTAGATTCGACCGCAAACATTCTCAAAAGAAGAATTGAGAACATGACAGAGTTATTGAAAGAAAGCTACTATGTATATAAAGAATCGATTAACTTTTTCATGATAACAAAACAACTTAGTTCCGTGATTGATGAATGTGAAAAAATGCAAGCAGGGATAGTAAATCTGTTAATAGATATCAATCATGGGAGATTAAATCCTAATATCGTTAAGCCTAGCCAGCTAAAAAATGAGATATCAAAAATAAAGGATAGATTGTCTGAATCGTTAGTTCTTCCAGGTAAAAGAACAGGTACTGAGCTAAAGGATATATACACATTGCTAACAGCCAAGGGAATTTTCGTTGACCAGAAGCTAATTATAAACGCAAAAATTCCATTATTTGGTAGGCATCCGTCTTTTCTTTATAGAGTCATCCCCGTACCAGTTCGAATAAATAATAATCAGATGATAATAGTACAACTAAGTAACGAGTATTTAGTATACAGTTTTGAGATAGACTCTTATCACCTAATGAGCGAATCTACATTGCACAAGTGTCGGACATGGCAGTCTAATAAAAGAATGTGTGAAGGAAGTTGGCCTTGGAGTAGTGCCAATGATAATGCATGTGAAATCACACCATTCAAGCAAAATAATCAGTCTAATTGTGTCTACAAAACGATTGTTGAGCTTAGATCATATTGGATTGAGCTAGAGAGTAGTAGTAGTTGGTTGTTTAAAGTTCCACCACTTACAAAGGCTAGAATTCAATGCAATAATGGTCCACAGGAGTCAGTAGACATCCCGGAACAGGGAATTTTAAGCATCAGATCAGAATGCACCGTTAGAACAGAAGACAAAATATTAGTTGCTCATCATAGCATTCAATCCGAGTCACATCAGTCTATTGCTACATCACATATAGGGGACATTAGCGTAGTACCGAAAATAGTGTGGAACCCGGTAGACGGCAACATGGTAAATCACACAGCAGAATTTGTAAAATTAAAAGGCGAGTTAACATCCTTAAAAGAACATAACATCGAGATTTTAGGGTTAAACTTCCACCACGTGACTGGACATGCTTCTCTGATAATAGTAATTATATTAGTCATAATAGCAATACTGTATATAATAAGAAAAATGAATGTAACAAGAAGACTGCAGACCATAACATTTGCCGGCCCCTTGCAGAATGTTTAAGAATAAACACTGTAATCTTCGAGGCGGCTGAGAAAAACATTGTTGATAATAAAACGCAGTACTACTCAATGTGTACATGGCAATAACATAATATAAAATACGACTCTATGTATAGAGGACACTAACATAGCATAAGATTGAGAACACCAAAAGGGCCCGCTTAAAATAGATAACAAATGTATTAAACGAGCCTCGGCAAACATGAGCCAGGCAACGGCCAACGCCGAGATTAACCAAAATAGATTTCAAACCCCGGCCGCTGATCATGAGCTCTCGCGATTGGTTCTAACACTAGACTAAGATACCCCGACCCTCCACAAATGTGACCCCTTAGAGCGTAAGAATGCCTATATAAACTCAGAACTTTCTCAAATAAAAGCAGTTCAGTTTTGAATTCACTAATGAATATTTGGGTTATTTTTTCCTTCTCCCCGGAATCCCTATTCACTTAGAGTCCTTGATGTATGCGCAATAGTCCACTCTAGCTTCAATTAGTGACTTAGAGCAATGATCTTGAGACTTTAAGCAGTTATCTTAAGTCATATGGCAGCCTTAAGGTCCTTGATTGATGGCCAATAGTCCAATCTAGCTTCAGTTAGTGACTTAGAGCAACGATCTTGAGACTTTTAGCAGTTATCTTAAGTCATATGGCAGTCTTAAGGTCCTTGATGTATGCCCAATAGTCCATACTAGTTGCCGGAAGGGACTTAGAGCCACGATCGTGAGACTTGTAGCAGTCACCTTAAGTCATATGGCAGCCTTAGAGTCCTTGATCGATGCCCAATAGTCCAATCTAGCTTCCGGAAGTGACTTAGAGCCGACTCGATGAGACTTGTAGCAGCCATCCTAAGTCATATGGCAGCCTTCGAGTCCCTGATTGATGGCCAATAGTCAAATCTATCTTCCGGAAGTGTCGTACAGCTGTTCTCTTGAGACTTGTAGCAGCCATTTTAAGTCCAATTTAGCTTCTGGAAGTGTCGTAGAGCTGTTCTCTATGAGACTTGTAGCAGCCATCTTAAGTCATATTGCAGCCTTAGAGTCCTTGATGTATGCCCAATAGTCCATACTAGTTGCCGGAAGGTACTTAGAGCCACGATCTTGAGACTTTAAGCAGTTATCTTAAGTCATATGGCAGCCTTAAGGTCCTTGATTGATGGCCAATAGTCCAATCTAGCTTCAGTTAGTGACTTAGAGCAACGATCTTGAGACTTTTAGCAGTTATCTTAAGCCATATGGCAGCCTTAGAGTCCTTGATGTATGCCCAATAGTCCATACTAGTTGCCGGAAGGAACTTAGAGCCACGATCTAGAGACTTTTAGCAGTCACCATAAGTCATATGGCAGCCCTAGAGTCCTTGATGTATGGCAAATAGTCCAATCTAGCTTCAGCTAGTGACTTAGAGCAACGATCTTGAGACTTTTAGCAGTTATCTTAAGCCATATGGCAGCCTTAGAGTCCTTGATGTATTTCAAACCCCGGCCGCTGATCATGAGCTCTCGCGATTGGTTCTAACACTAGACTAAGATACCCCGACCCTCCACAAATGTGACCCATTAGAGCGTAAGAATGCCTATATAAACTCAGAACTTTCTCAAATAAAAGCAGTTCAGTTTTGAATTCACTAATGAATATTTGGGTTATTTTTCCTTCTCCCCGGAAGTCCCTATTCACTTAGAGTCCTTGATGTATGCGCAATAGTCCACTCTAGCTTCAATTAGTGACTTAGAGCAATGATCTTGAGACTTTAAGCAGTTATCTTAAGTCATATGGCAGCCTTAAGGTCCTTGATTGATGGCCAATAGTCCAATCTAGCTTCAGTTAGTGACTTAGAGCAACGATCTTGAGACTTTTAGCAGTTATCTTAAGTCATATGGCAGTCTTAAGGTCCTTGATGTATGCCCAATAGTCCATACTAGTTGCCGGAAGGGACTTAGAGCCACGATCGTGAGACATATAGCAGTCACCTTAAGTCATATGGCAGCCTTAGAGTCCTTGATCGATGGCCAATAGTCCAATCTAGCTTCCGGAAGTGACTTAGAGCCGACTCGATGAGACTTGTAGCAGCCATCCTAAGTCATATGGCAGCCTTCGAGTCCCTGATTGATGGCCAATAGTCAAATCTATCTTCCGGAAGTGTCGTACAGCTGTTCTCTTGAGACTTGTAGCAGCCATTTTAAGTCCAATTTAGCTTCTGGAAGTGTCGTAGAGCTGTTCTCTTGAGACTTGTAGCAGCCATCTTAAGTCATATGACAGCCTTAGAGTCCTTGATGTATGCCCAATAGTCCATACTAGTTGCCGGAAGGAACTTAGAGCCACGATCTTGAGACTTTAAGCAGTTATCTTAAGTCATATGGCAGCCTTAAGGTCCTTGATTGATGGCCAATAGTCCAATCTAGCTTCAGTTAGTGACTTAGAGCAACGATCTTGAGACTTTTAGAAGTTATCTTAAGCCATATGGCAGCCTTAGAGTCCTTGATGTATGCCCAATAGTCCATACTAGTTGCCGGAAGGAACTTAGAGCCACGATCTAGAGACTTTTAGCAGTCACCTTAAGTCATATGGCAGCCCTAGAGTCCTTGATGTATGGCCAATAGTCCAATCTAGCTTCAGCTAGTGACTTAGAGCAACGATCTTGAGACTTTTAGCAGTTATCTTAAGCCATATGGCAGCCTTAGAGTCCTTGATGTATGCCCAATAGTCCATACTAGTTGCCGGAAGGAACTTAGAGCCACGATCTAGAGACTTTTAGCAGTCACCTTAAGTCATATGGCAGCCCTAGAGTCCTTGATGTATGGCCAATAGTCCAATCTAGCTTCAGCTAGTGACTTAGAGCAACGATCTTGAGACTTTTAGCAGTTATCTTAAGTCATATGGCAGCCTTCGAGTCCTTGATTGATGGCCAATAGTCCAATCTATCTTCCGGAAGTGTCGTAGAGCTGTTCTCTTGAGACTTGTAGCAGCCATTTTAAGTCCAATTTAGCTTCTGGAAGTGTCGTAGAGCTGTTCTCTTGAGACTTGTAGCAGCCATCTTAAGTCATATGACAGCTTTAGAGTCCTTGATGTATGCCCAATAGTCCATACTAGTTGCCGGAAGGAACTTAGAGCCACGATCTAGAGACTTTTTGCAGTCACCTTAAGTCATATGGTAGCCCTAGAGTCCTTGATGTATGGCCAATAGTCCAATCTAGCTTCAGTTAGTGACTTAGAGCAACGATCTTGAGACTTTTAGCAGCTATCTTAAGTCATATGGCAGCCTTAGAGTCCTTGATGTATGCCCAATAGTCCATACTAGTTGCCGGAAGGAACTTAGAGCCACGATCTAGAGACTTTTAGCAGTCACCTTAAGTCATATGGCAGCCCTAGAGTCCTTGATGTATGGCCAATAGTCCAATCTAGCTTCAGCTAGTGACTTAGAGCAACGATCTTGAGACTTTTAGCAGTTATCTTAAGTCATATGGCAGCCTTAGAGTCCTTGATGTATGCCCAATAGTCCATACTAGTTGCCGGAAGGAACTTAGAGCCACGATCTAGAGACTTTTAGCAGTCACCTTAAGTCATATGGCAGCCCTAGAGTCCTTGATGTATGGCCAATAGTCCAATCTAGCTTCAGCTAGTGACTTAGAGCAACGATCTTGAGACTTTTAGCAGTTATCTTAAGTCATATGGCAGCCTTAGAGTACTTGATGTATGCCCAATAGTCCATACTAGTTGCCAGGAGGAACTTAGAGCCACGATCTAGAGACTTTTTGCAGTTATCTTAAGTCATATGGCAGCCTTAAGGTCCTTGATTGTTGGCCAATAGTCCAGTCTAGCTTCAGTTAGTGACTTAGAGCAACGATCTTGAGACTTTTAGCAGTTATCTTAAGTCATATGGCAGTCTTAAGGTCCTTGATGTATGCCCAATAGTCCATACTAGTTGCCGGAAGGGACTTAGAGCCACGATCTAGAGACTTTTAGCAGTCACCTTAAGTCATATGGCAGCCTTAGAGTCCTTGATGTATGAGCAACGATCTTGTGACTTTTAGCAGTTATCTTAAGTCATATGGCAGTCTTAAGGTCCTTGATGTATGCCCAATAGTCCATACTAGTTGCCGGAAGGGACTTCGAGCCACGATCTAGAGACTTTTAGCAGTCACCTTAAGTCATATGGCAGCCTTAGAGTCCTTGATGTATGCCCAATAGTCCAATCTAGCTTCAGTTAGTGACTTAGAGCAATGATCTTGAGACTTTAAGCAGTTATCTTAAGTCATATGGCAGCCTTAAGGTCCTTGATTGATGGCCAAGAGTCCAATCTAGCTTCAGTTAGTGACTTAGAGCAACGATCTTGAGACTTTTAGCAGTTATCTTAAGTCATATGGCAGTCTTAAGGTCCTTGATGTATGCCCAATGGTCCATACTAGTTGCCGGAAGGGACTTAGAGCCACGATCGTGAGACATATAGCAGTCACCTTAAGTCATATGGAAACCTTAGAGTCCTTGATCGATGGCCAATAGTCCAATCTAGCTTCCGGAAGTGACTTAGAGCCGACTCGATGAGACTTGTAGCAGCCATCCTAAGTCATATGGCAGCCTTCGAGTCCTTGATTGATGGCCAATAGTCCAATCTATCTTCCGGAAGTGTCGTAGAGCTGTTCTCTTGAGACTTGTAGCAGCCATTTTAAGTCCAATTTAGCTTCTGGAAGTGTGGTAGAGCTGTTCTCTTGAGACTTGTAGCAGCTATCTTAAGTCATATGACAGCCTTAGAGTCCTTGATGTATGCCCAATAGTCCATACTAGTTGCCGGAAGGAACTTAGAGCCACGATCTAGAGACTTTTTGCAGTCACCTTAAGTCATATGGTAGCCCTAGAGTCCTTGATGTATGGCCAATAGTCCAATCTAGCTTCAGTTAGTGACTTAGAGCAACGATCTTGAGACTTTTAGCAGTTATCTTAAGTCATATGGCAGCCTTAGAGTCCTTGATGTATGCCCAATAGTCCATACTAGTTGCCGGAAGGAACTTAGAGCCACGATCTAGAGACTTTTAGCAGTCACCTTAAGTCATATGGCAGCCTTAGAGTCCTTGATGTATGGCCAATAGTCCAATCTAGCTTCAGCTAGTGACTTAGAGCAACGATCTTGAGACTTTTAGCAGTTATCTTAAGTCATATGGCAGCCTTAGAGTCCTTGATGTATGCCCAATAGTCCATACTAGTTGCCAGGAGGAACTTAGAGCCACGATTTAGAGACTTTTAGCAGTCACCTTAAGTCATATGGCAGCCTTAGAGTCCTTGATGTATGCCCAATAGTCCAATCTAGCTTCAGTTAGTGACTTAGAGCAATGATCTTGAGACTTTAAGCAGTTATCTTAAGTCATATGGCAGCCTTAAGGTCCTTGATTGATGGCCAATAGTCCAATCTAGCTTCAGTTAGTGACTTAGAGCAACGATCTTGAGACTTTTAGCAGTTATCTTAAGTCATATGGCAGTCTTAAGGTCCTTGATGTATGCCCAATAGTCCATACTAGTTGCCGGAAGGGACTTAGAGCCACGATCTAGAGACTTTTAGCAGTCACCTTAAGTCATATGGCAGCCTTAGAGTCCTTGATGTATGAGCAACGATCTTGAGACTTTTAGCAGTTATCTTAAGTCATATGGCAGTCTTAAGGTCCTTGATGTATGCCCAATAGTCCATACTAGTTGCCGGAAGGGACTTAGAGCCACGATCTAGAGACTTTTAGCAGTCACCTTAAGTCATATGGCAGCCTTAGAGTCCTTGATGTATGCCCAATAGTCCACTCTAGCTTCAGTTAGTGACTTAGAGCAATGATCTTGAGACTTTAAGCAGTTATCTTAAGTCATATGGCAGCCTTAAGGTCCTTGATTGATGGCCAATAGTCCAATCTAGCTTCAGTTAGTGACTTAGAGCAACGATGTTGAGACTTTAAGCAGTTATCTTAAGTCATATGGCAGTCTTAAGGTCCTTGATGTATGCCCAATAGTCCATACTAGTTGCCGGAAGGGACTTAGAGCCACGATCGTGAGACATATAGCAGTCACCTTAAGTCATATGGCAGCCTTAGAGTCCTTGATCGATGGCCAATAGTCCAATCTAGCTTCCGGAAGTGACTTAGAGCTGACTCGATGAGACTTGTAGCAGCCATCCTAAGTCATATGGCAGCCTTCGAGTCCTTGATTGATGGCCAATAGTCCAATCTATCTTCCGGAAGTGTCGTAGAGCTGTTCTCTTGAGACTTGTAGCAGCCATTTTAAGTCCAATTTAGCTTCTGGAAGTGTCGTAGAGCTGTTCTCTTGAGACTTGTAGCAGCCATCTTAAGTCATATGACAGCCTTAGAGTCCTTGATGTATGCCCAATAGTCCATACTAGTTGCCGGATGGAACTTAGAGCCACGATCTAGAGACTTTTAGCAGTCACCTTAAGTCATATGGCAGCCTTAGAGTCCTTGATGTATGCCCAATAGTCCAATCTAGCTTCAGTTAGTGACTTAGAGCAATGATCTTGAGACTTTTAGCAGTTATCTTAAGTCATATGGCAGCCTTAAGGTCCTTGATTGATGGCCAATAGTCCAATCTAGCTTCAGTTAGTGACTTAGAGCAACGATCTTGAGACTTTTAGCAGTTATCTTAAGTCATATGGCAGCCTTAAGGTCCTTGATGTATGCCCAATAGTCCATACTAGTTGCCGGAAGGGACTTAGAGCCACGATCTAGAGACTTTTAGCAGTCACCTTAAGTCATATGGCAGCCTTAGAGTCCTTGATGTATGAGCAACGATCTTGTGACTTTTAGCAGTTATCTTAAGTCATATGGCAGTCTTAAGGTCCTTGATGTATGCCCAATAGTCCATACTAGTTGCCGGAAGGGACTTCGAGCCACGATCTAGAGACTTTTAGCAGTCAGCTTAAGTCATATGGCAGCCTTAGAGTCCTTGATGTATGCCCAATAGTCCACTCTAGCTTCAGTTAGTGACTTAGAGCAATGATCTTGAGACTTTAAGCAGTTATCTTAAGTCATATGGCAGCCTTAAGGTCCTTGATTGATGGCCAATAGTCCAATCTAGCTTCAGTTAGTGACTTAGAGCAACGATCTTGAGACTTTTAGCAGTTATCTTAAGTCATATGGCAGTCTTAAGGTCCTTGATGTATGCCCAATAGTCCATACTAGTTGCCGGAAGGGACTTAGAGCCACGATCGTGAGACATATAGCAGTCACCTTAAGTCATATGGCAGCCTTAGAGTCCTTGATCGATGGCCAATAGTCCAATCTAGCTTCCGGAAGTGACTTAGAGCCGACTCGATGAGACTTGTAGCAGCCATCCTAAGTCATATGGCAGCCTTCGAGTCCCTGATTGATGGCCAATAGTCCAATCTATCTTCCGGAAGTGTCGTAGAGCTGTTCTCTTGAGACTTGTAGCAGCCATTTTAAGTTCAATTTAGCTTCTGGAAGTGTCGTAGAGCTGTTCTCTTGAGACTTGTAGCAGCCATCTTAAGTCATATGACAGCCTTAGAGTCCTTGATGTATGCCCAATAGTCCATACTAGTTGCCGGAAGGAACTTAGAGCCACGATCTAGAGACTTTTAGCAGTCACCTTAAGTCATATGGCAGCCTTAGAGTCCTTGATGTATGCCCAATAGTCCAATCTAGCTAGAGTTAGTGACTTAGAGCAATGATCTGGAGACTTTAAGCAGTTATCTTAAGTCATATGGCAGCCTTAAGGTCCTTGATTGATGGCCAATAGTCCAATCTAGCTTCAGTTAGTGACTTAGAGCAACGATCTTGAGACTTTTAGCAGTTATCTTAAGCCATATGGCAGCCTTAGAGTCCTTGATGTATGCCCAATAGTCCATACTAGTTGCCGGAAGGAACTTAGAGCCACGATCTAGAGACTTTTAGCAGTCACCTTAAGTCATATGGCAGCCTTAGAGTCCTTGATGTATGCCCAATAGTCCAATCTAGCTAGAGTTAGTGACTTAGAGCAATGATCTGGAGACTTTAAGCAGTTATCTTAAGTCATATGGCAGCCTTAAGGTCCTTGATTGATGGCCAAGAGTCCAATCTAGCTTCAGTTAGTGACTTAGGGCAACGATCTTGAGACTTTTAGCAGTTATCTTAAGTCATATGGCAGTCTTAAGGTCCTTGATGTATGCCCAATGGTCCATACTAGTTGCCGGAAGGGACTTAGAGCCACGATCGTGAGACTTTTAGCAGTCACCTTAAGTCATATGGAAACCTTAGAGTCCTTGATCGATGGCCAATAGTCCAATCTAGCTTCCGGAAGTGACTTAGAGCCGACTAGATGAGACTTGTAGCAGCCATGCTAAGTCATATGGCAGCCTTCGAGTCGATCTAGAGACTTTTAGCAGTCACCTTAAGTCATATGGCAGCCCTAGAGTCCTTGATGTATGCCCAATAGTCCAATCTAGCTTCAGTTAGTGACTTAGAGCAATGATCTTGAGACTTTAAGCAGTTATCTTAAGTCATATGGCAGCCTTAAGGTCCTTGATTGATGGCCAATAGTCCAATCTAGCTTCAGTTAGTGACTTAGAGCAACGATCTTGAGACTTTTAGCAGTTATCTTAAGTCATATGGCAGCCTTAAGGTCCTTGATGTATGCCCAATAGTCCATACTAGTTGCCGGAAGGGACTTAGAGCCACGATCTAGAGACTTTTAGCAGTCACCTTAAGTCATATGGCAGCCTTAGAGTCCTTGATTGTATGCCAATAGCAACGAGCTTCAGTTAGTGACTTAGACTTTAGCAGTTATCTTAAGTCATATGGCAGTCTTAAGGTCCTTGATGTATGCCCAATAGTCCATACTAGTTGCCGGAAGGGACTTAGAGCCACGATCTAGAGACTTTTAGCAGTCACCTTAAGTCATATGGCAGCCTTAGAGTCCTTGATGTATGCCCAATAGTCCACTCTAGCTTCAGTTAGTGACTTAGAGCAATGATCTTGAGACTTTAAGCAGTTATCTTAAGTCATATGGCAGCCTTAAGGTCCTTGATTGATGGCCAATAGTCCAATCTAGCTTCAGTTAGTGACTTAGAGCAACGATGTTGAGACTTTTAGCAGTTATCTTAAGTCATATAGCAGTCTTAAGGTCCTTGATGTATGCCCAATAGTCCATACTAGTTGCCGGAAGGGACTTAGAGCCACGATCGTGAGACATATAGCAGTCACCTTAAGTCATATGGCAGCCTTAGAGTCCTTGATCGATGGCCAATAGTCCAATCTAGCTTCCGGAAGTGACTTAGAGCTGACTCGATGAGACTTGTAGCAGCCATCCTAAGTCATATGGCAGCCTTCGAGTCCCTGATTGATGGCCAATAGTCCAATCTATCTTCCGGAAGTGTCGTAGAGCTGTTCTCTTGAGACTTGTAGCAGCCATTTTAAGTCCAATTTAGCTTCTGGAAGTGTCGTAGAGCTGTTCTCTTGAGACTTGTAGCAGCCATCTTAAGTCATATGACAGCCTTAGAGTCCTTGATGTATGCCCAATAGTCCATACTAGTTGCCGGAAGGAACTTAGAGCCACGATCTAGAGACTTTTAGCAGTCACCTTAAGTCATATGGCAGCCTTAGAGTCCTTGATGTATGCCCAATAGTCCAATCTAGCTTCAGTTAGTGACTTAGAGCAATGATCTTGAGACTTTAAGCAGTTATCTTAAGTCATATGGCAGCCTTAAGGTCCTTGATTGATGGCCAATAGTCCAATCTAGCTTCAGTTAGTGACTTAGAGCAACGATCTTGAGACTTTTAGCAGTTATCTTAAGCCATATGGCAGCCTTAGAGTCCTTGATGTATGCCCAATAGTCCATACTAGTTGCCGGAAGGAACTTAGAGCCACGATCTAGAGACTTTTAGCAGTCACCTTAAGTCATATGGCAGCCTTAGAGTCCTTGATGTATGCCCAATAGTCCAATCTAGCTTCAGTTAGTGACTTAGAGCAATGATCTTGAGACTTTAAGCAGTTATCTTAAGTCATATGGCTGCCTTAAGGTCCTTGATTGATGGCCAAGAGTCCAATCTAGCTTCAGTTAGTGACTTAGAGCAACGATCTTGAGACTTTTAGCAGTTATCTTAAGTCATATGGCAGTCTTAAGGTCCTTGATGTATGCCCAATAGTCCATACTAGTTGCCGGAAGGGACTTAGAGCCACGATCGTGAGACATATAGCAGTCACCTTAAGTCATATGGCAACCTTAGAGTCCTTGATCGATGGCCAATAGTCCAATCTAGCTTCCGGAAGTGACTTAGAGCCGACTCGATGAGACTTGTAGCAGCCATCCTAAGTCATATGGCAGCCTTCGAGTCCTTGATTGATGGCCAATAGTCCAATCTATCTTCCGGAAGTGTCGTAGAGCTGTTCTCTTGAGACTTGTAGCCGCCATTTTAAGTCCAATTTAGCTTCTGGAAGTGTCGTAGAGCTGTTCTCTTGAGACTTGTAGCAGCCATCTTAAGTCATATGACAGCCTTAGAGTCCTTGATGTATGCCCAATAGTCCATACTAGTTGCCGGAAGGAACTTAGAGCCACGATCTAGAGACTTTTAGCAGTCACCTTAAGTCATATGGTAGCCCTAGAGTCCTTGATGTATGGCCAATAGTCCAATCTAGCTTCAGTTAGTGACTTAGAGCAACGATCTTGAGACTTTTAGCAGTTATCTTAAGTCATATGGCAGCCTTAGAGTCCTTGATGTATGCCCAATAGTCCATACTAGTTGCCGGAAGGAACTTAGAGCCACGATCTAGAGACTTTTAGCAGTCACCTTAAGTCATATGGCAGCCCTAGAGTCCTTGATGTATGGCCAATAGTCCAATCTAGCTTCAGCTAGTGACTTAGAGCTACGATCTTGAGACTTTTAGCAGTTATCTTAAGTCATATGGCAGCCTTAGAGTCCTTGATGTATGCCCAATAGTCCATACTAGTTGCCAGGAGGAACTTAGAGCCACGATCTAGAGACTTTTAGCAGTCACCTTAAGTCATATGGCAGCCCTAGAGTCCTTGATATATGCCCAATAGTCCAATCTAGCTTCAGTTAGTGACTTAGAGCAATGATCTTGAGACTTTAAGCAGTTATCTTAAGTCATATGGCAGCCTTAAGGTCCTTGATTGATGGCCAATAGTCCAATCTAGCTTCAGTTAGTGACTTAGAGCAACGATCTTGAGACTTTTAGCAGTTATCTTAAGTCATATGGCGGTCTTAAAGTCCTTGATGTATGCCCAATAGTCCATACTAGTTGCCGGAAGGGACTTAGAGCCACGATCTAGAGACTTTTAGCAGTCACCTTAAGTCATATGGCAGCCTTAGAGTCCTTGATGTATGCCCAATAGTCCACTCTAGCTTCAGTTAGTGACTTAGAGCAATGATCTTGAGACTTTAAGCAGTTATCTTAAGTCATATGGCAGCCTTAAGGTCCTTGATTGATGGCCAATAGTCCAATCTAGCTTCAGTTAGTGACTTAGAGCAACGATCTTGAGACTTTTAGCAGTTATCTTAAGTCATATGGCAGTCTTAAGGTCCTTGATGTATGCCCAATGGTCCATACTAGTTGCCGGAAGGGACTTAGAGCCACGATCGTGAGACATATAGCAGTCACCTTAAGTCATATGGCAGCCTTAGAGTCCTTGATCGATGGCCAATAGTCCAATCTAGCTTCCGGAAGTGACTTAGAGCCGACTCGATGAGACTTGTAGCAGCCATCCTAAGTCATATTACAGCCTTCGAGTCCTTGATTGATGGCCAATAGTCCAATCTATCTTCCGGAAGTGTCGAAGAGCTGTTCTCTTGAGACTTGTAGCAGCCATTTTAAGTCCAATTTAGCTTCTGGAAGTTAGGAACTTAGAGCCACGATCTAGAGACTTTAAGCAGTCACCTTAAGTCATATGGCAGCCTTAGAGTCCTTGATGTATGCCCAATAGTCCAATCTAGCTTCAGTTAGTGACTTAGAGCAATGATCTTGAGACTTTAAGCAGTTATCTTAAGTCATATGGCAGCCTTAAGGTCCTTGATTGATGGCCAATAGTCCAATCTAGCTGCAGTTAGTGACTTAGAGCAACGATCTTGAGACTTTTAGCAGTTATCTTAAGCCATATGGCAGCCTTAGAGTCCTTGATGTATGCCCAATAGTCCATACTAGTTGCCGGAAGGAACTTAGAGCCACGATCTAGAGACTTTTAGCAGTCACCTTAAGTCATATGGCAGCCTTAGAGTCCTTGATGTATGCCCAATAGTCCAATCTAGCTTCAGTTAGTGACTTAGAGCAATGATCTTGAGACTTTAAGCAGTTATCTTAAGTCATATGGCAGCCTTAAGGTCCTTGATTGATGGCCAAGAGTCCAATCTAGCTTCAGTTAGTGACTTAGAGCAACGATCTTGAGACTTTTAGCAGTTATCTTAAGTCATATGGCAGTCTTAAGGTCCTTGATGTATGCCCAATGGTCCATACTAGTTGCCGGAAGGGACTTAGAGCCACGATCGTGAGACATATAGCAGTCACCTTAAGTCATATGGCAACCTTAGAGTCCTTGATCGATGGCCAATAGTCCAATCTAGCTTCCGGAAGTGACTTAGAGCCGACTCGATGAGACTTGTAGCAGCCATCCTAAGTCATATGGCAGCCTTCGAGTCCTTGATTGATGGCCAATAGTCCAATCTATCTTCCGGAAGTGTCGTAGAGCTGTTCTCTTGAGACTTGTAGCAGCCATTTTAAGTCCAATTTAGCTTCTGGAAGTGTCGTAGAGCTGTTCTCTTGAGACTTGTAGCAGCCATCTTAAGTCATATGACAGCCTTAGAGTCCTTGATGTATGCCCAATAATCCATACTAGTTGCCGGAAGGAACTTAGAGCCACGATCTAGAGACTTTTTGCAGTCACCTTAAGTCATATGGTAGCCCTAGAGTCCTTGATGTATGGCCAATAGTCCAATCTAGCTTCAGTTAGTGACTTAGAGCAACGATCTTGAGACTTTTAGCAGTTATCTTAAGTCATATGGCAGCCTTAGAGTCCTTGATGTATGCCCAATAGTCCATACTAGTTGCCGGAAGGAACTTAGAGCCACGATCTAGAGACTTTTAGCAGTCACCTTAAGTCATATGGCAGCCCTAGAGTCCTTGATGTATGGCCAATAGTCCAATCTAGCTTCAGCTAGTGACTTAGAGCAACGATCTTGAGACTTTTAGCAGTTATCTTAAGTCATATGGCAGCCTTAGAGTCCTTGATGTATGCCCAATAGTCCATACTAGTTGCCAGGAGGAACTTAGAGCCACGATCTAGAGACTTTTAGCAGTCACCTTAAGTCATATGGCAGCCCTAGAGTCCTTGATGTACGCCCAATAGTACAATCTAGCTTCAGTTAGTGACTTAGAGCAATGATCTTGAGACTTTAAGCAGTTATCTTAAGTCATATGGCAGCCTTAAGGTCCTTGATTGATGGCCAATAGTCCAATCTAGCTTCAGTTAGTGACTTAGAGCAACGATCTTGAGACTTTTAGCAGTTATCTTAAGTCATATGGCAGTCTTAAGGTCCTTGATGTATGCCCAATAGTCCATACTAGTTGCCGGAAGGGACTTAGAGCCACGATCTAGAGACTTTTAGCAGTCACCTTATGTCATATGGCAGCCTTAGAGTCCTTGATGTATGCCCAATAGTCCAATCTAGCTTCAGTTAGTGACTTAGAGCAATGATCTTGAGACTTTAAGCAGTTATCTTAAGTCATATGGCAGCCTTAAGGTCCTTGATTGATGGCCAATAGTCCAATCTAGCTTCAGTTAGTGACTTAGAGCAACGATCTTGAGACTTTTAGCAGTTATCTTAAGTCATATGGCAGTCTTAAGGTCCTTGATGTATGCCCAATGGTCCATACTAGTTGCCGGAAGGGACTTAGAGCCACGATCGTGAGACATATAGCAGTCACCTTAAGTCATATGGCAGCCTTAGAGTCCTTGATCGATGGCCAATAGTCCAATCTAGCTTCCGGAAGTGACTTAGAGCCGACTCGATGAGACTTGTAGCAGCCATCCTAAGTCATATTACAGCCTTCGAGTCCTTGATTGATGGCCAATAGTCCAATCTAGCTTTCGGAAGTGTCGTAGAGCTGTTCTCTTGAGACTTGTAGCAGCCATTTTAAGTCCAATTTAGCTTCTGGAAGTGTCGTAGAGCTGTTCTCTTGAGACTTGTAGCAGCCATCTTAAGTCATATGACAGCCTTAGAGTCCTTGATGTATGCCCAATAGTCCATACTAGTTGCCAGTCAACTTAAGTCATATGGCAGCCCTAGTGTTCTTGATGTATGGCCAATAGTCCAATCTAGCTTCAGTTAGTGACTTAGAGCAACGATCTTGAGACTTTTAGCATTTATCTTAAGTCATATGGCAGCCCTAGAGTCCTTGATGTATGGCCAATAGTCCAATCTAGCTTCAGTTAGTGACTTAGAGCAACGATCTTGAGACTTTTAGCAGTTATCTTAAGTCATATGGCAGCCTTAAGGTCCTTGATTGATGGCCAATAGTCCAATCTAGCTTCAGTTAGAGACTTAGAGCAACGATCTTGAGACTTTTAGCAGTTATCTTAAGTCATATGGCAGTCTTAAGGTCCTTGATGTATGCCCAATAGTCCATACTAGTTGCCGGAAGGGACTTAGAGCTACGATCGTGAGACATATAGCAGTCACCTTAAGTCATATGGCAGCCTTGGAGTCCTTGATCTATGGCCAATAGTCCAATCTAGCTTCCGGAAGTGACTTAGAGCCGTTTTCTTGAGACTTGTAGCAGCCTTCCTAGGTCATATGGCAGCCCTAGAGTCCTTGATGTATGCACAGTAGTCCAATCTAGCTTCAGTTAGTGACTTAGAGCAACGATCTTGAGTCTTTTAGCAGTTATCTTAAGTCATATGGCAGCCTTAGAGTCGTTGATGTATGCCCAATAGTCCATACTAGTTGCCGGAAGGAACTTAGAGCCACGATCTAGAGACTTTTAGCAGTCATCTTAAGTCATATGGCAGCCTTAGAGTCCTTGATGTATGCCCAATAGTCCAATCGAGCTTCAGTTAGTGAATTAGAGCAACGATCTTGAGACTTTTAGCAGTTATCTTACGTCATATGGCAGCCTTAAGGTCCTTGATTGATGGCCAATAGTCCAATCTAGCTTCAGTTAGTGTCTTAGAGCAACGATCTTGAGACTTTTAGCAGTTATCTTAAGTCATATGGCAGTCTTAAGGTCCTTGATGTATGCCCAATAGTCCATACTAGTTGCCGGAAGGGACTTAGAGCTACGATCGTGAGACATATAGCAGTAACCTTAAGTCATATGGCAGCCTTAGAGTCCTTGATCGATGGCCAATAGTCCAATCTAGCTTCCGGAAGTGACTTAGAGCCGTTTTCTTGAGACTTGTAGCAGCCTTCCTAAGTCATATGCCAGCCCTAGAGTCCTTGATGTATGCACAGTTGTCCAATCTAGCTTCATTTAGTGACTTAGAGCAACGATCTTGAGTCTTTGAGCAGTTATCGTAAGTCATATGGCAGCCTTAGAGTCGTTGATGTATGCCCAATAGTCCATACTAGTTGCCGGAAGGAACTTAGAGCCACGATCTAGAGACTTTTAGCAGTCATCTAAAGTCATATGGCAGCCTTAGAGTCCTTGATGTATGCCCAATAGTCCAATCTAGCTTCAGTTAGTGAATTAGAGCAACGATCTAGAGACTTTTAGCAGTTATCTTAAGTCATATGGCAGTTTTAAGGTCCTTGATGTATGCCCAATAGTCCATACTAGTTGCCGGAAGGGACTTAGAGCTACGATCGTGAGACATATAGCAGTAACCTTAAGTCATATGGCAGCCTTGGAGTCCTTGATCGATGGCCAATAGTCCAATCTAGCTTCCGGAAGTGACTTAGAGCCGTTTTCTTGAGACTTGTAGCAGCCTTCCTAAGTCATATGGCAGCCTTCGAGTCCTTGATTGATGGCCAATAGTCCAATCTAGCTTTCGGAAGTGTCGTAGAGCTGTTCTCTTGAGACTTGTAGCAGCCATTTTAAGTCCAATTTAGCTTCTGGAAGTGTCGTAGACCTGTTCTCTTGAGACTTTTAGCAGTTATCTTAAGTCATATGGCAGCCTTTAGGTCCTTGATGTATTCCCAATAGTCCATACTAGTTGCCGGAAGAAACTTAGAGCCACGTTCGTGAGACATATAGCAGTCCCGTTAAGTAATATGGCAGCCTTAGAGTCCTTGTTCGATGGCCAATAGTCCAATCTAGCTTCCGGAAGTGACTTAGAGCCGTTTTCTTGAGACTTGTAGCAGCCTTCCTAAGTCATATGCCAGCCCTAGAGTCCTTGATGTATGCACAGTTGTCCAATCTAGCTTCATTTAGTGACTTAGAGCAACGATCTTGAGTCTTTGAGCAGTTATCGTAAGTCATATGGCAGCCTTAGAGTCGTTGATGTATGCCCAATAGTCCATACTAGTTGCCGGAAGGAACTTAGAGCCACGATCTAGAGACTTTTAGCAGTCATCTAAAGTCATATGGCAGCCTTAGAGTCCTTGATGTATGCCCAATAGTCCAATCTAGCTTCAGTTAGTGAATTAGAGCAACGATCTAGAGACTTTTAGCAGTTATCTTAAGTCATATGGCAGTCTTAAGGTCCTTGATGTATGCCCAATAGTCCATACTAGTTGCCGGAAGGGACTTAGAGCTACGATAGTGAGACATATAGCAGTCACCTTAAGTCATATGGCAGCCTTGGAGTCCTTCATCGATGGCCAATAGTCCAATCTAGCTTCCGGAAGTGACTTAGAGCCGTTTTCTTGAGACTTGTAGCAGCCTTCCTAAGTCATATGGCAGCCTTCGAGTCCTTGATTGATGGCCAATAGTCCAATATAGCTTTCGGAAGTGTCGTAGAGCTGTTCTCTTGAGACTTGTAGCAGCCATTTTAAGTCCAATTTAGCTTCTGGAAGTGTCGTAGACCTGTTCTCTTGAGACTTTTAGCAGTTATCTTAAGTCATATGGCAGCCTTAAGGTCCTTGATGTATGCCCAATAGTCCATACTAGTTGCCGGAAGAAACTTAGAGCCACGATCGTGAGACATATAGCAGTCACGTTAAGTCATATGGCAGCCTTAGAGTCCTTGTTCGATGGCCAATAGTCCAATCTAGCTTCAGTTAGTGACTTAGAGCAACGATCTTGCGACTTTTAGCAGTTATCTTAAGTCATATGGCAGTCTTAAGTTCCTTGATTGATGGCCAATAGTCCAATCTAGCTTCAGTTAGTGAATTAGAGCAACGATCTAGAGACTTTTAGCAGTTATCTTAAGTCATATGGCAGTCTTAAGGTCCTTGATGTATGCCCAATAGTCCATACTAGTTGCCGGAAGGGACTTAGAGCTACGATAGTGAGACATATAGCAGTCACCTTAAGTCATACGGCAGCCTTGGAGTCCTTCATCGATGGCCAATAGTCCAATCTAGCTTCCGGAAGTGACTTAGAGCCGTTTTCTTGAGACTTGTAGCAGCCTTCCTAAGTCATATGGCAGCCTTAGAGTCCTTGATGTATGCCCAATAGTCCAATATAGCTTCAGTTAGTGACTTAGAGCAACGATCTTGAGACTTTTAGCAGTTATCTTACGACATATGGCAGCCTTAAGGTCCTTGATTGATGGCCAATAGTCCAATCTAGCTTCAGTTAGTGACTTAGAGCAACGATCTTGAGACTTTTAGCAGTTATCTTAAGTCATATGGCAGTCTTAAGGTCCTTGATGTATGCCCAATAGTCCATACTAGTTGCCGGAAGGGACTTAGAGCCACGATCGTGAGACATATAGCAGTCACCTTAAGTCATATGGCAGCCTTAGAGTCCTTGATCGATGGCCAATAATCCAATCTATCTTCCGGAAGTGACTTAGAGCCGACTCGATGAGACTTGTAGCAGCCATCCTAAGTCATATGGCAGCCTTCGAGTCCTTGATTGATGGCCAATAGTCCAATCTATCTTCCGGAAGTGTCGTAGAGCTGTTCTCTTGAGACTTGTAGCAGCCATTTTAAGTCCAATTTAGCTTCTGGAAGTGTCGTAGAGCTGTTCTCTTGAGACTTGTAGCAGCCATCTTAAGTCATATGGCAGCCTTAAGGTCTTTGATGATTGCCCAATAGTCCATACTAGTTGCCGGAAGAAACTTAGAGCCACGATCGTGAGACATATAGCAGTCACGTTAAGTCATATGGCAGCCTTAGAGTCCTTGTTCGATGGCCAATAGTCCAATCTAGCTTCAGTTAGTGACTTAGAGCAACGATCTTGCGACTTTTAGCAGTTATCTTAAGTCATATGGCAGTCTTAAGTTCCTTGATTGATGGCCAATAGTCCAATCTAGCTTCAGTTAGTGACTTAGAGCAACGATCTTGCGACTTTTAGCAGTTATCTTAAGTCATATGGCAGTCTTAAGTTCCTTGATGTATGCCCAATAGTCCATACTAGTTGCCGGAAGGGACTTAGAGCTACGATAGTGAGACATATAGCAGTCACGTTAAGTCATATGGCAGCCTTAGAGTCCTTGTTCGATGGCCAATAGTCCAATCTAGCTTCCGGAAGTGACTTAAAGCCGTTTTCTTGAGACTTGTAGCAGCCTTCCTAAGTCATATGGCAGCCTTAAGGTCCTTGATTGATGGCCAATAGTCCAATCTAGCTTCAGTTAGTGACTTAGAGCAACGATCTTGCGACTTTTAGCAGTTATCTTAAGTCATATGGCAGTCTTAAGTTCCTTGATGTATGCCCAATAGTCCATACTAGTTGCCGGAAGGGACTTAGAGCTACGATAGTGAGACATATAGCAGTCACGTTAAGTCATATGGCAGCCTTAGAGTCCTTGTTCGATGGCCAATAGTCCAATCTAGCTTCAGTTAGTGACTTAGAGCAACGATCTTGCGACTTTTAGCAGTTATCTTAAGTCATATGGCAGTCTTAAGCTCCTTGATTGATGGCCAATAGTCCAATCTAGCTTCAGTTAGTGACTTAGAGCAACGATCTTGCGACTTTTAGCAGTTATCTTAAGTCATATGGCAGTCTTAAGTTCCTTGATGTATGCCCAATAGTCCATACTAGTTGCCGGAAGGGACTTAGAGCTACGATAGTGAGACATATAGCAGTCACGTTAAGTCATATGGCAGCCTTAGAGTCCTTGTTCGATGGCCAATAGTCCAATCTAGCTTCCGGAAGTGACGGAAGCTTCCGGAAGTGACTTAGAGCCGTTTTCTTGAGACTTGTAGCAGCCTTCCTAAGTCATATGGCAGCCTTCGAGTCCTTGATTGATGGCCAATAGTCCAATATAGCTTTCGGAAGTGTCGTAGAGCTGTTCTCTTGAGACTTGTAGCAGCCATTTTAAGTCCAATTTAGCTTCTGGAAGTGTCGTAGACCTGTTCTCTTGAGACTTTTAGCAGTTATCTTAAGTCATATGGCAGCCTTAAGGTCCTTGATGTATGCCCAATAGTCCATACTAGTTGCCGGAAGAAACTTAGAGCCACGTTCGTGAGACATATAGCAGTCCCGTTAAGTCATATGGCAGCCTTAGAGTCCTTGTTCGATGGCCAATAGTCCAATCTAGCTTCCGGAAGTGACGGAAGCTTCCGGAAGTGACTTAGAGCCGTTTTCTTGAGACTTGTAGCAGCCTTCCTAAGTCATATGGCAGCCCTAGAGTCCTTGATGTATGCACAGTAGTCCAATCTAGCTTCAGTTAGTGACTTAGAGCAACGATCTTGAGTCTTTTAGCAGTTATCGTAAGTCATATGGCAGCCTTAGAGTCGTTGATGTATGCCCAATAGTCCATACTAGTTGCCGAAAGGAACTTAGAGCCACGATCTAGAGACTTTTAGCAATCATCTTAAGTCATATGGCAGCCTTAGAGTCCTTGATGTATGCCCAATAGTCCAATCTAGCTTCAGTTAGTGACTTAGAGCAACGATCTTGAGACTTTTAGCAGTTATCTTACGACATATGGCAGCCTTAAGGTCCTTGATTGATGGCCAATAGTCCAATCTAGCTTCAGTTAGTGACTTAGAGCAACGATCTTGAGACTTTTAGCAGTTATCTTAAGTCATATGGCAGTCTTAAGGTCCTTGATGTATGCCCAATAGTCCATACTAGTTGCCGGAAGGGACTTAGAGCTACGATAGTGAGACATATAGCAGTCACGTTAAGTCATATGGCAGCCTTAGAGTCCTTGTTCGATGGCCAATAGTCCAATCTAGCTTCCGGAAGTGACTTAAAGCCGTTTTCTTGAGACTTGTAGCAGCCTTCCTAAGTCATATGGCAGCCTTAAGGTCCTTGATTGATGGCCAATAGTCCAATCTAGCTTCAGTTAGTGACTTAGAGCAACGATCTTGCGACTTTTAGCAGTTATCTTAAGTCATATGGCAGTCTTAAGTTCCTTGATGTATGCCCAATAGTCCATACTAGTTGCCGGAAGGGACTTAGAGCTACGATAGTGAGATTTATAGCAGTCACGTTAAGTCATATGGCAGCCTTAGAGTCCTTGTTCGATGGCCAATAGTCCAATCTAGCTTCCGGAAGTGACTTAAAGCCGTTTTCTTGAGACTTGTAGCAGCCTTCCTAAGTCATATGGCAGCCTTCGAGTCCTTGATTGATGGCCAATAGTCCAATCTAGCTTTCGGAAGTGTCGTAGAGCTGTTCTCTTGAGACTTGTAGCAGCCAATTTAAGTCCAATTTAGCTTCTGGAAGTGTCGTAGAGCTGTTCTCTTGAGACTTTAAGCAGTTATCTTAAGTCATATGGCAGCCTTAAGTTCCTTGATGTATGCCCAATAGTCCATACTAGTTGCCGGAAGAAACTTAGAGCCACGATCGTGAGACATATAGCAGTCACGTTAAGTCATATGGCAGCCTTAGAGTCCTTGTTCGATGGCCAATAGTCCAATCTAGCTTCCGGAAGTGACTTAGAGCCGTTTTCTTGAGACTTGTAGCAGCCTTCCTAAGTCATATGGCAGCCCTAGAGTCCTTGATGTATGCACAGTAGTCCAATCTAGCTTCAGTTAGTGACTTAGAGCAACGATCTTGAGTCTTTTAGCAGTTATCTTAAGTCATATGGCAGCCTTAGAGTCGTTGATGTATGCCCAATAGTCCATACTAGTTGCCGGAAGGAACTTAGATCCACGATCTAGAAGCTTTTAGCAGTCATCTTAAGTCATATGGCAGCCTTAGAGTCCTTGATGTATGCCCAATAGTCCAATCTAGCTTCAGTTAGTGAATTAGAGCAACGATCTTGAGACTTTTAGCAGTTATCTTACGTCATATGGCAGCCTTAATGTCCTTGATTGATGGCCAATAGTCCAATCTAGCTTCAGTTAGTGACTTCGAGCAACGATCTTGAGACTTTTAGCAGTTATCTTAAGTCATATGGCAGTCTTAAGGTCCTTGATGTATGCCCAATAGTCCATACTAGTTGCCGGAAGGGACTTAGAGCTACGATAGTGAGACATATAGCAGTCACCTTAAGTCATATGGCAGCCTTGGAGTCCTTCATCGATGGCCAATAGTCCAATCTAGCTTCCGGAAGTGACTTAGAGCCGTTTTCTTGAGACTTGTAGCAGCCTTCCTAAGTCATATGGCAGCCTTCGAGTCCTTGATTGATGGCCAATAGTCCAATCTAGCTTTCGGAAGTGTCGTAGAGCTGTTCTCTTGAGACTTGTAGCAGCCATTTGAAGTCCAATTTAGCTTCTGGAAGTGTCGTAGACCTGTTCTCTTGAGACTTTTAGCAGTTATCTTAAGTCATATGGCAGCCTTAAGGTCCTTGATGTATGCCCAATAGTCCATACTAGTTACTAGTCCAATCTAGCTTCAGTTAGTGAATTAGAGCAACGATCTTGAGACTTTTAGCAGTTATCTTACGTCATATGGCAGCCTTAATGTCCTTGATTGATGGCCAATAGTCCAATCTAGCTTCAGTTAGTGACTTCGAGCAACGATCTTGAGACTTTTAGCAGTTATCTTAAGTCATATGGCAGTCTTAAGGTCCTTGTTCGATGGCCAATAGTCCAATCTAGCTTCCGGAAGTGACTTAAAGCCGTTTTCTTGAGACTTGTAGCAGCCTTCCTAAGTCATATGGCAGCCTTAAGGTCCTTGATTGATGGCCAATAGTCCAATCTAGCTTCAGTTAGTGACTTAGAGCAACGATCTTGCGACTTTTAGCAGTTATCTTAAGTCAATGGCAGTCTTAAGTTCCTTGATGTATGCCCAATAGTCCATACTAGTTGCCGGAAGGGACTTAGAGCTACGATAGTGAGACTTATAGCAGTCACGTTAAGTCATATGGCAGCCTTAGAGTCCTTGTTCGATGGCCAATAGTCCAATCTAGCTTCCGGAAGTGACTTAAAGCCGTTTTCTTGAGACTTGTAGCAGCCTTCCTAAGTCATATGGCAGCCTTCGAGTCCTTGATTGATGGCCAATAGTCCAATCTAGCTTTCGGAAGTGTCGTAGAGCTGTTCTCTTGAGACTTGTAGCAGCCATTTTAAGTCCAATTTAGCTTCTGGAAGTGTCGTAGAGCTGTTCTCTTGAGACTTTAAGCAGTTATCTTAAGTCATATGGCAGCCTTAAGTTCCTTGATGTATGCCCAATAGTCCATACTAGTTGCCGGAAGAAACTTAGAGCCACGATCGTGAGACATATAGCAGTCACGTTAAGTCATATGGCAGCCTTAGAGTCCTTGTTCGATGGCCAATAGTCCAATCTAGCTTCCGGAAGTGACTTAGAGCCGTTTTCTTGAGACTTGTAGCAGCCTTCCTAAGTCATATGGCAGCCCTAGAGTCCTTGATGTATGCACAGTAGTCCAATCTAGCTTCAGTTAGTGACTTAGAGCAACGATCTTGAGTCTTTTAGCAGTTATCTTAAGTCATATGGCAGCCTTAGAGTCGTTGATGTATGCCCAATAGTCCATACTAGTTGCCGGAAGGAACTTAGAGCCACGATCTAGAAACTTTTAGCAGTCATCTTAAGTCATATGGCAGCCTTAGAGTCCTTGATGTATGCCCAATAGTCCAATCTAGCTTCAGTTAGTGAATTAGAGCAACGATCTTGAGACTTTTAGCAGTTATCTTACGTCATATGGCAGCCTTAATGTCCTTGATTGATGGCCAATAGTCCAATCTAGCTTCAGTTAGTGACTTCGAGCAACGATCTTGAGACTTTTAGCAGTTATCTTAAGTCATATGGCAGTCTTAAGGTCCTTGATGTATGCCCAATAGTCCATACTAGTTGCCGGAAGGGACTTAGAGCTACGATAGTGAGACATATAGCAGTCACCTTAAGTCATATGGCAGCCTTGGAGTCCTTCATCGATGGCCAATAGTCCAATCTAGCTTCCGGAAGTGACTTAGAGCCGTTTTCTTGAGACTTGTAGCAGCCTTCCTAAGTCATATGGCAGCCTTCGAGTCCTTGATTGATGGCCAATAGTCCAATCTAGCTTTCGGAAGTGTCGTAGAGCTGTTCTCTTGAGACTTGTAGCAGCCATTTGAAGTCCAATTTAGCTTCTGGAAGTGTCGTAGACCTGTTCTCTTGAGACTTTTAGCAGTTATCTTAAGTCATATGGCAGCCTTAAGGTCCTTGATGTATGCCCAATAGTCCATACTAGTTGCCGGAAGAAACTTAGAGCCACGTTCGTGAGACATATAGCAGTCCCGTTAAGTCATATAACAGCCTTAGAGTCCTTGTTCGATGGCCAATAGTCCAATCTAGCTTCCGGAAGTGACTTAGAGCCGTTTTCTTGAGACTTGTAGCAGCCTTCCTAAGTCATATGGCAGCCCTAGAGTCCTTGATGTATGCACAGTAGTCCAATCTAGCTTCAGTTAGTGACTTAGAGCAACGATCTTGAGTCTTTTAGCAGTTATCGTAAGTCATATGGCAGCCTTAGAGTCGTTGATGTATGCCCAATAGTCCATACTAGTTGCCGAAAGGAACTTAGAGCCACGATCTAGAGACTTTTAACAATCATCTTAAGTCATATGGCAGCCTTAGAGTCCTTGATGTATGCCCAATAGTCCAATCTAGCTTCAGTTAGTGACTTAGAGCAACGATCTTGAGACTTTTAGCAGTTATCTTACGACATATGGCAGCCTTAAGGTCCTTGATTGATGGCCAATAGTCCAATCTAGCTTCAGTTAGTGACTTAGAGCAACGATCTTGAGACTTTTAGCAGTTATCTTAAGTCATATGGCAGTCTTAAGGTCCTTGATGTATGCCCAATAGTCCATACAAGTTGCCGGAAGGGACTTAAGCCACGATCGTGAGACATATAGCAGTCACCTTAAGTCATATGGCAGCCTTAGAGTCCTTGATCGATGGCCAATAGTCCAATCTATCTTCCGGAAGTGACTTAGAGCCGACTCGATGAGACTTGTAGCAGCCATCCTAAGTCATATGGCAGCCTTCGAGTCCTTGATTGATGGCCAATAGTCCAATCTATCTTCCGGAAGTGTCGTAGAGCTGTTCTCTTGAGACTTGTAGCAGCCATTTTAAGTCCAATTTAGCTTCTGGAAGTGTCGTAGAGCTGTTCTCTTGAGACTTGTAGCAGCCATCTTAAGTCATATGGCAGCCTTAAGGTCTTTGATGATTGCCCAATAGTCCAAACTTAGAGCCGTTTTCTTGAGACTTGTAGCAGCCTTCCTAAGTCATATGGCAGCCTTAGAGTCCTTGATGTATGCCCAATAGTCCAATCTAGCTTCAGTTAGTGACTTAGAGCAACGATCTTGAGACTTTTAGCAGTTATCTTAAGTCATATGGCAGCCTTTAGGTCCTTGATGTATGCCCAATAGTCCATACTAGTTGCCGGAAGGGACTTAGAGCTACGATCGTGAGACATATAGCAGTCACCTTAAGTAATATGGCAGCCTTAGAGTCCTTGATCGATGGCCAATAGTCCAATCTAGCTTCCGGAAGTGACTTAGAGCCGTTTTCTTGAGACTTGTAGCAGCCTTCCTAAGTCATATGGCAGCCTTAGAGTCCTTGATCGATGGCCAATAGTCCAATCTAGCTTCCGGAAGTGACTTAGAGCCGTTTTCTTGAGACTTGTAGCAGCCTTCCTAAGTCATATGGCAGCCCTAGAGTCCTTGATGTATGCCCAATAGTCCAATCTAGCTTCAGTTAGTGACTTAGAGCAACGATCTTGAGTCTTTTAGCAGTTATCTTAAGTCATATGGCAGCCTTAGAGTCGTTGATGTATGCCCAATAGTCCATACTAGTTGCCGGAAGGAACTTAGAGCCACGATCTAGAAACTTTTAGCAGTCATCTTAAGTCATATGGCAGCCTTAGAGTCCTTGATGTATGCCCAATAGTCCAATCTAGCTTCAGTTAGTGAATTAGAGCAACGATCTTGAGACTTTTAGCAGTTATCTTACGTCATATGGCAGCCTTAAGGTCCTTGATTGATGGCCAATAGTCCAATCTAGCTTCAGTTAGTGACTTAGAGCAACGATCTTGAGACTTTTAGCAGTTATCTTAAGTCATATGGCAGTCTTAAGGTCCTTGATGTATGCCCAATAGTCCATACTAGTTGCCGGAAGGGACTTAGAGCTACGATCGTGAGACATATAGCAGTCACCTTAAGTCATATGGCAGCCTTGGAGTCCTTGATCGATGGCCAATAGTCCAATCTAGCTTCCGGAAGTGACTTAGAGCCGTTTTCTTGAGACTTGTAGCAGCCTTCCTAAGTCATATGGCAGCCTTCGAGTCCTTGATTGATGGCCAATAGTCCAATCTAGCTTTCGGAAGTGTCGTAGAGCTGTTCTCTTGAGACTTGTAGCAGCCATTTGAAGTCCAATTTAGCTTCTGGAAGTGTCGTAGACCTGTTCTCTTGAGACTTTTAGCAGTTATCTTAAGTCATATGGCAGCCTTAAGGTCCTTGATGTATGCCCAATAGTCCATACTAGTTGCCGGAAGAAACTTAGAGCCACGTTCGTGAGACATATAGCAGTCCCGTTAAGTCATATGACAGCCTTAGAGTCCTTGTTCGATGGCCAATAGTCCAATCTAGCTTCCGGAAGTGACTTAGAGCCGTTTTCTTCAGACTTGTAGCAGCCTTCCTAAGTCATATGGCAGCCCTAGAGTCCTTGATGTATGCACAGTAGTCCAATCTAGCTTCAGTTAGTGACTTAGAGCAACGATCTTGAGTCTTTTAGCAGTTATCGTAAGTCATATGGCAGCCTTAGAGTCGTTGATGTATGCCCAATAGTCCATACTAGTTGCCGAAAGGAACTTAGAGCCACGATCTAGAGACTTTTAACAATCATCGTAAGTCATATGGCAGCCTTAGAGTCCTTGATGTATGCCCAATAGTCCAATCTAGCTTCAGTTAGTGACTTAGAGCAACGATCTTGAGACTTTTAGCAGTTATCTTACGACATATGGCAGCCTTAAGGTCCTTGATTGATGGCCAATAGTCCAATCTAGCTTCAGTTAGTGACTTAGAGCAACGATCTTGAGACTTTTAGCAGTTATCTTAAGTCATATGGCAGTCTTAAGGTCCTTGATGTATGCCCAATAGTCCAATCTAGCTTCAGTTAGTGACTTAGAGCAACGATCTTGAGACTTTTAGCAGTTATCTTAAGTCATATGGCAGCCTTAGAGTCCTTGATCGATGGCCAATAGTCCAATCTATCTTCCGGAAGTGACTTAGAGCCGACTCGATGAGACTTGTAGCAGCCATCCTAAGTCATATGGCAGCCTTCGAGTCCTTGATTGATGGCCAATAGTCCAATCTATCTTCCGGAAGTGTCGTAGAGCTGTTCTCTTGAGACTTGTAGCAGCCATTTTAAGTCCAATTCCATAGCTTCTGGAAGTGTCGTAGAGCTGTTCTCTTGAGACTTGTAGCAGCCATCTTAAGTCATATGGCAGCCTTAAGGTCTTTGATGATTGCCCAATAGTCCAAACTTAGAGCCGTTTTCTTGAGACTTGTAGCAGCCTTCCTAAGTCATATGGCAGCCTTAGAGTCCTTGATGTATGCCCAATAGTCCAATCTAGCTTCAGTTAGTGACTTAGAGCAACGAGCTTGAGACTTTTAGCAGTTATCTTAAGTCATATGGCAGCCTTTAGGTCCTTGATGTATGCCCAATAGTCCATACTAGTTGCCGGAAGGGACTTAGAGCTACGATCGTGAGACATATAGCAGTCACCTTAAGTAATATGGCAGCCTTAGAGTCCTTGATCGATGGCCAATAGTCCAATCTAGCTTCCGGAAGTGACTTAGAGCCGTTTTCTTGAGACTTGTAGCAGCCTTCCTAAGTCATATGGCAGCCTTAGAGTCCTTGATCGATGGCCAATAGTCCAATCTAGCTTCCGGAAGTGACTTAGAGCCGACTCGATGAGACTTGTAGCAGTCATCTTAAGTCATTTGGCAGCCTTAGAGTCCTTGATCGATGGCCAATAGTCCAATCTAGCTTCCGGAAGTGACTTAGAGCCGACTCGATGAGACTTGTAGCAGTCATCTTAAGTCATATGGCAGCCTTAAGGTCCTTGATCGATGGCCAATAGTCCAATCTAGCTTTCGGAAGTGACTTAGAGCCGTTTTCTTGAGACTTGTAGCAGCCTTCCTAAGTCATATGGCAGCCTTAGAGTCCTTGGTCAATGGCCAATAGTCCAATCTAGCTTCCGGAAGTGACTTAGAGCCGACTCGATGAGACTTGTAGCAGTCATCTTTAGTCATACGGCAGCCTTAGAGTCCTTGATGGAAGCCCAATAGTCCAATCTAGCTTCAGTTAGTGACTTAGAGCAACGATCTTGAGACTTTTAGCAGTTATCTTAAGTCATATGGCAGCCTTAGAGTCCTTGATCGATGGCCAATAGTCCAATCTATCTTCCGGAAGTGACTTAGAGCCGACTCGATGAGACTTGTAGCAGCCATCCTAAGTCATATGGCAGCCTTCGAGTCCTTGATTGATGGCCAATAGTCCAATATATCTTCCGGAAGTGTCGTAGAGCTGTTCTCTTGAGACTTGTAGCAGCCATTTTAAGTCCAATTTAGCTTCTGGAAGTGTCGTAGAGCTGTTCTCTTGAGACTTGTAGCAGCCATCTTAAGTCATATGACAGCCTTAAGGTCTTTGATGATTGCCCAATAGTCCAAACTTAGACCCGTTTTCTTGAGACTTGTAGCAGCCTTCCTAAGTCATATGGCAGCCTTAGAGTCCTTGATGTATGCCCAATAGTCCAATCTAGCTTCAGTTAGTGACTTAGAGCAACGATCTTGAGACTTTTAGCAGTTATCTTAAGTCATATGGCAGCCTTTAGGTCCTTGATGTATGCCCAATAGTCCATACTAGTTGCCGGAAGGGACTTAGAGCTACGATCGTGAGACATATAGCAGTCACCTTAAGTCATATGGCAGCCTTAGAGTCCTTGATCGATGGCCAATAGTCCAATCTAGCTTCCGGAAGTGACTTAGAGCCGTTTTCTTGAGACTTGTAGCAGCCTTCCTAAGTCATATGGCAGCCTTAGAGTCCTTGATCGATGGCCAATAGTCCAATCTAGCTTCCGGAAGTGACTTAGAGCCGACTCGATGAGACTTGTAGCAGTCATCTTAAGTCATTTGGCAGCCTTAGAGTCCTTGATCGATGGCCAATAGTCCAATCTAGCTTCCGGAAGTGACTTAGAGCCGACTCGATGAGACTTGTAGCAGTCATCTTAAGTCATATGGCAGCCTTAAGGTCCTTGATCGATGGCCAATAGTCCAATCTAGCTTTCGGAAGTGACTTAGAGCCGTTTTCTTGAGACTTGTAGCAGCCTTCCTAAGTCATATGGCAGCCTTAGAGTCCTTGGTCAATGGCCAATAGTCCAATCTAGCTTCCGGAAGTGACTTAGAGCCGACTCGATGAGACTTGTAGCAGCCATCCTAAGTCATATTGCAGCCTTAGAGTCCTTGATGTATGCCCAATAGTCCAATCTATCTTCCGGAAGTGTCATAGAGCTGTTCTCTTGAGACTTGTAGCAGCCATTTTAAGTTCAATTTAGCTTCTGGATGTGTCGTAGAGCTGTTCTCTTGAGACTTGTAGCAGCCATCTTAAGTCATATGACAGCCTTAGAGTCCTTGATGTATGCCCAATAGTCCATACTAGTTGCCAGTCACCTTAAGTCATATGGCAGCCCTAGAGTCCTTGATGTATGGCCAATAGTCCAATCTAGCTTCAGTTAGTGACTTAGAGCAACGATCTTGAGACTTTTAGCATTTATCTTAAGTCATATGGCAGCCTTAGAGTCCTTGATGTATGCCCAATAGTCCATACTAGTTGCCGGAAGGAACTTAGAGCCACGATCTAGAGACTTTTAGCAGTCACCTTAAGTCATATGGCAGCCCTAGAGTCCTTGATGTATGGCCAATAGTCCAATCTAGCTTCAGTTAGTGACTTAGA
This sequence comes from Drosophila sucinea, assembly GCA_018150745.1. NCBI lineage: Eukaryota > Metazoa > Arthropoda > Insecta > Diptera > Drosophilidae > Drosophila > Drosophila sucinea. The sequence continues at coordinate 169,244 of JAECWP010000141.1, read as the reverse complement.
GCAACGATCTTGAGACTTTTAGCATTTATCTTAAGTCATATGGCAGCCTTAGAGTCCTTGATGTATGCCCAATAGTCCATACTAGTTGCCGGAAGGAACTTAGAGCCACGATCTAGAGACTTTTAGCAGTCACCTTAAGTCATATGGCAGCCCTAGAGTCCTTGATGTATGGCCAATAGTCCAATCTAGCTTCAGGTAGTGACTTAGAGCAACGATCTTGAGACTTTTAGCAGTTATCTTAAGTCATATGGCAGCCTTAAGGCCCTTGATTGATGGCCAATAGTCCAATCTAGCTTCAGTTAGAGACTTAGAGCAACGATCTTGAGACTTTTAGCAGTTATCTTAAGTCATATGGCAGTCTTAAGGTCCTTGATGTATGCCCAATAGTCCATACTAGTTGCCGGAAGGGACTTAGAGCTACGATCGTGAGACATATAGCAGTCACCTTAAGTCATATGGCAGCCTTGGAGTCCTTGATCTATGGCCAATAGTCCAATCTAGCTTCCGGAAGTGACTTAAAGCCGTTTTCTTGAGACTTGTAGCAGCCTTCCTAAGTCATATGGCAGCCTTCGAGTCCTTGATTGATGGCCAATAGTCCAATCTAGCTTTCGGAAGTGTCGTAGAGCTGTTCTCTTGAGACTTGTAGCAGCCATTTTAAGTCCAATTTAGCTTCTGGAAGTGTCGTACAGCTGTTCTCTTGAGACTTTAAGCAGTTATCTTAAGTCATATGGCAGCCTTAAGTTCCTTGATGTATGCCCAATAGTCCATACTAGTTGCCGAAAGAAACTTAGAGCCACGATCGTGAGACATATAGCAGTCACGTTAAGTCATATGGCAGCCTTAGAGTCCTTGTTCGATGGCCAATAGTCCAATCTAGCTTCCGGAAATGACTTAGAGCCGTTTTCTTGAGACTTGTAGCAGCCTTCCTAAGTCATATGGCAGCCCTAGAGTCCTTGATGTATGCACAGTAGTCCAATCTAGCTTCAGTTAGTGACTTAGAGCAACGATCTTGAGTATTTTAGCAGTTATCTTAAGTCATATGGCAGCCTTAGAGTCGTTGATGTATGCCCAATAGTCCATACTAGTTGCCGGAAGGAACTTAGAGCCACGATCTAGAGACTTTTAGCAGTCATCTTAAGTCATATGGCAGCCTTAGAGTCCTTGATGTATGCCCAATAGTCCAATCTAGCTTCAGTTAGTGAATTAGAGCAACGATCTTGAGACTTTTAGCAGTTATCTTACGTCATATGGCAGCCTTAAGGTCCTTGATTGATGGCCAATAGTCCAATCTAGCTTCAGTTAGTGACTTAGAGCAACGATCTTGAGACTTTTAGCAGTTATCTTAAGTCATATGGCAGTCTTAAGGTCCTTGATGTATGCCCAATAGTCCATACTAGTTGCCGGAAGGGACTTAGAGCCACGATCGTGAGACATATAGCAGTCACCTTAAGTCATATGGCAGCCTTAGAGTCCTTGATCGATGGCCAATAGTCCAATCTATCTTCCGGAAGTGACTTAGAGCCGACTCGATGAGACTTGTAGCAGCCATCCTAAGTCATATGGCAGCCTTCGAGTCCTTGATTGATGGCCAATAGTCCAATCTATCTTCCGGAAGTGTCGTAGAGCTGTTCTCTTGAGACTTGTAGCAGCCATTTTAAGTCCAATTTAGCTTCTGGAAGTGTCGTAGAGCTGTTCTCTTGAGACTTGTAGCAGCCATCTTAAGTCATATGGCAGCCTTAAGGTCTTTGATGATTGCCCAATAGTCCAAACTTAGAGCCGTTTTCTTGAGACTTGTAGCAGCCTTCCTAAGTCATATGGCAGCCTTAGAGTCCTTGATGTATGCCCAATAGTCCAATCTAGCTTCAGTTAGTGACTTAGAGCCGACTCGATGAGACTTGTAGCAGTCATCTTAAGTCATTTGGCAGCCTTAGAGTCCTTGATCGATGGCCAATAGTCCAATCTAGCTTCCGGAAGTGACTTAGAGCCGTTTTCTTGAGACTTGTAGCAGCCTTCCTAAGTCATATGGCAGCCTTAGAGTCCTTGATCGATGGCCAATAGTCCAATCTAGCTTCCGGAAGTGACTTAGAGCCGACTCGATGAGACTTGTAGCAGTCATCTTAAGTCATTTGGCAGCCTTAGAGTCCTTGATCGATGGCCAATAGTCCAATCTAGCTTCCGGAAGTGACTTAGAGCCGTTTTCTTGAGACTTGTAGCAGCCTTCCTAAGTCATATGGCAGCCTTAGAGTCCTTGGTCAATGGCCAATAGTCCAATCTAGGAAGTGACTTAGAGCCTACTCGATGAGACTTGTAGCAGTCATCTTTAGTCATACGGCAGCCTTAGAGTCCTTGATGTATGCCCAATAGTCCAATCTAGCTTCAGTTAGTGACTTAGAGCAACGATCTTGAGACTTTTAGCAGTTATCTTAAGTCATATGGCAGCCTTAAGGTCCTTGATTGATGGCCAATAGTCCAATCTAGCTTCTGTTAGTGCCTTAGAGCAACGATCTTGAGACTTTTAGCAGTTATCTTAAGTCATATGGCAGTCTTAAGGTCCTTGATGTATGCCCAATAGTCCATACTAGTTGCCGGAAGGGACTTAGAGCCACGATCATAAGACATATAGCAGTCACCTTAAGTCATATGGCAGCCTTAGAGTCCTTGATCGATGGCCAATAGTCCAATCTAGCTTCCGTAAGTGACTTAGAGCCGTTTTCTTGAGACTTGTAGCAGCCTTCCTAAGTCATATGGCAGCCTTAGAGTCCTTGGTCAATGGCCAATAGTCCAATCTAGCTTCCGGAAGTGACTAAGAGCCGACTCGATGAGACTTGTAGCAGTCATCTTTAGTCATACGGCACCTTTAGAGTCCTTGATGTATGCCCAATAGTCCAATCTAGCTGTAGTTAGTGACTTAGAGCAACGATCTTGAGACTTTTAGCAGTTATCTTAAGTCATATGGCAGCCTTAAGGTCCTTGATTGATGGCCAATAGTCCTATCTAGCTTCAGTTAGTGACTTAGAGCAACGATCTTGAGACTTTTAGCAGTTATCTTAAGTCATATGGCAGCCTTAAGGTCCTTGATTGATCGCCAATAGTCCAATCTAGCTTCAGTTAGTGACTTAGAGCAACGATCTTGAGACTTTTAGCAGTTATCTTAAGTCATATGGCAGTCTTAAGGTCCTTGATGTATGCCCAATAGTCCATACTAGTTGCCGGAAGGGACTTAGAGCCACGATCATAAGACATATAGCAGTCACCTTAAGTCATATGGCAGCCTTAGAGTCCTTGATCGATGGCCAATAGTCCAATTTAGCTTCCGGAAGTGACTTGGAACCGACTCGATGAGACTTGTAGCAGTCATCTTAAGTCATTTGGCAGCCTTAGAGTCCTTGGTCAATGGCCAATAGTCCAATCTAGCTTCAGTTAGTGACTTAGAGCAACGATCTTGAGACTTTTAGCAGTTATCTTAAGTCATATGGCAGTCTTAAGGTCCTTGATGTATGCCCAATAGTCCATACTAGTAGCCGGAAGGGACTTAGAGCCACGATCATAAGACATATAGCAGTCACCTTAAGTCATATGGCAGCCTTAGAGTCCTTGATCGATGGCCAATAGTCCAATCTAGCTTCCGGAAGTGACTTAGAGCCGTTTTCTTGAGACTTGAAGCAGCCTTCCTAAGTCATATGGCAGCCTTCGAGTCCTTGATTGATGGCCAATAGTCCAATCTAGCTTCCGGAAGTGTCGTAGAGCTTTTCTCTTGAGACTTGTAGCAGCCATTTTAAGTCCAATTTAGCTTCTGGAAGTGTCGTAGAGCTGTTCTCTTGAGACTTGTAGCAGCCATCTTAAGTCATATGGCAGCCTTAAGGTCTTTGATGATTGCCCAATAGTCCAAACTTAGAGCCGTTTTCTTGAGACTTGTAGCAGCCTTCCTAAGTCATATGGCAGCCTTAGAGTCCTTGGTCAATGGCCAATAGTCCAATCTAGCTTCCGGAAGTGACTTAGAGCCGACTCGATGAGACTTGTAGCAGTCATCTTTAGTCATACGGCAGCCTTAGAGTCCTTGATGTATGCCCAATAGTCCAATCTAGCTTCAGTTAGTGACTTAGAGCAACGATCTTGAGACTTTTAGCAGTTATCTTAAGTCATATGGCAGTCTTAAGGTCCTTGATGTATGCCCAATAGTCCAATCTAGCTTCAGTTAGTGACTTAGAGCAACGATCTTGAGACTTTTAGCAGTTATCTTAAGTCATATGGCAGCCTTAAGGTCCTTGATTGATGGCCAATAGTCCAATCTAGCTTCAGTTAGTGACTTAGAGCAACGATCTTGAGACTTTTAGCAGTTATCTTAAGTCATATGGCAGTCTTAAGGTCCTTGATGTATGCCCAATAGTCCATACTAGTTGCCGGAAGGGACTTAGAGCCACGATCATAAGACATATAGCAGTCACCTTAAGTCATATGGCAGCCTTAGAGTCCTTGATCGATGGCCAATAGTCCAATCTATCTTCCGGAAGCGACTTAGAACCGACTCGATGAGACTTGTAGCAGTCATCTTAAGTCATTTGGCAGCCTTAGAGTCCTTGGTCAATGGCCAATAGTCCAATCTAGCTTCCGGAAGTGACTTAGAGCCGACACGATGAGACTTGTAGCAGTCATCTTTAGTCATACGGCAGCCTTAGAGTCCTTGATGTATGCCCAATAGTCCAATCTAGCTTCAGTTAGTGACTTAGAGCAACGATCTTGAGACTTTTAGCAGTTATCTTAAGTCATATGGCAGCCTTAAGGTCCTTGATTGATGGCCAATAGTCCAATCTAGCTTCAGTTAGTGACTTAGAGCAACGATCTTGAGACTTTTAGCAGTTATCTTAAGTCATATGGCAGCCTTAAGGTCCTTGATGTATGCCCAATAGTCCATACTTGTTGCCGGAAGGGACTTAGAGCTACGATCGTGAGACATTTAGCAGTCACCTTAAGTCATATGGCAGCCTGAGAGTCCTTGATCGATTGCCAATAGTCCAATCTAGCTTCCGGAAGTGACTTAGAGCCGTTTTCTTGAGACTTGTAGCAGCCTTCCTAAGTCATATGGCAGCCTTCGAGTCCTTGATCGATGGCCAATAGTCCAATCTAGCTTCCGGAAGTGACTTAGAGCCGTTTTCTTGAGATTTGTAGCAGCCTTCCTAAGTCATATGGCAGCCTTAGAGTCCTTGATCAATGGCCAATAGTCCAATCTAGCTTCCGGAAGTGACTTAGAGCCGACTCGATGAGACTTGTAGCAGTCATCTTAAGTCATAGGGCAGCCTTAGAGTCCTTGATCGATGGCCAATAGTCCAATCTAGCTTCCGGAAGTGACTTAGAGCCGACTCGATGAGACTTGAAGCAGTCATCTTAAGTCATATGGCAGCCTTAAGGTCCTTGATCCATGGCCAATAGTCCAATCTAGCTTTCGGAAGTGACTTAGAGCCGTTTTCTTGAGACTTGTAGCAGCCTTCCTCAGTCATATGGCAGCCTTAGAGTCCTTGGTCAATGGCCAATAGTCCAATCTAGCTTCCGGAAGTGACTTAGAGCCGACTCGATGAGACTTGTAGCAGTCATCTTTAGTCATACGGCAGCCTTAGAGTCCTTGATGTATGCCCAATAGTCCAATCTAGCTTCAGTTAGTGACTTAGAGCAACGATCTTGAGACTTAGCAGTTATCTTAAGTCATATGGCAGCCTTAAGGTCCTTGATTGATGGCCAATAGTCCAATCTAGCTTCAGTTAGTGACTTAGAGCAACGATCTTGAGACTTTTACCAGTTATCTTAAGTCATATGGCAGTCTTAAGGTCCTTAATGTATGCCCAATAGTCCATACTAGTTGCCGGATGGGACTTAGAGCCACGATCATGAGACATATAGCAGTCACCTTAAGTCATATGACAGCCTTAGAGTCCTTGATCGATGGCCAATAGTCCAATCTAGCTTCCGGAAGTGACTTAGAGCCGACTCGAAGAGACTTGTAGCAGCCAGTCCTTGATTGATGGCCAATAGTCCAATCTATCTTCCAGAAGTGTCGTAGAGCTGTTCTCTTGAGACTTGTAGCAGCCATCTTAAGGTCTTTGATGATTGCCCAATAGTCCAAACTTAGAGCCGTTTTCTTGAGACTTGTAGCAGCCTTCCTAAGTCATATGGCAGCCTTAGAGTCCTTGATGTATGCCCAATAGTCCAATCTAGCTTCAGTTAGAGACTTAGAGCAACGATCTTGAGACTTTTTAGCAGTTATCTTAAGTCATATGGCAGCCTTAAGGTCCTCGATGTATGCCCAATAGTCCATACTAGTTGCCGGAAGGGACTTAGAGCTACGATCGTGAGACATTTAGCAGTCACCTTAAGTCATATGGCAGCCTTAGAGTCCTTGATCGATGGCCAATAGTCCAATCTAGCTTCCGGAAGTGACTTAGAGCCGTTTTCTTGAGACTTGTAGCAGCCTTCCTAAGTCATATGGCAGCCTTCGAGTCCTTGATCGATGGCCAATAGTCCAATCTAGCTTCCGGAAGTGAGCCGTTTTCTTGAGACTTGTAGCAGTTATCTTAAGTCATATGGCAGCCTTAAGGTCCTTGATTGATGGCCAATAGTCCAATCTAGCTTCAGTTAGTGACTTAGAGCAACGATCTTGAGACTTGTAGCAGCCTTCCTAAGTCATACGGCAGCCTTAGAGTCCTTGATGTATGCCCAATAGTCCAATCTAGCTTCAGTTAGAGACTTAGAGCAACGATCTTGAGACTTTTAGCAGTTATCTTAAGTCATATGGCAGACTTAAGGTCCTTGATGTATGCCCAATAGTCCATACTAGTTGTTGGAAGGGACTTAGAGCTACGATCGTGAGACATTTAGCAGTCACCTTAAGTCATATGGCAGCCTTAGAGTGCTTGATCGATGGCCAATAGTCCAATCTAGCTTCCGGAAGTGACTTAGAGCCGTTTTCTTGAGACTTGTAGCAGCCTTCCTAAGTCATATGGCAGCCTTCGAGTCCTTGATCAATGGCCAATAGTCCAATCTAGCTTCCGGAAGTGACTTAGAGCCGACTCGATGAGACTTGTAGCAGTCATCTTAAGTCATATGGCAGCCTTAAGGTCCTTGATGATTGCCCAGTAGTCCAAACTTAGAGCCGTTTTCTTGAGACTTGTAGCAGCCTTCCTAAGTCATAGGGCAGCCTTAGAGTCCTTGATCGATGGCCAACAGTCCAATCTAGCTTCAGTTAGAGACTTAGAGCAACGATCTTGAGACTTTTAGCAGTTATCTTAAGTCATATGGCAGCCTTAAGCTCCTCGATGTATGCCCAATAGTCCATACTAGTTGCCGGAAGGGACTTAGAGCTACGATCGTGAGACATTTAGCAGTCACCTTAAGTCATATGGCAGCCTTAGAGTCCTTGATCGATGGCGAATAGTCCAATCTAGCTTCCGGAAGTGACTTAGAGCCGTTTTCTTGAGACTTGTAGCAGACTTCCTAAGTCATATGGCAGCCTTAGAGTCCTTGATCGATGGCCAATAGTCCAATCTAGCTTCCGGAAGTGACTTAGAGCCGACTCGATGAGACTTGTAGCAGTCATCTTAAGTCATATGGCAGCCTTAAGGTCCTTAATGATTGCCCAGTAGTCCAAACATAGAGCCGTTTTCTTGAGACTTGTAGCAGCCTTCCTAAGTCATAGGGCAGCGTTAGAGTCCTTGATCGATGGCCAATAGTCCAATCTAGCTTCCGGAAGTGACTTAGAGCCGACTCGAAGAGACTTGTAGCAGTCATCTTAAGTCATATGGCAGCCTTAAGGTCCTTGATGTATGCCCAATAGTCCATACTAGTTGCCGGAAAGGACTTAGAGCCACGATCATGAGACATATAGCAGTCACCTTAAGTCATATGGCAGCCTTAGAGTCCTTGATCGATGGCCAATAGTCCAATCTAGCTTCCGGAAGTGACTTAGAGCCGACTCGATGAGACTTGTAGCAGCCATCCTAAGTCATATGGCAGCCTTCGAGTCCTTGATTGATGGCCAATAGTCCAATCTATCTTCCGGAAGTGTCGTAGAGCTGTTCTCTTGAGACTTGTAGCAGCCATTTTAAGTCCAATCTAGCTTCCGGAAGTGACTTAGATCCGTTTTCTTGAGACTTGTAGCAGCCTTCCTAAGTCATATGGCAGCCTTCGAGTCCTTGATCGATGGCCAATAGTCCAATCTAGCTTCCGGAAGTGAGCCGTTTTCTTGAGACTTGTAGCAGTTATCTTAAGTCATATGGCAGCCTTAAGGTCCTTGATTGATGGCCAATAGTCCAATCTAGCTTCAGTTAGTGACTTAGAGCAACGATCTTGAGACTTTTAGCAGTTATCTTAAGTCATATGGCAGTCTTAAGGTCCTTGATGTATGCCCAATTGTCCATACTAGTTGCCGGAAGGGACTTAGAGCCACGATCATGAGACATATAGCAGTCACCTTAAGTCATATGGCAGCCTTAGAGTCCTTGATCGATGGCTAATAGTCCAATCTAGCTTCCGGAAGTGACTTAGAGCCGACTCGATGAGACTTGTAGCAGTCATCTTTAGTCATACGGCAGCCTTAGAGTCCTTGATGTATGCCCAATAGTCCAATCTAGCTTCAGTTAGTGACTTAGAGCAACGATCTTGAGACTTAGCAGTTATCTTAAGTCATATGGCAGCCTTAAGGTCCTTGATTGATGGCCAATAGTCCAATCTAGCTTCAGTTAGTGACTTAGAGCAACGATCTTGAGACTTTTACCAGTTATCTTAAGTCATATGGCAGTCTTAAGGTCCTTAATGTATGCCCAATAGTCCATACTAGTTGCCGGATGGGACTTAGAGCCACGATCATGAGACATATAGCAGTCACCTTAAGTCATATGACAGCCTTAGAGTCCTTGATCGATGGCCAATAGTCCAATCTAGCTTCCGGAAGTGACTTAGAGCCGACTCGAAGAGACTGTAGCAGCCAGTCCTTGATTGATGGCCAATAGTCCAATCTATCTTCCAGAAGTGTCGTAGAGCTGTTCTCTTGAGACTTGTAGCAGCCATCTTAAGGTCTTTGATGATTGCCCAATAGTCCAAACTTAGAGCCGTTTTCTTGAGACTTGTAGCAGCCTTCCTAAGTCATATGGCAGCCTTAGAGTCCTTGATGTATGCCCAATAGTCCAATCTAGCTTCAGTTAGAGACTTAGAGCAACGATCTTGAGACTTTTAGCAGTTATCTTAAGTCATATGGCAGCCTTAAGGTCCTCGATGTATGCCCAATAGTCCATACTAATTGCCGGAAGGGACTTAGAGCTACGATCGTGAGACATTTAGCAGTCACCTTAAGTCATATGGCAGCCTTAGAGTCCTTGATCGATGGCCAATAGTCCAATCTAGCTTCCGGAAGTGACTTAGAGCCGTTTTCTTGAGACTTGTAGCAGCCTTCCTAAGTCATATGGCAGCCTTCGAGTCCTTGATCGATGGCCAATAGTCCAATCTAGCTTCCGGAAGTGAGCCGTTTTCTTGAGACTTGTAGCAGTTATCTTAAGTCATATGGCAGCCTTAAGGTCCTTGATTGATGGCCAATAGTCCAATCTAGCTTCAGTTAGTGACTTAGAGCAACGATCTTGAGACTTGTAGCAGCCTTCCTAAGTCATATGGCAGCCTTAGAGTCCTTGATGTATGCCCAATAGTCCAATCTAGCTCCAGTTAGAGACTTAGAGCAACGATCTTGAGACTTTTAGCAGTTATCTTAAGTCATATGGCAGCCTTAAGGTCCTTGATGTATGCCCAATAGTCCATACTAGTTGTTGGAAGGGACTTAGAGCTACGATCGTGAGACATTTAGCAGTCACCTTAAGTCATATGGCAGCCTTAGAGTGCTTGATCGATGGCCAATAGTCCAATCTAGCTTCCGGAAGTGACTTAGAGCCGTTTTCTTGAGACTTGTAGCAGCCTTCCTAAGTCATATGGCAGCCTTCGAGTCCTTGATCAATGGCCAATAGTCCAATCTAGCTTCCGGAAGTGACTTAGAGCCGACTCGATGAGACTTGTAGCAGTCATCTTAAGTCATATGGCAGCCTTAAGGTCCTTGATGATTGCCCAGTAGTCCAAACTTAGAGCCGTTTTCTTGAGACTTGTAGCAGCCTTCCTAAGTCATAGGGCAGCCTTAGAGTCCTTGATCGATGGCCAATAGTCCAATCTAGCTTCAGTTAGAGACTTAGAGCAACGATCTTGAGACTTTTTAGCAGTTATCTTAAGTCATATGGCAGCCTTAAGCTCCTCGATGTATGCCCAATAGTCCATACTAGTTGCCGGAAGGGACTTAGAGCTACGATCGTGAGACATTTAGCAGTCACCTTAAGTCATATGGCAGCCTTAGAGTCCTTGATCGATGGCGAATAGTCCAATCTAGCTTCCGGAAGTGACTTAGAGCCGTTTTCTTGAGACTTGTAGCAGACTTCCTAAGTCATATGGCAGCCTTAGAGTCCTTGATCGATGGCCAATAGTCCAATCTAGCTTCCGGAAGTGACTTAGAGCCGACTCGATGAGACTTGTAGCAGTCATCTTAAGTCATATGGCAGCCTTAAGGTCCTTGATGATTGCCCAGTAGTCCAAACATAGAGCCGTTTTCTTGAGACTTGTAGCAGCCTTCCTAAGTCATAGGGCAGCGTTAGAGTCCTTGATCGATGGCCAATAGTCCAATCTAGCTTCCGGAAGTGACTTGGAGCCGACTCGAAGAGACTTGTAGCAGTCATCTTAAGTCATATGGCAGCCTTCGAGTCCTTGATTGATGGCCAATAGTCCAATCTATCTTCCGGAAGTGTCGTAGAGCTGTTCTCTTGAGACTTGTAGCAGCCATTTTAAGTCCAATCTAGCTTCCGGAAGTGACTTAGAGCCGTTTTCTTGAGACTCGTAGCAGCCTTCCTAAGTCATATGGCAGCCTTCGAGTCCTTGATCGATGGCCAATAGTCCAATCTAGCTTCCGGAAGTGAGCCGTTTTCTTGAGACTTGTAGCAGTTATCTTAAGTCATATGGCAGCCTTAAGGTCCTTGATTGATGGCCAATAGTCCAATCTAGCTTCAGTTAGTGACTTAGAGCAACGATCTTGAGACTTTTAGCAGTTATCTTAAGTCATATGGCAGTCTTAAGGTCCTTGATGTATGCCCAATTGTCCATACTAGTTGCCGGAAGGGACTTAGAGCCACGATCATGAGACATATAGCAGTCACCTTAAGTCATATGGCAGCCTTAGAGTCCTTGATCGATGGCCAATAGTCCAATCTAGCTTCCGGAAGTGACTTACAGCCGACTCGATGAGACTTGTAGCAGTCATCTTAAGTCATATGGCAGCCTTCGAGTCCTTGATTGATGGCCAATAGTCCAATCTATCTTCCGGAAGTGACTTAGAGCCGTTTTCTTGAGACTTGTAGCAGACTTCCTAAGTCATATGGCAGCCTTAGAGTCCTTGATCAATGGCCAATAGTCCAATCTAGCTTCCGGAAGTGACTTAGAGCCGACTCGATGAGACTTGTAGCAGTCATCTTAAGTCATATGGCAGCCTTAAGGTCCTTGATGATTGCCCAGTAGTCCAAACTTAGAGCCGTTTTCTTGAGACTTGTAGCAGCCTTCCTAAGTCATAGGGCAGCCTTAGAGTCCTTGATCGATGGCCAATAGTCCAATCTAGCTTCAGTTAGAGACTTAGAGCAACGATCTTGAGACTTTTAGCAGTTATCTTAAGTCATATGGCAGCCTTAAGCTCCTCGATGTATGCCCAATAGTCCATACTAGTTGCCGGAAGGGACTTAGAGCTACGATCGTGAGACATTTAGCAGTCACCTTAAGTCATATGGCAGCCTTAGAGTCCTTGATCGATGGCCAATAGTCCAATCTAGCTTCCGGAAGTGACTTAGAGCCGACTCGATGAGACTTGTAGCAGCCATCCTAAGTCATATGGCAGCCTTCGAGTCCTTGATTGATGGCCAATAGTCCAATCTATCTTCCGGAAGTGTCGTAGAGCTGTTCTCTTGAGACTTGTAGCAGCCATTTTAAGTCCAATCTAGCTTCCGGAAGTGACTTAGATCCGTTTTCTTGAGACTTGTAGCAGCCTTCCTAAGTCATATGGCAGCCTTCGAGTCCTTGATCGATGGCCAATAGTCCAATCTAGCTTCCGGAAGTGAGCCGTTTTCTTGAGACTTGTAGCAGTTATCTTAAGTCATATGGCAGCCTTAAGGTCCTTGATTGATGGCCAATAGTCCAATCTAGCTTCAGTTAGTGACTTAGAGCAACGATCTTGAGACTTTTAGCAGTTATCTTAAGTCATATGGCAGTCTTAAGGTCCTTGATGTATGCCCAATTGTCCATACTAGTTGCCGGAAGGGACTTAGAGCCACGATCATGAGACATATAGCAGTCACCTTAAGTCATATGGCAGCCTTAGAGTCCTTGATCGATGGCCAATAGTCCAATCTAGCTTCCGGAAGTGACTTACAGCCGACTCGATGAGACTTGTAGCAGTCATCTTAAGTCATATGGCAGCCTTAAGGTCCTTGATGATTGCCCAGTAGTCCAAACTTAGGGCCGTTTTCTTGAGACTTGTAGCAGGCTTCCTAAGTCATAGGGCAGCCTTAGAGTCCTTGATCGATGGCCAATAGTCCAATCTAGCTTCAGTTAGAGACTTAGAGCAACGATCTTGAGACTTTTAGCAGTTATTTTAAGTCATATGGCAGCCTTAAGGTCCTTGATGTATGCCCAATAGTCCATACTAGTTGCCGGAAGGGACTTAGAGCCACGATCATGAGACATATAGCAGTCACCTTAAGTCATATGGCAGCCTTAGAGTCCTTGATCGATGGCCAATAGTCCAATCTAGCTTCCGGAAGTGACTTACAGCCGACTCGATGAGACTTGTAGCAGCCATCCTAAGTCATATGGCAACCTTCCGAGTCCTTGATTGATGGCCAATAGTCCAATCTATCTTCGGGAAGTGTCGTAGAGCTGTTCTCTTGAGACTTGTAGCAGCCATTTTAAGTCCAATCTAGCTTCCGGAAGTGACTTAGAGCCGTTTTCTTGAGACTCGTAGCAGCCTTCCTAAGTCATATGGCAGCCTTCGAGTCCTTGATCGATGGCCAATAGTCCAATCTAGCTTCCGGAAGTGACTTAGAGCCGTTTTCTTGAGAGACATTTTCTTGAGACTTGTAGCAGCCTTCCTAAGTCATATGGCAGCCTTCGAGTCCTTGATCGATGGCCAATAGTCCAATCTAGCTTCCGGAAGTGACTTAGAGCCATTTTCTTGAGACTTGTAGCAGCCTTCCTAAGTCAAAGGGCAGCCTTAGAGTCCTTGATCGATGGCCAATAGTCCAATCTAGCTTCCGGAAGTGACTTAGAGCCGACTCGAAGAGACTTGTAGCAGTCATCTTAAGTCATATGGCAGCCTTAAGGTCCTTGATGTGTGCCCAATAGTCCATACTAGTTGCCGGTAGGGATTTAGAGCCACGATCATGAGACATATAGCAGTCACCTTAAGTCATATGGCAGCCTTCGAGTCCTTGATCGATGGCCAATAGTCCAATCTAGCTTCCGGAAGTGACTTAGAGCCGACTCGATGAGACTTGTAGCAGCCATCCTAAGTCATATGGCAACCTTCCGAGTCCTTGATTGATGGCCAATAGTCCAATCTATCTTCGGGAAGTGTCGTAGAGCTGTTCTCTTGAGACTTGTAGCAGCCATTTTAAGTCCAATCTAGCTTCCGGAAGTGACTTAAAGCCGTTTTCTTGAGACTTGTAGCAGCCTTCCTAAGTCATGTGGCAGCCTTCGAGTCCTTGATCGATGGCCAATAGTCCAATCTTGCTTCCGGAAGTGACTGAGAGCCGTTTTCTTGAGACTTGTAGCAGCCTTCCTAAGTCATATGGCAGCCTTAGAGTCCTTGATCGATGGCCAATAGTCTAATCTAGCTTTCGGAAGTGACTTAGAGCCGACTCGATGAGACTTGTAGCAGTCATCTTTAGTCATACGGCAGCCTTAGAGTCCTTGATGTATGCCCAATAGTCCAATCTAGCTTCAGTTAGTGACTTAGAGCAACGATCTTGAGACTTTTAGCAGTTATCTTAAGTCATATGGCAGCCTTAAGGTCCTTGATTGATGGCCAGTAGTCCAATCTAGCTTCAGTTAGTGACTTAGAGCAACGATCTTGAGACTTGTAGCAGCCTTCCTAAGTCATATGGCAGCCTTAGAGTCCTTGATGTATGCCCAATAGTCCAATCTAGCTTCAGTTAGAGACTTAGAGCAACGATCTTGAGACTTTTAGCAGTTATCTTAAGTCATATGGCAGCCTTAAGGTCCTTGATGTATGCCCAATAGTCCATACTAGTTGTTGGAAGGGACTTAGAGCTACGATCGTGAGACATTTAGCAGTCACCTCAAGTCATATGGCAGCCTTAGAGTCCTTGATGTATGCCCAATAGTCCAATCTAGCTTCAGTTAGAGACTTAGAGCAACGATCTTGAGACTTTTAGCAGTTATCTTAAGTCATATGGCAGCCTTAAGGTCCTTGATGTATGCCCAATAGTCCATACTAGTTGTTGGAAGGGACTTAGAGCTACGATCGTGAGACATTTAGCAGTCACCTTAAGTCATATGGCAGCCTTCGAGTCCTTGATCAATGGCCAATAGTCCAATCTAGCTTTCGGAAGTGACTTAGAGCCGACTCGATGAGACTTGTAGCAGTCATCTTTAGTCATACGGCAGCCTTAGAGTCCTTGATGTATGCCCAATAGTCCAATCTAGCTTCAGTTAGTGACTTAGAGCAACGATCTTGAGACTTGTAGCAGCCTTCCTAAGTCATATGGCAGCCTTAGAGTCCTTGATGTATGCCCAATAGTCCAATCTAGCTTCAGTTAGAGACTTAGAGCAACGATCTTGAGACTTTTAGCAGTTATCTTAAGTCATATGGCAGCCTTAAGGTCCTTGATGTATGCCCAATAGTCCATACTAGTTGTTGGAAGGGACTTAGAGCTACGATCGTGAGACATTTAGCAGTCACCTCAAGTCATATGGCAGCCTTAGAGTCCTTGATGTATGCCCAATAGTCCAATCTAGCTTCAGTTAGAGACTTAGAGCAACGATCTTGAGACTTTTAGCAGTTATCTTAAGTCATATTGCAGCCTTAAGGTCCTTGATGTATGCCCAATAGTCCATACTAGTTGCCGGAAGGGACTTAGAGCTACGATCGTGAGACATTTAGCAGTCACCTTAAGTCATATGGCAGCCTTAGAGTCCTTGATCGATGGCCAATAGTCCAATCTAGCTTCCGGAAGTGACTTAGAGCCGTTTTCTTGAGACTTGTAGCCGCCTTCCTAAGTCATATGCAGCCTTAGAGTCCTTGATCGATGGCCAATAGTCCAATCTAGCTTCCGGAAGTGACTTAGAGCCGATTTGATGAGACTTGTAGCAGTCATCTTTAGTCATACTGCAGCCTTAGAGTCCTTGATGTATGCCCAATAGTCCAATCTAGCTTCAGTTAGTGACTTAGAGCAACGATCTTGAGACTTTTAGCAGTTATTTTAAGTCATATGGCAGCCTTAAGGTCCTTGATTGATGGCCAATAGTCCAATCTAGCTTCAGTTAGTGACTTAGAGCAACGATCTTGAGACTTGTAGCAGCCTTCCTAAGTCATATGGCAGCCTTAGAGTCCTTGATGTATGCCCAATAGTCCAATCTAGCTTCAGTTAGTGACTTAGAGCAACGATCTTGAGACTTTTAGCAGTTATCTTAAGTCATATGGCAGCCTTAAGGTCCTTGATTGGTGGCCAATAGTCCAATCTAGCTTCAGTAAGTGACTTAGAGCAACGATCTTGAGACTTGTAGCAGCCTTCCTAAGTCATATGGCAGCCTTAAGGTCCTAGATGTATGCCCAATAGTCCATACTAGTTGCCGGAAGGGACTTAGAGCTACGATCTTGAGACATTTAGCAGTCACTTTAAGTCATATGGCAGCCTTAGAGTCCTTGATCGATGGCCAATAGTCCAATCTAGCTTCCGGAAGTGACTTAGAGCCGTTTTCTTGAGACTTGTAGCAGCCTTCCTAAGTCATATGGCAGCCTTCGAGTCCTTGATCGATGGCCAATAGTCCAATCTAGCTTCCGGAAGTGACTTAGAGCCGTTTTCTTGAGAGCCGACTCGAAGAGACTTGTAGCAGTCATCTTAAGTCATATGGCAGCTTTAAGGTCCTTGATCGATGGCCAATAGTCCAATCTAGCTTCAGTTAGAGACTTAGAGCAACGATCTTGAGACTTTTAGCAGTTATCTCAAGTCATATTGCAGCCTTAAGGTCCTTGATGTATGCCCAATAGTCCATACTAGTTGTTGGAAGGGACTTAGAGCTACGATCGTGAGACATATAGCAGTCACCTTAAGTCATATGGCAGCCTTAGAGTCCTTGACCGATGGCTAATAGTCCAATCTAGCTTCCGGAAGTGACTTAGAGCCGACTCGATGAGACTTGTAGCAGTCATCTTTAGTCATACGGCAGCCTTAGAGTCCTTGATCGATGGCCAATAGTCCAATCTAGCTTCCGGAAGTGACTTAGAGCCGACTCGATGAGACTTGTAGCAGTCATCTTAAGTCATATGGCAGCCTTAGAGTCCTTGATCGATGGCCAATAGTCCAATCTAGCTTCCGGAAGTGACTTAGAGCCGACTCGATGAGACTTGTAGCAGTCATCTTAAGTCATATGGCAGCCTTAGAGTCCTTGATTGATGGCCAATAGTCCAATCTAGCTTCCGGAAGTGACTTAGAGCCGACTCGAAGAGACTTGTAGCAGTCATCTTAAGTCATATGGCAGCTTTAAGGTCCTTGATGTGTGCCCAATAGTCCATACTAGTTGCCGGAAGGGACTTAGAGCCACGATCATGAGACATATAGCAGTCACCTTAAGTCATATGGCAGCCTTAGAGTCCTTGACCGATGGCCAATAGTCCAATCTAGCTTCCGGAAGTGACTTAGAGCCGACTCGATGAGACTTGTAGCAGTCATCTTAAGTCATATGGCAGCCTTAGAGTCCTTGATCGATGGCCAATAGTCCAATCTAGCTTCCGGAAGTGACTTAGAGCCGACTCGATGAGACTTGTAGCAGTCATCTTAAGTCATATGGCAGCCTTAGAGTCCTTGATCGATGGCCAATAGTCCAATCTAGCTTCCGGAAGTGACTTAGAGCCGACTCGATGAGACTTGTAGCAGTCATCTTAAGTCATATGGCAGCCTTAGAGTCCTTGATTGATGGCCAATAGTCCAATCTAGCTTCCGGAAGTTACTTAGAGCCGACTCGATGAGACTTGTAGCAGTCACCTTAAGTCATATGGCAGCCTTAGAGTCCTTGATCGATGGCCAATAGTCCAATCTAGCTTCCGGAAGTGACTTACAGCCGACTCGATGAGACTTGTAGCAGCCATCCTAAGTCATATGGCAACCTTCCGAGTCCTTGATTGATGGCCAATAGTCCAATCTATCTTCGGGAAGTGTCGTAGAGCTGTTCTCTTGAGACTTGTAGCAGCCATTTTAAGTCCAATCTAGCTTCCGGAAGTGACTTAGAGCCGTTTTCTTGAGACTCGTAGCAGCCTTCCTAAGTCATATGGCAGCCTTCGAGTCCTTGATCGATGGCCAATAGTCCAATCTAGCTTCCGGAAGTGACTTAGAGCCGTTTTCTTGAGAGACATTTTCTTGAGACTTGTAGCAGCCTTCCTAAGTCATATGGCAGCCTTCGAGTCCTTGATCGATGGCCAATAGTCCAATCTAGCTTCCGGAAGTGACTTAGAGCCGACTCGAAGAGACTTGTAGCAGTCATCTTAAGTCATATGGCAGCCTTAAGGTCCTTGATGTGTGCCCAATAGTCCATACTAGTTGCCGGAAGGGACTTAGAGCCACGATCATGAGACATATAGCAGTCACCTTAAGTCATATGGCAGCCTTAGAGTCCTTGATCGATGGCCAATAGTCCAATCTAGCTTCCGGAAGTGACTTAGAGCCGACTCGATGAGACTTGTAGCAGCCATCCTAAGTCATATGGCAACCTTCCGAGTCCTTGATTGATGGCCAATAGTCCAATCTATCTTCGGGAAGTGTCGTAGAGCTGTTTTCTTGAGACTTGTAGCAGCCTTCCTAAGTCATATGGCAGCCTTCGAGTCCTTGATCGATGGCCAATAGTCCAATCTTGCTTCCGGAAGTGACTGAGAGCCGTTTTCTTGAGACTTGTAGCAGCCTTCCTAAGTCATATGGCAGCCTTAGAGTCCTTGATCGATGGCCAATAGTCCAATCTAGTTGTTGGAAGGGACTTAGAGCTACGATCGTGAGACATTTAGCAGTCACCTTAAGTCATATGGCAGCCTTAGAGTGCTTGATCGATGGCCAATAGTCCAATCTAGCTTCCGGAAGTGACTTAGAGCCGTTTTCTTGAGACTTGTAGCAGCCTTCCTAAGTCATATGGCAGCCTTCGAGTCCTTGATCAATGGCCAATAGTCCAATCTAGCTTTCGGAAGTGACTTAGAGCCGACTCGATGAGACTTGTAGCAGTCATCTTTAGTCATACGGCAGCCTTAGAGTCCTTGATGTATGCCCAATAGTCCAATCTAGCTTCAGTTAGTGACTTAGAGCAACGATCTTGAGACTTTTAGCAGTTATCTTAAGTCATATGGCAGCCTTAAGGTCCTTGATCGATGGCCAATAGTCCAATCTAGCTTCAGTTAGAGACTTAGAGCAACGATCTTGAGACTTTTAGCAGTTATCTTAAGTCATATTGCAGCCTTAAGGTCCTTGATGTATGCCCAATAGTCCATACTAGTTGCCGGAAGGGACTTAGAGCTACGATCGTGAGACATTTAGCAGTCACCTTAAGTCATATGGCAGCCTTAGAGTCCTTGATCGATGGCCAATAGTCCAATCTAGCTTCCGGAAGTGACTTAGAGCCGTTTTCTTGAGACTTGTAGCCGCCTTCCTAAGTCATATGCAGCCTTAGAGTCCTTGATCGATGGCCAATAGTCCAATCTAGCTTCCGGAAGTGACTTAGAGCCGATTCGATGAGACTTGTAGCAGTCATCTTTAGTCATACGGCAGCCTTAGAGTCCTTGATGTATGCCCAATAGTCCAATCTAGCTTCAGTTAGTGACTTAGAGCAACGATCTTGAGACTTTTAGCAGTTATCTTAAGTCATATGGCAGACTTAAGGTCCTTGATTGGTGGCCAATAGTCCAATCTAGCTTCAGTAAGTGACTTAGAGCAACGATCTTGAGACTTGTAGCAGCCTTCCTAAGTCATATGGCAGCCTTAAGGTCCTAGATGTATGCCCAATAGTCCATACTAGTTGCCGGAAGGGACTTAGAGCTACGATCTTGAGACATTTAGCAGTCACCTTAAGTCATATGGCAGCCTTAGAGTCCTTGATCGATGGCCAATAGTCCAATCTAGCTTCCGGAAGTGACTTAGAGCCGTTTTCTTGGGACTTGTAGCAGTCATCTTTAGTCATACGGCAGCCTTAGAGTCCTTGATCGATGGCCAATAGTCCAATCTAGCTTTCGGAAGTGACTTAGAGCCGACTCGATGAGACTTGTAGCAGTCATCTTAAGTCATATGGCAGCCTTAGCGTCCTTGATCGATGGCCAATAGTCCAATCTAGCTTCCGGAAGTGACTTAGAGCCGACTCGATGAGACTTGTAGCAGTCATCTTAAGTCATATGGCAGCCTTAGAGTCCTTGATTGATGGCCAATAGTCCAATCTAGCTTCCGGAAGTGACTTAGAGCCGACTCGAAGAGATTTGTAGCAGTCATCTTAAGTCATATGGCAGCTTTAAGGTCCTTGATCGATGGCCAATAGTCCAATCTAGCTTCAGTTAGAGACTTAGAGCAACGATCTTGAGACTTTTAGCAGTTATCTTAAGTCATATTGCAGCCTTAAGGTCCTTGATGTATGCCCAATAGTCCATACTAGTTGTTGGAAGGGACTTAGAGCTACGATCGTGAGACATATAGCAGTCACCTTAAGTCATATGGCAGCCTTAGAGTCCTTGATCGATGGCTAATAGTCCAATCTAGCTTCCGGAAGTGACTTAGAGCCGACTCGATGAGACTTGTAGCAGTCATCTTTAGTCGTACGGCAGCCTTAGAGTCCTTGATCGATGGCCAATAGTCCAATCTAGCTTCAGTTAGAGACTTAGAGCAACGATCTTGAGACTTTTAGCAGTTATCTTAAGTCATATTGCAGCCTTAAGGTCCTTGATGTATGCCCAATAGTCCATACTAGTTGTTGGAAGGGACTTAGAGCTACGATCGTGAGACATATAGCAGTCACCTTAAGTCATATGGCAGCCTTAGAGTCCTTGATCGATGGCTAATAGTCCAATCTAGCTTCCGGAAGTGACTTAGAGCCGACTCGATGAGACTTGTAGCAGTCATCTTTAGTCATACGGCAGCCTTAGAGTCCTTGATCGATGGCCAATAGTCCAATCTAGCTTCAGTTAGAGACTTAGAGCAACGATCTTGAGACTTTTAGCAGTTATCTTAAGTCATATTGCAGCCTTAAGGTCCTTGATGTATGCCCAATAGTCCATACTAGTTGTTGGAAGGGACTTAGAGCTACGATCGTGAGACATATAGCAGTCACCTTAAGTCATATGGCAGCCTTAGAGTCCTTGACCGATGGCTAATAGTCCAATCTAGCTTCCGGAAGTGACTTAGAGCCGACTCGATGAGACTTGTAGCAGTCATCTTTAGTCATACGGCAGCCTTAGAGTCCTTGATCGATGGCCAATAGTCCAATCTAGCTTCCGGAAGTGACTTAGAGCCGACTCGATGAGACTTGTAGCAGTCATCTTAAGTCATATGGCAGCCTTAGCGTCCTTGATCGATGGCCAATAGTCCAATCTAGCTTCCGGAAGTGACTTAGAGCCGACTCGATGAGACTTGTAGCAGTCATCTTAAGTCATATGGCAGCCTTAGAGTCCTTGATTGATGGCCAATAGTCCAATCTAGCTTCCGGAAGTGACTTAGAGCCGACTCGAAGAGATTTGTAGCAGTCATCTTAAGTCATATGGCAGCTTTAAGGTCCTTGATCGATGGCCAATAGTCCAATCTAGCTTCAGTTAGAGACTTAGAGCAACGATCTTGAGACTTTTAGCAGTTATCTTAAGTCATATTGCAGCCTTAAGGTCCTTGATGTATGCCCAATAGTCCATACTAGTTGTTGGAAGGGACTTAGAGCTACGATCGTGAGACATATAGCAGTCACCTTAAGTCATATGGCAGCCTTAGAGTCCTTGATCGATGGCTAATAGTCCAATCTAGCTTCCGGAAGTGACTTAGAGCCGACTCGATGAGACTTGTAGCAGTCATCTTAAGTCATATGGCAGCCTTAGAGTCCTTGATCGATGGCCAATAGTCCAATCTAGCTTCAGTTAGTGACTAAGAGCCGTTCTTTTGAGATATGTAGCAGTCATCTTAAGTCATATTGCAGCCTTAGAGTCCTTGATGTATGCCCAATAGTCCATACTAGTTGTTGGAAGGGACTTAGAGCTACGATCGTGAGACATATAGCAGTCACCTTAAGTCATATGGCAGCCTTAGAGTCCTTGATCGATGGCTAATAGTCCAATCTAGCTTCCGGAAGTGACTTAGAGCCGACTCGATGAGACTTGTAGCAGTCATCTTTAGTCATACGGCAGCCTTAGAGTCCTTGATCGATGGCCAATAGTCCAATCTAGCTTCCGAAAGTGACTTAGAGCCGACTCGATGAGACTTGTAGCAGTCATCTTAAGTCATATGGCAGCTTTAAGGTCCTTGATCGATGGCCAATAGTCCAATCTAGCTTCAGTTAGAGACTTAGAGCAACGATCTTGAGACTTTTAGCAGTTATCTTAAGTCACATTGCAGCCTTAAGGTCCTTGATGTATGCCCAATAGTCCATACTATTTGTTGGAAGGGACTTAGAGCTACGATCGTGAGACATATAGCAGTCACCTTAAGTCATATGGCAGCCTTAGAGTCCTTGATCGATGGCTAATAGTCCAATCTAGCTTCCGGAAGTGACTTAGAGCCGACTCGATGAGACTTGTAGCAGTCATCTTTAGTCGTACGGCAGCCTTAGAGTCCTTGATCGATGGCCAATAGTCCAATCTAGCTTCAGTTAGAGACTTAGAGCAACGATCTTGAGACTTTTAGCAGTTATCTTAAGTCATATTGCAGCCTTAAGGTCCTTGATGTATGCCCAATAGTCCATACTAGTTGTTGGAAGGGACTTAGAGCTACGATCGTGAGACATATAGCAGTCACCTTAAGTCATATGGCAGCCTTAGAGTCCTTGATCGATGGCTAATAGTCCAATCTAGCTTCCGGAAGTGACTTAGAGCCGACTCGATGAGACTTGTAGCAGTCATCTTTAGTCATACGGCAGCCTTAGAGTCCTTGATCGATGGCCAATAGTCCAATCTAGCTTCAGTTAGAGACTTAGAGCAACGATCTTGAGACTTTTAGCAGTTATCTTAAGTCATATTGCAGCCTTAAGGTCCTTGATGTATGCCCAATAGTCCATACTAGTTGTTGGAAGGGACTTAGAGCTACGATCGTGAGACATATAGCAGTCACCTTAAGTCATATGGCAGCCTTAGAGTCCTTGACCGATGGCTAATAGTCCAATCTAGCTTCCGGAAGTGACTTAGAGCCGACTCGATGAGACTTGTAGCAGTCATCTTTAGTCATACGGCAGCCTTAGAGTCCTTGATCGATGGCCAATAGTCCAATCTAGCTTCCGGAAGTGACTTAGAGCCGACTCGATGAGACTTGTAGCAGTCATCTTAAGTCATATGGCAGCCTTAGCGTCCTTGATCGATGGCCAATAGTCCAATCTAGCTTCCGGAAGTGACTTAGAGCCGACTCGATGAGACTTGTAGCAGTCATCTTAAGTCATATGGCAGCCTTAGAGTCCTTGATTGATGGCCAATAGTCCAATCTAGCTTCCGGAAGTGACTTAGAGCCGACTCGAAGAGATTTGTAGCAGTCATCTTAAGTCATATGGCAGCTTTAAGGTCCTTGATCGATGGCCAATAGTCCAATCTAGCTTCAGTTAGAGACTTAGAGCAACGATCTTGAGACTTTTAGCAGTTATCTTAAGTCATATTGCAGCCTTAAGGTCCTTGATGTATGCCCAATAGTCCATACTAGTTGTTGGAAGGGACTTAGAGCTACGATCGTGAGACATATAGCAGTCACCTTAAGTCATATGGCAGCCTTAGAGTCCTTGATCGATGGCTAATAGTCCAATCTAGCTTCCGGAAGTGACTTAGAGCCGACTCGATGAGACTTGTAGCAGTCATCTTAAGTCATATGGCAGCTTTAAGGTCCTTGATCGATGGCCAATAGTCCAATCTAGCTTCAGTTAGAGACTTAGAGCAACGATCTTGAGACTTTTAGCAGTTATCTTAAGTCACATTGCAGCCTTAAGGTCCTTGATGTATGCCCAATAGTCCATACTATTTGTTGGAAGGGACTTAGAG
The DNA here is from genome assembly GCA_018150745.1 of Drosophila sucinea. Taxonomy (NCBI): domain Eukaryota; kingdom Metazoa; phylum Arthropoda; class Insecta; order Diptera; family Drosophilidae; genus Drosophila; species Drosophila sucinea. Next base: position 145,723 of record JAECWP010000141.1, on the reverse strand, counting down.
CTACGATCGTGAGACATATAGCAGTCACCTTAAGTCATATGGCAGCCTTAGAGTCCTTGATCGATGGCTAATAGTCCAATCTAGCTTCCGGAAGTGACTTAGAGCCGACTCGATGAGACTTGTAGCAGTCATCTTTAGTCATACGGCAGCCTTAGAGTCCTTGATCGATGGCCAATAGTCCAATCTAGCTTCAGTTAGTGACTAAGAGCAACGATCTTGAGACTTTTTAGCAGTTATCTTAAGTCATATTGCAGCCTTAAGGTCCTTGATGTATGCCCAATAGTCCATACTAGTTGTTGGAAGGGACTTAGAGCTACGATCGTGAGACATATAGCAGTCACCTTAAGTCATATGGCAGCCTTAGAGTCCTTGATCGATGGCTAATAGTCCAATCTAGCTTCCGGAAGTGACTTAGAGCCGACTCGATGAGACTTGTAGCAGTCATCTTAAGTCATATGGCAGCTTTAAGGTCCTTGATCGATGGCCAATAGTCCAATCTAGCTTCAGTTAGAGACTTAGAGCAACGATCTTGAGACTTTTAGCAGTTATCTTAAGTCACATTGCAGCCTTAAGGTCCTTGATGTATGCCCAATAGTCCATACTATTTGTTGGAAGGGACTTAGAGCTACGATCGTGAGACATATAGCAGTCACCTTAAGTCATATGGCAGCCTTAGAGTCCTTGATCGATGGCTAATAGTCCAATCTAGCTTCCGGAAGTGACTTAGAGCCGACTCGATGAGACTTGTAGCAGTCATCTTTAGTCATACGGCAGCCTTAGAGTCCTTGATCGATGCCCAATAGTCCAATCTAGCTTCAGTTAGTGACTTAGAGCAACGATCTTGAGACTTTTAGCAGTTATCTTAAGTCATATGGCAGCCTTAAGGTCCTTGATTGGTGGCCAATAGTCCAATCTAGCTTCAGTAAGTGACTTAGAGCAACGATCTTGAGACTTGTAGCAGCCTTCCTAAGTCATATGGCAGCCTTAAGGTCCTAGATGTATGCCCAATAGTCCATACTAGTTGCCGGAAGGGACTTAGAGCTACGATCTTGAGACATTTAGCAGTCACCTTAAGTCATATGGCAGCCTTAGAGTCCTTGATCGATGGCCAATAGTCCAATCTAGCTTCCGGAAGTGACTTAGAGCCGTTTTCTTGAGACTTGTAGCAGCCTTCCTAAGTCATATGGCAGCCTTCGAGTCCTTGATCGATGGCCAATAGTCCAATCTAGCTTCCGGAAGTGACTTAGAGCCGTTTTCTTGAGACTTGTAGCAGCCTTCCTAAGTCATATGGCAGCCTTAGAGTCCTTGATCGATGGCCAATAGTCCAATATAGCTTCCGAAAGTGACTTAGAGCCGACTCGATGAGACTTGTAGCAGTCATCTTAAGTCATATGGCAGCCTTAAGGTCCTTGATGATTGCCCAGTAGTCCAAACTTAGAGCCGTTTTCTTGAGACTTGTAGCAGCCTTCCTAAGTCATATGGCAGCCTTAAGGTCCTAGATGTATGCCCAATAGTCCATACTAGTTGTTGGAAGGGACTTAGAGCTACGATCGTGAGACATATAGCAGTCACCTTAAGTCATATGGCAGCCTTAGAGCCCTTGATCGATGGCTAATAGTCCAATCTAGCTTCCGGAAGTGACTTAGAGCCGACTCGATGAGACTTGTAGCAGTCATCTTTAGTCATACGGCAGCCTTAGAGTCCTTGATCGATGCCCAATAGTCCAATCTAGCTTCAGTTAGTGACTTAGAGCAACGATCTTGAGACTTTTAGCAGTTATATTAAGTCATATGGCAGCCTTAAGGTCCTTGATTGGTGGCCAATAGTCCAATCTAGCTTCAGTAAGTGACTTAGAGCAACGATCTTGAGACTTGTAGCAGCCTTCCTAAGTCATATGGCAGCCTTAAGGTCCTAGATGTATGCCCAATAGTCCATACTAGTTGCCGGAAGGGACTTAGAGCTACGATCTTGAGACATTTAGCAGTCACCTTAAGTCATATGGCAGCCTTAGAGTCCTTGATCGATGGCCAATAGTCCAATCTAGCTTCCGGAAGTGACTTAGAGCCGTTTTCTTGAGACTTGTAGCAGCCTTCATAAGTCATATGGCAGCCTTCGAGTCCTTGATCGATGGCCAATAGTCCAATCTAGCTTCCGGAAGTGACTTAGAGCCGTTTTCTTGAGACTTGTAGCAGCCTTCCTAAGTCATATGGCAGCCTTAGAGTCCTTGATCGATGGCCAATAGTCCAATATAGCTTCCGAAAGTGACTTAGAGCCGACTCGATGAGACTTGTAGCAGTCATCTTAAGTCATATGGCAGCCTTAAGGTCCTTGATGATTGCCCAGTAGTCCAAACTTAGAGCCGTTTTCTTGAGACTTGTAGCAGCCTTCCTAAGTCATATGGCAGCCTTAAGGTCCTAGATGTATGCCCAATAGTCCATACTAGTTGCCGGAAGGGACTTAGAGCTACGATCTTGAGACATTTAGCAGTCACCTTAAGTCATATGGCTGCCTTAGAGTCCTTGATCGATGGCCAATAGTCCAATCTAGCTTCCGGAAGTGACTTAGAGCCGTTTTCTTGAGACTTGTAGCAGCCTTCCTAAGTCATATGGCAGCCTTCGAGTCCTTGATCGATGGCCAAGAGTCCAATCTAGCTTCCGGAAGTGACTTAGAGCCGTTTTCTTGAGACTTGTAGCAGCCTTCCTAAGTCATATGGCAGCCTTAGAGTCCTTGATCGATGGCCAATAGTCCAATATAGCTTCCGAAAGTGACTTAGAGCCGACTCGATGAGACTTGTAGCAGTCATCTTAAGTCATATGGCAGCCTTAGAGTCCTTGATCGATGGCCAATAGTCCAATCTAGCTTCCGGAAGTGACTTAGAGCCGACTCGATGAGACTTGTAGCAGTCATCTTAAGTCATATGGCAGCCTTAGAGTCCTTGATTGATGGCCAATAGTCCAATCTAGCTTCCGGAAGTGACTTAGAGCCGACTCGAAGAGACTTGTAGCAGTCATCTTAAGTCATATGGCAGCTTTAAGGTCCTTGATCGATGGCCAATAGTCCAATCTAGCTTCAGTTAGAGACTTAGAGCAACGATCTTGAGACTTTTAGCAGTTATCTTAAGTCATATTGCAGCCTTAAGGTCCTTGATGTATGCCCAATAGTCCATACTAGTTGTTGGAAGGGACTTAGAGCTACGATCGTGAGACATATAGCAGTCACCTTAAGTCACATGGTCCTTGATCGATGGCTAATAGTCCAATCTAGCTTCCTGAAGTGACTTAGAGCCGACTCGATGAGACTTGTAGCAGTCATCTTTAGTCATACGGCAGCCTTAGAGTCCTTGATGTATGCCCAATAGTCCAATCTAGCTTCAGTAAGTGACTTAGAGCAACGATCTTGAGACTTGTAGCAGCCTTCCTAAGTCATATGGCAGCCTTAGAGTCATTGATGTATGCCCAATAGTCCAATCTAGCTTCAGTTAGTGACTTAGAGCAACGATCTTGAGACTTTTAGCAGTTATCTTAAGTCATATGGCAGCCTTAAGGTCCTTGATTGATGGCCAATAGTCCAATCTAGCTTCAGCTAGTGACTTAGACCAACGATCTTGAGACTTGTAGCAGCCTTCCTAAGTCATATGGCAGCCTTAAGGTCCTTGATGTATGCCCAATAGTCCATACTAGTTGCCGGAAGGGACTTAGAGCTACGATCTTGAGACATTTAGCAGTCACCTTAAGTCATATGGCAGCCTTAGAGTCCTTGATCGATGGCTAATAGTCCAATCTAGCTTCCGGAAGTGACTTAGAGCCGTTTTCTTGAGACTTGTAGCAGTCTTCCTAAGTCATATGGCAGCCTTCGAGTCCTTGATCGATGGCCAATAGTCCAATCTAGCTTCCGGAAGTGACTTAGAGCCGTTTTCTGGATACTTGTAGCAGCCTTTTTAAGTCATATGGCAGCCTTAGAGTCCTTGATCGATGGCCAATAGTCCAATCTAGCTTCCGGAAGTGACTTAGAGCCGACTCGATGAGACTTGTAGCAGTCATCTTAAGTCATATGGCAGCCGTAGAGTCCTTGATCGATGGCCAATAGTCCAGTCTAGCTTCCGGAAGTGTCGTAGAGCTTTTCTCTTGAGACTTGTAGCAGCCATTTTAAGTCCAATTTAGCTTCTGGAAGTGTCGTAGAGCTGTTCTCTTGAGACTTGTAGCAGCCATCTTAAGTCATATGGCAGCCTTAAGGTCTTTGATGATTGCCCAATAGTCCAAACTTAGAGCCGTTTTCTTGAGACTTGTAGCAGCCTTCCTAAGTCATATGGCATCCTTAAGGTCCTTGATTGATGGCCAATAGTCCAATCTAGCTTCCGGAAGTGACTTAGAGCCGTTTTCTTGAGACTTGTAGCAGCCTTCCTATCCTTGATCGATGGCCAATAGTCCAATCTAGCTTCCGGAAGTGACTTAGAGCCGACTCGAAGAGACTTGTAGCAGCCATCCTAAGTCATATGCCAGCCTTCGAGTCCTTGATTGATGGCCAATAGTCCAATCTATCTTCCGGAAGTGTCGTAGAGCTTTTCTCTTGAGACTTGTAGCAGCCATTTTAAGTCCAATTTAGCTTCTGGAAGTGTCGTAGAGCTGTTCTCTTGAGACTTGTAGCAGCCATCTTAAGTCATATGGCAGCCTTAAGGTCTTTGATGATTGCCCAATAGTCCAAACTTAGAGCCGTTTTCTTGAGACTTGTAGCAGCCTTCCTAAGTCATATGGCAGCCTTAAGGTCCTTGATTGATGGCCAATAGTCCAATCTAGCTTCAGTTATTGACTTAGAGCAACGATCTTGCGACTTGTAGCAGCCTTCCTAAGTCATATGGCAGCCTTAAGGTCCTTGATGTATGCCCAATAGTCCATACTAGTTGCCGGAAGGGACTTAGAGCTACGATCTTGAGATATTTAGCAGTCACCTTAAGTCATATGGCAGCCTTAGAGTCCTTGATCGATGGCCAATAGTCCAATCTAGAGTCCGGAAGTGACTTAGAGCCGTTTTCTTGAGTCTTGTAGCAGCCTTCCTAAGTCATATGGCAGCCTTCGAGTCCTTGATCGATGGCCAATAGTCCAATCTAGCTTCCGGAAGTGACTTAGAGCCGTTTTCTTGAGACTTGTAACAGCCTTCCTAAGTCATATGGCAGCCTTAGAGTCCTTGATCGATGGCCAATAGTCCAATCTAGCTTCCGGAAGTGACTTAGAGCCGACTCGATGAGACTTGTAGCAGTCATCTTAAGTCATATGGCAGCCTTAAGGTCCTTGATGATTGCCCAATAGTCCATACTAGTTGCCGGAAGGGACTTAGAGCTACGATCTTGAGACATTAAGCAGTCACCTTAAGTCATATGGCAGCCTTAGAGTCCTTGATCGATGGCCAATAGTCCAATCTAGCTTCCGGAAGTGACTTAGAGCCGTTTTCTTGAGACTTGTTGCAGCCTTCCTAAGTCATATGGCAGCCTTCGAGTCCTTGATCGATGGCCAATAGTCCAATCTAGCTTCCGGAAATGACTTAGAGCCGTTTTCTTGAGACTTGTAGCAGCCTTCCTAAGTCATATGGCAGCCTTAGAGTCCTTGATCGATGGCCAATAGTCCAATCTAGCTTCCGGAAGTGACTTAGAGCCGAATCGAAGAGACTTGTAGCAGCCATCCTAAGTCATATGGCAGCCTTCGAGACCTTGATTGATGGCCAATAGTCCAATCTATCTTCCGGAAGTGTCGTAGAGCTGTTCTCTTGAGACTTGTAGCAGCCATTTCAAGTCCAATTTAGCTTCTGGAAGTGTCGTAGAGCTGTTCTCTTGAGACTTGTAGCAGCCATCTTAAGTCATATGGCAGCCTTAGAGTCCTTGATGTATGCCCAATAGTCCATACTAGTTGCCGGAAGGGACTTAGAGCTACGATCGTGAGACATTTAGAGACTTAGAGCCGTTTTCTTGAGACTTGTAGCAGCCTTCCTAAGTCATATGGCAGCCTTAGAGTCCTTGATCGATGGCCAATAGTCCAATCTAGCTTCCGGAAGTGACTTAGAGCCGACTCGAAGAGACTTGTAGCAGTCATCTTAAGTCATATGGCATCCTTAAGGTCCTTGATCGATGGCCAATAGTCCAATCTAGCTTCCGGAAGTGACTTAGAGCCGTTTTCTTGAGACTTGTAGCAGCCTTCCTAAGTCATATGGCAGCCTTCGAGTCCTTGATCAATGGCCAATAGTCCAATCTAGCTTCCGGAAGTGACTTAGAGCCGACTCGATGAGACTTGTAGCAGTCATCTTTAGTCATACGGCAGCCTTAGAGTCCTTGATCGATGGCCAATAGTCCAATCTAGCTTCCGGAAGTGACTTAGAGCCGACTCGATGAGACTTGTAGCAGTCATCTTAAGTCATATGGCAGCCTTAGAGTCCTTGATCGATGGCCAATAGTCCAATCTAGCTTCCGGAAGTGACTTAGAGCCGTTTTCTTGAGACTTGTAGCAGCCTTCCTAAGTCATATGGCAGCCTTAGAGTCCTTGATCGATGGCCAATAGTCCAATCTAGCTTCCGGAAGTGACTTAGAGCCGACTCGAAGAGACTTGTAGCAGTCATCTTAAGTCATATGGCATCCTTAAGGTCCTTGATCGATGGCCAATAGTCCAATCTAGCTTCCGGAAGTGACTTAGAGCCGTTTTCTTGAGACTTGTAGCAGCCTTCCCAAGTCATATGGCAGACTTCTAGTCCTTGATCGAAGGCCAATAATCCAATCTAGGTTCCGGAAGTGACTTAGAGCCGTTTTCTTGAGACTTGTAGCAGGCTTCCTAAGTCATATGGCAGCCTTAGAGTCCTTGATCGATGGCCAATAGTCCAATCTAGCTTCCGGAAGTGACTTAGAGCCGACTCGAAGAGACTTGTAGCAGTCATCTTAAGTCATATGGCATCCTTAAGGTCCTTGATCGATGGCCAATAGTCCAATCTAGCTTCCGGAAGTGACTTAGAGCCGTTTTCTTGAGACTGGTAGCAGCCTTCCTAAGTCATATGGCAGCCTTCGAGTTCTTGATCGATGGCCAATAGTCCAATCTAGCTTCCGGAAGTGACTTAGAGCCGTTTTCTTGAGACTTGTAGCAGCCTTCCTAAGTCATATGGCAGCCTTAGAGTCCTTGATCGATGGCCAATAGTCCAATCTAGCTTCCGGAAGTGACTTAGAGCCGACTCGATGAGACTTGTAGCAGTCATCTTAAGTCATATGGCATCCTTAAGGTCCTTGAGTCAGCCTTAGAGTCCTTGATCGATGGCCAATAGTCCAATCTAGCTTCCGGAAGTGACTTAGAGCCGACTCGATGAGACTTGTAGCAGGCTTCCTAAGTCATATGGCAGCCTTAGAGTCCTTGATCGATGGCCAATAGTCCAATCTAGCTTCCGGAAGTGACTTAGAGCCGACTCGAAGAGACTTGTAGCAGTCATCTTAAGTCATATGGCATCCTTAAGGTCCTTGATCGATGGCCAATAGTCCAATCTAGCTTCCGGAAGTGACTTAGAGCCGTTTTCTTGAGACTGGTAGCAGCCTTCCTAAGTCATATGGCAGCCTTCGAGTTCTTGATCGATGGCCAATAGTCCAATCTAGCTTCCGGAAGTGACTTAGAGCCGTTTTCTTGAGACTTGTAGCAGCCTTCCTAAGTCATATGGCAGCCTTAGAGTCCTTGATCGATGGCCAATAGTCCAATCTAGCTTCCGGAAGTGACTTAGAGCCGACTCGATGAGACTTGTAGCAGTCATCTTAAGTCATATGGCAGCCTTAGAGTCCTTGATCGATGGCCAATAGTCCAATCTAGCTTCCGGAAGTGACTTAGAGCCGACTCGATGAGACTTGTAGCAGTCACCTTAAGTCATGTGGCAGCCTTAAGGTCCTTGATGATTGCCCAGTAGTCCAAACTTAGAGCCGTTTTCTTGAGACTTGTAGCAGCCTTCCTAAGTCATAGGGCAGCCTTAGAGTCCTTGATCGATGGCCAATAGTCCAATCTAGCTTCCGGAAGTGACTTAGAGCCGACTCGAAGAGACTTGTAGCAGTCACCTTAAGTCATATGGCAGCCTCAGAGTCCTTGATCGATGGCCAATAGTCCAATCTAGCTTCCGGAAGTGACTTAGAGCCGACTCGATGAGACTTGTAGCAGTCATCTTAAGTCATAAGGCAGCCTTAGAGTCCTTGATCGATGGCCAATAGTCCAATCTAGCTTCCGGAAGTGACTTAGAGCCGACTCGATGAGACTTGTAGCAGTCATCTTAAGTCATATGGCAGCCTTAAGGTCCTTGATGATTGCCCAGTAGTCCAAACTTAGAGCCGTTTTCTTGAGACTTGTAGCAGCCTTCCTAAGTCATAGGGCAGCCTTAGAGTCCTTGATCGACGGCCAATAGTCCAATCTAGCTTCCGGAAGTGACTTAGAGCCGACTCGAAGAGACTTGTAGCAGTCGTCTTAAGTCATATGGCAGCTTTAAGGTCCTTGATCGATGGCCAATAGTCCAATCTAGCTTCAGTTAGAGACTGAGAGCAACGATCTTGAGACTTTTAGCAGTTATCTTAAGTCATATGGCAGCCTTAAAGTCCTTGATGTATGCCCAATAGTCCATACTAGTTGCCGGAAGGGACTTAGAGCTACGATCGTGAGACAAATAGCAGTCACCCTAACTCATATGGCAGCCTTAGAGTCCTTGATCGATGGCCAATAGTCCAATGTAGCTTCCGGAAGTGACTTAGAGCCGACTCGATGAGACTTGTAGCAGTCATCTTAAGTCATAAGGCAGCCTTAGAGTCCTTGATCGATAGCCAATAGTCCAATATAGCTTCCGGAAGTGACTTAGAGCCGACTCGATGAGACTTGTAGCAGTCATCTTAAGTCATATGGCAGCCTTAAGGACCTTGATGATTGCCCAGTAGTGCAAACTTAGAGCCGTTTTATTGAGACTTGTAGCAGCCTTCCTAAGTCATAGGGCAGCCTTAGAGTCCTTGATCGATGGCCAATAGTCCAATCTAGCTTCCGGAAGTGACTTAGAGCCGACTCGAAGAGACTTGTAGCAGTCGTCTTAAGTCATATGGCAGCTTTAAGGTCCTTGATCGATGGCCAATAGTCCAATCTAGCTTCAGTTAGAGACTTAGAGCAACGATCTTGAGACTTTTAGCAGTCACCTTAAGTCATATGGCAGCCTTAGAGTCCTTGATCGAAGGCCAATAGTCCAATCTAGCTTCCGGAAGTGACTTAGAGCCGACTCGAAGAGACTTGTAGCAGTTATCCTAAGTCATATGGCAGCCTTCGAGTCCTTGATTGATGGCCAATAGTCCAATCTATCTTCCGGAAGTGTCGTAGAGCTGTTCTCTTGAGACTTGTAGCAGCCATCTTAAGTCATATGGCAGCCTTAAGGTCTTTGATGATTGCCCAATAGTCCAAACTTAGAGCCGTTTTCTTGAGACTTGTAGCAGCCTTCCTAAGTCATATGGCAGCCTTAAGGTCCTTGATTGATGGCCAATAGTCCAATCTAGCTTCAGATAGTGACTTAGAGCAACGATCTTGAGACTTGTAGCAGCCTTCCTAAGTCATATGGAAGCCTTAAGGTCCTTGATGTATGCCGAATAGTCCATACTAGTTGCCGGAAGGGACTTGGAGCTACGATCTTGAGACATTTAGCAGTCACCTTAAGTCATATGGCAGCCTTAGAGTCCTTGATCGATGGCCAATAGTCCAATCTAGCTTCCGGAAGTGACTTAGAGCCGTTTTCTTGAGACTTGTAGCAGCCTTCCTAAGTCATATGGCAGCTTCGAGTCCTTGATCGATGGCCAATAGTCCAATCTAGCTTCCGGAAGTGACTTAGAGCCGTTTTCTTGAGACTTGTAGCAGCCTTCCTAAGTCATATGGCAGCCTTAGAGTCCTTGATCGATGGCCAATAGTCCAATCTAGCTTCCGGAAGTGACTTAGAGCCGACTCGAAGAGACTTGTAGCAGTCATCTTAAGTCATAAGGCAGCCTTAGAGTCCTTGATCGATGGCCAATAGTCCAATCTAGCTTCCGGAAGTGACTTAGAGCCGACTCGATGAGACTTGTAGCAGTCATCTTAAGTCATATGGCAGCCTTAAGGTCCTTGATGATTGCCCAAGAGTCCAAACTTAGAGCCGTTTTATTGAGACTTGTAGCAGCCTTCCTAAGTCATAGGGCAGCTTAGAGTCCTTGATCGATGGCCAGTAGTCCAATCTAGCTTCCGGAAGTGACTTAGAGCCGACTCGAAGAGACTTGTAGCAGTCGTCTTAAGTCATATGGCAGCTTTAAGGTCCTTGATCGATGGCCAATAGTCCAATACTAGTTGCCGGAAGGGACTTAGAGCTACGATCGTGAGACATATAGCAGTCACCTTAAGTCATATGGCAGCCTTCGAGTCCTTGATCGAAGGCCAATAGTACAATCTAGCTTCCGGAAGTGACTTAGAGCCGACTCGAAGAGACTTGTAGCAGCCATCCTAAGTCATATGGCAGCCTTCGAGTCCTTGATTGATGGCCAATAGTCCAATCTATCTTCCGGAAGTGTCGTAGAGCTGTTCTCTTGAGACTTGTAGCAGCCATTTTAAGTCCAATCTAGCTTTCGGAACTGACTTAGAGCCGTTTTCTTGAGACTTGTAGCAGCCTTCCTAAGTTGTATGGCAGCCTTAGAGTCCTTGATGTATGCCCAATAGTCCAATCTAGCTTCAGTTAGAGACTTAGAGCAACGATCTTGAGACTTTTAGCAGTTATCTTAAGTCATATGGCAGCCGTAAGGTCCTTGATGTATGCCCAATAGTCCATACTAGTTGCCGGAAGGGACTTAGAGCTACGATCGTGAGACATTCAGCAGTCACCTTAAGTCATATGGCAGCCTTGGAGTCCTTGATCGATGGCCAATAGTCCAATCTAGCTTCCGGAAGTGACTTAGAGCCGTTTTCTTGAGACTTGTAGCAGCCTTCCTAAGTCATATGGCAGCCTTCGAGTCCTTGATCAATGGCCAATAGTCCAATCTAGCTTCCGGAAGTGACTTAGAGCCGACTCGATGAGACTTGTAGCAGTCATCTTTAGTCATACGGCAGCCTTAGAGTCCTTGATGTATGCCCAATAGTCCAATCTAGCTTCAGTTAGTGACTTAGAGCAACGATCTTGAGACTTTTAGCAGTTATCTTAAGTCATATGGCAGCCTTAAGGTCCTTGATTGATGGCCAATAGTCCAATCTAGCTTCAGTTAGTGACTTAGAGCAACGATCTTGAGACTTGTAGCAGCCTTCCTAAGTCATATGGCAGCCTTAGAGTCCTTGATGTATGCCCAATAGTCCAATCTAGCTTCAGTTAGTGACTTAGAGCAACGATCTTGAGACTTTTAGCAGTTATCTTAAGTCATATGGCAGCCTTAAGGTCCTTGATTGATGGCCAATAGTCCAATCTAGCTTCAGTTAGTGACTTAGAGCAACGATCTTGAGACTTGTAGCAGCCTTCCTAAGTCATATGGCAGCCTTAGAGTCCTTGATGTATGCCCAATAGTCCAATCTAGCTTCAGTTAGTGACTTAGAGCAACGATCTTGAGACATTTAGCAGTCACCTTAAGTCATATGGCAGCCTTAGAGTCCTTGATCGATGGCCAATAGTCCAATCTAGCTTCCGAAAGTGACTTAGAGCCGTTTTCTTGAGACTTGTAGCAGCCTTCCTAAGTCATATGGCAGCCTTCGAGTCCTTGATCGATGGCCAATAGTCCAATCTAGCTTCCGGAAGTGACTTAGAGCCGTTTTCTTGAGACTTGTAGCAGCCTTCCTAAGTCATATGGCAGCCTTAGAGTCCTTGATCGATGGCCAATAGTCCAATCTAGCTTCCGGAAGTGACTTAGAGCAACCTCGATGAGACTTGTAGCAGTCATCTTAACTCATATGGCAGCCTTAGAGTCCTTGATCGATGGCCAATAGTCCAATCTAGCTTCCGGAAGTGACTTAGAGCCGACTCGATGAGACTTGTAGCAGTCATCTTAAGTCATATGGCAGCCTTAAGGTCCTTGATGATTGCCCAGTAGTCCAAACTTAGAGCCGTTTTCTTGAGACTTGTAGCAGCCTTCCTAAGTCATAGGGCAGCCTTGGAGTCCTTGATCGATGGCCAATAGTCCAATCTAGCTTCCGGAAGTGACTTAGAGCCGACTCGAAGAGACTTGTAGCAGTCACCTTAAGTCATATGGCAGCCTTAGAGTCCTTGATCGATGGCCAATAGTCCAATCTAGCTTCCGGAAGTGACTTAGAGCCGTTTTCTTGAGACTTGTAGCAGCCTTCCTCAGTCATATGGCAGCCTTCAAGTCCTTGATCGATGGCCAATAGTCCAATCTAGCTTCCGGAAGTGACTTAGAGCCGTTTTCTTGAGACTTGTAGCAGCCTTCCTAAGTCATAGGGCAGCCTTAGAGTCCTTGATCGATGGCCAATAGTCCAATCTAGCTTCCGGAAGTGACTTAGAGCCGACTCGAAGAGACTTGTAGCAGTCGTCTTAAGTCATATGGCAGCTTTAAGGTCCTTGATCGATGGCCAATAGTCCAATCTAGCTTCAGTTAGAGACTTAGAGCAACGATCTTGAGACTTTTAGCAGTTATCTTAAGTCATATGGCAGCCTTAAAGTCCTTGATGTATGCCCAATAGTCCATACTAGTTGCCCAAAGGGACTTAGAGCTACGATCGTGAGACATATAGCAGTCACTTTAAGTCATATGGCAGCCTTAGAGTCCTTGATCGATGGCCAATAGTCCAATCTAGCTTCCGGAAGTGACTTAGAGCCGACTCGAAGAGACTTGTAGCAGCCATCCTAAGTCATATGACAGCCTTCGAGTCCTTGATTGATGATCAATAGTCCAATCTATCTTCAGGAAGTGTCGTAGAGCTGTTCTCTTGAGACTTGTAGCAGCCATTTTAAGTCCAATTTAAGTCATATGGCAGCCTTAAAGTCTTTAATGATTGCCCAGTAGTCCAAATTTAGAGCCGTTTTCTTGAGACTTGTAGCAGCCTTCCTAAGTCATATGGCAGCCTTAGAGTCCTTGATGTATGCCCAATAGTCCAATCTAGCTTCAGTTAGAGACTTAGAGCAACGATCTTGAGACTTTTAGCAGTTATCTTAAGTCATATGGCAGCCTTAAGGTCCTTGATGTATGCCCAATAGTCCATACTAGTTGCCGGAAGGGACTTAGAGCTATGATCGTGAGACATTTAGCAGTCACCTTAAGTCATATGGCAGCCTTAGAGTCCTTGATCAATGGCCAATAGTCCAATCTAGCTTCCGGAAGTGACTTAGAGCCGTTTTCTTGAGACTTGTAGCAGCCTTCCTAAGTCATATGGCAGCCTTCGAGTCCTTGATCGATGGCCAATAGTCCAATCTAGCTTCCGGAAGTGACTTAGAGCCGTTTTCTTGAGACTTGTAGCAGCCTTCCTAAGTCATATGGCAGCCTTAGAGTCCTTGATCGATGGCCAATAGTTCAATCTAGCTTCCGGAAGTGACTTAGAGCCGACTCGATGAGACTTGTAGCAGTCATCTTAAGTCATACGGCAGCCTTCGAGTCCTTGACTGATGACCAATAGTCCAATCTATCTTCAGGAAGTGTCGTAGAGCTGTTCTCTTGAGACTTGTAGCAGCCATTTTAAGTCCAATTTAGCTTCTGGAAGTGTCTTAGATCTGTTCTCTTGAGACTTGTAGCAGCCATCTTAAGTCATATGGCAGCCGTAAGGTCCTTGATGTATGCCCAATAGTCCATACTAGTTGCCGGAAGGGACTTAGAGCTACGATCGTGAGACATATAGCAGTCATCTTAAGTCATATGGCAGCCTTAGAGTCCTTGATCGATGGCCAATAGTCCAATCTAGCTTCCGGAAGTGACTTAGAGCCGTTTTCTTGAGACTTGTAGCAGCCTTCCTAAGTCATATGGCAGCCTTCGAGTCCTTGATCGATGGCCAATAGTCCAATCTAGCTTCCGGAAGTGACTTAGAGCCGTTTTCTTGAGACTTGTAGCAGCCTTCCTAAGTCATATGGCAGCCTTCGAGTCCTTGATCGATGGCCAATAGTCCAATCTAGCTTCCGGAAGTGACTTAGAGCCGTTTTCTTGAGACTTGTAGCAGCCTTCCTAAGTCATATGGCAGCCTTCGAGTCCTTGATCGATGGCCAATAGTCCAATCTAGCTTCCGGAAGTGACTTAGAGCCGTTTTCTTGAGACTTGTAGCAGCCTTCCTAAGTCATATGGCAGCCTTAGAGTCCTTGATCGATGGCCAATAGTCCAATCTAGCTTCCGGAAGTGACTTAGAGCCGACTCGAAGAGACTTGTAGCAGTCGTCTTAAGTCATATGGCAGCTTTAAGGTCCTTGATCGATGGCCAATAGTCCAATCTAGCTTCAGTTAGAGACTGAGAGCAACGATCTTGAGACTTTTAGCAGTTATCTTAAGTCATATGGCAGCCTTAAAGTCCTTGATGTATGCCCAATAGTCCATACTAGTTGCCGGAAGGGACTTAGAGCTACGATCGTGAGACAAATAGCAGTCACCTTAACTCATATGGCAGCCTTAGAGTCCTTGATCGATGGCCAATAGTCCAATGTAGCTTCCGGAAGTGACTTAGAGCCGACTCGATGAGACTTGTAGCAGTCATCTTAAGTCATAAGGCAGCCTTAGAGTCCTTGATCGATAGCCAATAGTCCAATATAGCTTCCGGAAGTGACTTAGAGCCGACTCGATGAGACTTGTAGCAGTCATCTTAAGTCATATGGCAGCCTTAAGGACCTTGATGATTGCCCAGTAGTGCAAACTTAGAGCCGTTTTATTGAGACTTGTAGCAGCCTTCCTTAGTCATAGGGCAGCCTTAGAGTCCTTGATCGATGGCCAATAGTCCAATCTAGCTTCCGGAAGTGACTTAGAGCCGACTCGAAGAGACTTGTAGCAGTCGTCTTAAGTCATATGGCAGCCTTAGAGTCCTTGATCGATGGCCAATAGTCCAATGTAGCTTCCGGAAGTGACTTAGAGCCGACTCGATGAGACTTGTAGCAGTCATCTTAAGTCATAAGGCAGCCTTCGAGTCCTTGATCGATGGCCAATAGTCCAATCTAGCTTCCGGAAGTGACTTAGAGCCGTTTTCTTGAGACTTGTAGCAGCCTTCCTAAGTCATATGGCAGCCTTAGAGTCCTTGATCGATGGCCAATAGTCCAATCTAGCTTCCGGAAGTGACTTAGAGCCGACTCGAAGAGACTTGTAGCAGTCGTCTTAAGTCATATGGCAGCTTTAAGGTCCTTGATCGATGGCCAATAGTCCAATCTAGCTTCAGTTAGAGACTTAGAGCAACGATCTTGAGACTTTTAGCAGTCACCTTAAGTCATATGGCAGCCTTAGAGTCCTTGATCGAAGGCCAATAGTCCAATCTAGCTTCCGGAAGTGACTTAGAGCCGACTCGAAGAGACTTGTAGCAGTTATCCTAAGTCATATGGCAGCCTTCGAGTCCTTGATTGATGGCCAATAGTCCAATCTATCTTCCGGAAGTGTCGTAGAGCTGTTCTCTTGAGACTTGTAGCAGCCATCTTAAGTCATATGGCAGCCTTAAGGTCTTTGATGATTGCCCAATAGTCTAAACTTAGAGCCGTTTTCTTGAGACTTGTAGCAGCCTTCCTAAGTCATATGGCAGCCTTAAGGTCCTTGATTGATGGCCAATAGTCCAATCTAGCTTCAGATAGTGACTTAGAGCAACGATCTTGAGACTTGTAGCAGCCTTCCTAAGTCATATGGAAGCCTTAAGGTCCTTGATGTATGCCGAATAGTCCATACTAGTTGCCGGAAGGGACTTGGAGCTACGATCTTGAGACATTTAGCAGTCACCTTAAGTCATATGGCAGCCTTAGAGTCCTTGATCGATGGCCAATAGTCCAATCTAGCTTCCGGAAGTGACTTAGAGCCGTTTTCTTGAGACTTGTAGCAGCCTTCCTAAGTCATATGGCAGCCTTCGAGTCCTTGATCGATGGCCAATAGTCCAATCTAGCTTCCGGAAGTGACTTAGAGCCGTTTTCTTGAGACTTGTAGCAGCCTTCCTAAGTCATATGGCAGCCTTAGAGTCCTTGATCGATGGCCAATAGTCCAATCTAGCTTCCGGAAGTGACTTAGAGCCGACTCGAAGAGACTTGTAGCAGTCATCTTAAGTCATAGGCAGCCTTAGAGTCCTTGATCGATGGCCAATAGTCCAATCTAGCTTCCGGAAGTGACTTAGAGCCGACTCGATGAGACTTGTAGCAGTCATCTTAAGTCATATGGCAGCCTTAAGGTCCTTGATGATTGCCCAGTAGTCCAAACTTAGAGCCGTTTTATTGAGACTTGTAGCAGCCTTCCTAAGTCATAGGGCAGCTTAGAGTCCTTGATCGATGGCCAGTAGTCCAATCTAGCTTCCGGAAGTGACTTAGAGCCGACTCGAAGAGACTTGTAGCAGTCGTCTTAAGTCATATGGCAGCTTTAAGGTCCTTGATCGATGGCCAATAGTCCAATCTATCTTCCGGAAGTGTCGTAGAGCTGTTCTCTTGAGACTTGTAGCAGCCATTTTAAGTCCAATCTAGCTTTCGGAACTGACTTAGAGCCGTTTTCTTGAGACTTGTAGCAGCCTTCCTAAGTTGTATGGCAGCCTTAGAGTCCTTGATGTATGCCCAATAGTCCAATCTAGCTTCAGTTAGAGACTTAGAGCAACGATCTTGAGACTTTTAGCAGTTATCTTAAGTCATATGGCAGCCGTAAGGTCCTTGATGTATGCCCAATAGTCCATACTAGTTGCCGGAAGGGACTTAGAGCTACGATCGTGAGACATATAGCAGTCACCTTAAGTCATATGGCAGCCTTCGAGTCCTTGATCGAAGGCCAATAGTACAATCTAGCTTCCGGAAGTGACTTAGAGCCGACTCGAAGAGACTTGTAGCAGCCATCCTAAGTCATATGGCAGCCTTCGAGTCCTTGATTGATGGCCAATAGTCCAATCTATCTTCCGGAAGTGTCGTAGAGCTGTTCTCTTGAGTCTTGTAGCAGCCATTTTAAGTCCAATCTAGCTTTCGGAACTGACTTAGAGCCGTTTTCTTGAGACTTGTAGCAGCCTTCCTAAGTTGTATGGCAGCCTTAGAGTCCTTGATGTATGCCCAATAGTCCAATCTAGCTTCAGTTAGAGACTTAGAGCAACGATCTTGAGACTTTTAGCAGTTATCTTAAGTCATATGGCAGCCGTAAGGTCCTTGATGTATGCCCAATAGTCCATACTAGTTGCCGGAAGGGACTTAGAGCTACGATCGTGAGACATTCAGCAGTCACCTTAAGTCATATGGCAGCCTTAGAGTCCTTGATCGATGGCCAATAGTCCAATCTAGCTTCCGGAAGTGACTTAGAGCCGTTTTCTTGAGACTTGTAGCAGCCTTCCTAAGTCATATGGCAGCCTTCGAGTCCTTGATCAATGGCCAATAGTCCAATCTAGCTTCCGGAAGTGACTTAGAGCCGACTCGATGAGACTTGTAGCAGTCATCTTTAGTCATACGGCAGCCTTAGAGTCCTTGATGTATGCCCAATAGTCCAATCTAGCTTCAGTTAGTGACTTAGAGCAACGATCTTGAGACTTTTAGCAGTTATCTTAAGTCATATGGCAGCCTTAAGGTCCTTGATTGATGGCCAATAGTCCAATCTAGCTTCAGTTAGTGACTTAGAGCAACGATCTTGAGACTTGTAGCAGCCTTCCTAAGTCATATGGCAGCCTTAGAGTCCTTGATGTATGCCCAATAGTCCAATCTAGCTTCAGTTAGTGACTTAGAGCAACGATCTTGAGACTTGTAGCAGCCTTCCTAAGTCATATGGCAGCCTTAGAGTCCTTGATGTATGCCCAATAGTCCAATCTAGCTTCAGTTAGAGACTTAGAGCAACGATCTTGAGACTTTTAGCAGTTATCTTAAGTCATATGGCAGCCTTAAGGTCCTTGATGTATGCCCAATAGTCCATACTAGTTGCCGGAAGGGACTTAGAGCTATGATCGTGAGACATTTAGCAGTCACCTTAAGTCATATAGCAGCCTTAGAGTCCTTGATCAATGGCCAATAGTCCAATCTAGCTTCCGGAAGTGACTTAGAGCCGTTTTCTTGAGACTTGTAGCAGCCTTCCTAAGTCATATGGCAGCCTTCGAGTCCTTGATCGATGGCCAATAGTCCAATCTAGCTTCCGGAAGTGACTTAGAGCCGTTTTCTTGAGACTTGTAGCAGCCTTCCTAAGTCATATGGCAGCCTTAGAGTCCTTGATCGATGGCCAATAGTTCAATCTAGCTTCCGGAAGTGACTTAGAGCCGACTCGATGAGACTTGTAGCAGTCATCTTAAGTCATATGGCAGCCTTCGAGTCCTTGACTGATGACCAATAGTCCAATCTATCTTCAGGAAGTGTCGTAGAGCTGTTCTCTTGAGACTTGTAGCAGCCATTTTAAGTCCAATTTAGCTTCTGGAAGTGTCTTAGATCTGTTCTCTTGAGACTTGTAGCAGCCATCTTAAGTCATATGGCAGCCTTAAAGTCTTTGATGATTGCCCAATAGTCCAAACTTAGAGCCGTTTTCTTGAGACTTGTAGCAGCCATCCTAAGTCATATGGCAGCCTTCGAGTCCTTGATTGATGGCCAATAGTCCAATCTATCTTCCGGAAGTGTCGTAGAGCTGTTCTCTTGAGACTTGTAGCAGCCATTTTAAGTCCAATTTAGCTTCTGGAAGTGTCGTAGAGCTGTTCTCTGGAGACTTGTAGCAGCCATCCTAAGTCATATGGCAGTCTTAAGGTCTTTGATGATTGCCCAATAGCCCAAACTTAGAGCCGTTTTTTTGAGACTTGTAGCAGCCTTCCTAAGTCATATGGCAGCCTTAGAGTCCTTGATGTATGCCCAATAGTCCAATCTAGCTTCAGTTAGAGACTTAGAGCAACGATCTTGAGACTTTTAGCAGTTATCTTAAGTCATATGGCAGCCTTAAGGTCCTTGATGTATGCCCAATAGTCCATACTAGTTGCCGGAAGGGACTTAGAGCTACGATCGTGAGACATTTAGCAGTCACCTTAAGTCATATGGCAGCCTTAGAGTCCTTGATCGATGGCCAATAGTCCAATCTAGCTTCCGGAAGTGACTTAGAGCCGTTTTCTTGAGACTTGTAGCAGCCTTCCTAAGTCATAGGGCAGCCTTAGAGTCCTTGATCGATGGCCAATAGTCCAATCTAGCTTCCGGAAGTGACTTAGAGCCGACTCGAATAGACTTGTAGCAGTCATCTTAAGTCATATGGCAGCCTTAAGGTCCTTGATGATTGCCCAGTAGTCCAAACTTAGAGCCGTTTTCTTGAGACTTGTAGCAGCCTTCCTAAGTCATATGGCATCCTTAAGGTACTTGATCGATGGCCAATAGTCCAATCTAGCTTCCGGAAGTGACTTAGAGCCGTTTTCTTGAGACTTGTAGCAGCCTTCCTAAGTCATAGGGCAGCCTTAGAGTCCTTGATCGATGGCCAATAGTCCAATATAGCTTCCGGAAGTGACTTAGAGCCGTTTTCTTGAGACTTGTAGCAGCCTTCCTAAGTCATATGGCAGACTTCTAGTCCTTGATCGATGGCCAATAGTCCAATCTAGCTTCCGGAAGTGACTTAGAGCCGTTTTCTTGAGACTTGTAGCAGCCTTCCTAAGTCATATGGCAGCCTTAGAGTCCTTGATCGATGGCCAATAGTTCAATCTAGCTTCCGGAAGTGACTTAGAGCCGACTCGATGAGACTTGTAGCAGTCATCTTAAGTCATATGGCAGCTTTAAGGTCCTTGATGATTGCCCAGTAGTCCAAACTTAGAGCCGTTTTCTTGAGACTTGTAGCAGCCTTCCTAAGTCATATGGCATCCTTAAGGTCCTTGATCGATGGCCAATAGTCCAATCTAGCTTCCGGAAGTGACTTAGAGCCGTTTTCTTGAGACTTGTAGCAGCCTTCCTAAGTCATATGGCAGACTTCTAGTCCTTGATCGATGGCCAATAGTCCAATCTAGCTTCCGGAAGTGACTTAGAGCCGTTTTCTTGAGACTTGTAGCAGCCTTCCTAAGTCATATGGCAGACTTCTAGTCCTTGATCGATGGCCAATAGTCCAATCTAGCTTCCGGAAGTGACTTAGAGCCGTTTTCTTGAGACTTGTAGCAGCCTTCCTAAGTCATATGGCTGCCTTAGAGTCCTTGATCGATGGCCAATAGTTCAATCGAGCTTCCGGAAGTGACTTAGAGCCGACTCGATGAGACTTGTAGCAGTCATCTTAAGTCATATGGCAGCTTTAAGGTCCTTGATGATTGCCCAGTAGTCCAAACTTAGAGCCGTTTTCTTGAGACTTGTAGCAGCCTTCCTAAGTCATATGGCATCCTTAAGGTCCTTGATCGATGGCCAATAGTCCAATCTAGCTTCCGGAAGTGACTTAGAGCCGTTTTCTTGAGACTTGTAGCAGCCTTCCTAAGTCATATGGCAGCCTTAGAGTCCTTGATCGATGGCCAATAGTTCAATCTAGCTTCCGGAAGTGACTTAGAGCCGACTCGATGAGACTTGTAGCACTCATCTTAAGTCATATGGCATCTTTAAGGTCCTTGATGATTGCCCAGTAGTCCAAACTTAGAGCCGTTTTCTTGAGACTTGTAGCAGCCTTCCTAAGTCATATGGCATCCTTAAGGTCCTTGATCGATGGCCAATAGTCCAATCTAGCTTCCGGAAGTGACTTAGAGCCGTTTTCTTGAGACTTGTAGCAGCCTTCCTAAGTCATATGGCAGACTTCTAGTCCTTGATCGATGGCCAATAGTCCAATCTAGCTTCCGGAAGTGACTTAGAGCCGTTTTCTTGAGACTTGTAGCAGCCTTCCTAAGTCATGTGGCAGCCTTAGAGTCCTTGATCGATGGCCAATAGTTCAATCTAGCTTCAGTTAGTGACTTAGAGCAACGATCTTGAGACTTTTAGCAGTTATCTTAAGTCATATGGCAGCCTTAAGGTCCTTGATTGATGGCCAATAGTCCAATCTAGATTCAGTTAGTGACTTAGAGCAACGATCTTGAGACTTTTAGCAGTTATCTTAAGTCATATGGCAGTCTTAAGGTCCTTGATGATTGCCCAATAGTCCAAACTTAGAGCCGTTTTCTTGAGACTTGTAGCAGCCTTCCAAAGTCATATGGCAGCCTTAGAGTCCTTGATGTATGCCCAATAGTCCAATCTAGCTTCTGTTAGAACTGAGACTTTTAGCTTCAGTTAGAGACTTAGAGCAACGATCTTGAGACTTTTAGCAGTTATCTTAAGTCATATGGCAGCCTTAAGGTCCTTGATGTATGCCCAATAGTCCATACTAGTTGCCGGAAGGGACTTAGAGCTACGATCGTGAGACATATAGCAGTCACCTTAAGTCATATGGCAGCCTTAGAGTCCTTGATCGATGGCCAATAGTCCAATCTAGCTTCCGGAAGTGACTTAGAGCTGTTTTCTTGAGACTTGTAGCAGCCTTCCTAAGTCATATGGCAGCCTTCGAGTCCTTGATCGATGGCCAATAGTCCAATCTAGCTTCCGGAAGTGACTTAGAGCCGTTTTCTTGAGACTTGTAGCAGCCTTCCCAAGTCATCTGGCAGCCTTAGAGTCCTTGATCGATGGCCAATAGTCCAATCTAGCTTCCGGAAGTGACTTAGAGCCGACTCGATGAGACTTGTAGCAGTCATCTTAAGTCATATGGCAGCCTTAGAGTCCTTGATCGATGGTCAATAGTCCAATCTAGCTTCCGGAAGTGACTTAGAGCCGACTTGATGAGACTTGTAGCAGTCATCTTAAGTCATATGGCAGCCTTAAGGTGATTGATGATTGCCCAGTAGCTTAAACTTGCTTTCGGAAGTGACGTAGAGCCGGCTCGTTGAGACTTGGAGCAGCCTTCCTAAGTTATATGGCAGCCTTGGATTCCTTGATTGATGGCCAATAGTCCAATCTAGCTTTCGGAAGTGTCATAGAGCTGTTCTCTTGAGACTTGTAGAAGGCATTTTAAGTCCAATTTAGCTTCTGGAAGTGTCGTAGAGCTGTTCTCTTGAGACTTTTAGCAGTTATCTTAAGTCATATGGCAGCCTTAAGGTCCTTGATGTATGCCCAATAGTCCATATCAGCTGCCGGAAGGGACTTAGAGCCACGATCGTGAGACATATAGCAGTCACCTTAAGTCATATGGCAGCTCTAGAGTCCTTGATCGATGGCCAAGAGTCCAATCTAGCTTCCGGAAGTGTCGTAGAGCTGTTCTCTTGAGACTTGTAGCAGCCATTTTAAGTCCAATTTAGCTTCTGGAAGTGTCGTAGAACTGTTCTCTTGAGACTTCTAGCAGCCATCTTAAGTCATATGGCAGCCTTAAGGTCTTTGATGATTGCCCAATAGTCCAAACTTAGAGCCATTTTCTTGAGACTTGTAGCAGCCTTCCTAAGTCATATGGCAGCCTTCGAGTCCTTGATTGATGGCCAATAGTCCAATCTATCTTCCGGAAGTGTCGTAGAGCTGTTCTCTTGAGACTTGTAGCAGCCATTTTAAGTAGAATTTAGCTTCTGGAAGTGTCGTAGAGCTGTTCTCTTGAGACTTGTAGCAGCCATCTTAAGTCATATGGCAGCCTTCGAGTCCTTGATTGATGGCCAATAGTCCAATCTATCTTCCGGAAGTGTCGTAGAGCTGTTCTCTTGAGACTTGTAGCAGCCATTTTAAGTCCAATTTAGCTTCTGGAAGTGTCGTAGAGCTGTTCTCTTGAGACTTGTAGCAGCCATCTTAAGTCATATGGCAGCCTTAAGGTCTTTGATGATTGCCCAATAGTCCAAACTTAGAGCCGTTTTCTTAAGACTTGTAGCAGCCTTCCTAAGTCATATGGCAGCCTTAGAGTCCTTGATGTATGCCCAATAGTCCAATCTAGCTTCAGTTAGAGACTTATAGCAACGATCTTGAGACTTTTAGCAGTTATCTTAAGTCATATGGCAGCCTTAAGGTCTTTGATGTATGCCCAATAGTCCATACTAGTTGTCGGAAGGGACTTAGAGCTACGATCGTGAGACATATAGCAGTCACCTTAAGTCATATGGCAGCCTTAGAGTCCTTGATAGATGGCCAATAGTCCAATCTAGCTTCCGGAAGTGACTTAGAGCCGTTTTCTTGAGACTTGTAGCAGCCTTCCTAAGTCATATGGCAGCCTTCGAGTCCTTGATCGATGGCCAATAGTCCAATCTAGCTTCCGGAAGTGACTTAGAGCCGTTTTCTTGAGACTTGTAGCAGTCATCTTAAGTCATATGGCAGCCTTAAGGTCCTTGATGATTGCCCAGTAGTCCATATCAGTTGCCGGAAGGGACTTACAGCCACGATCGTGAGACATATAGCAGTCACCTTAAGTCATATGGCAGCCTTAGAGTCCTTGATTGATGGCCAATAGTCCAATCTAGCTTCCGGAAGTGTCGTAGAGCTGTTCTCTTGAGACTTGTAGTAGGCATTTTAAGTCCAATTTAGCTTCCGGAAGTGACTTTGAGCCGTTTTCTTGAGACTTGTAGCAGCCTTCCTAAGTCATATGGCAGCCTTATAGTCCTTGATCGATGGCCAATAGTCCAATCTAGCTTCCGGAAGTGACTTAGAGCCGTTTTGTTGAGACTTGTAGCAGTCATCTTAAGTCATATGGCAGCCTTAAGGTCCTTGATGATTGCCCAGTAGTCCATATCAGTTGCCGGAAGGGACTTAGAGCCACGATCGTGAGACATATAGCAGTCACCTTAAGTCATATGGCAGCCTTAGAGTCCTTGATCGATGGCCAATAGTCCAATCTAGCTTCCGGAAGTGTCGTAGAGCTGTTCTCTTGAGACTTGTAGTAGGCATTTTAAGTCCAATTTAGCTTCCGGAAGTGACTTAGAGCCGTTTTCTTGAGACTTGTAGCAGCCTTCCTAAGTCATATGGCAGCCTTATAGTCCTTGATCGATGGCCAATAGTCCAATCTAGCTTCCGGAAGTGACTTAGAGCCGTTTTGTTGAGACTTGTAGCAGTCATCTTAAGTCATATGGCAGCCTTAAGGTCCTTGATGATTGCCCAGTAGTCCATATCGGTTGCCGGAAGGGACTTAGAGCCACGATCGTGAGACATATAGCAGTCACCTTAAGTCATATGGCAGCCTTAGAGTCCTTGATCGATGGCCAATAGTCCAATCTAGCTTCCGGAAGTGTCGTAGAGCTGTTCTCTTGAGACTTGTAGTAGGCATTTTAAGTCCAATCTAGCTTCCGGAAGTGTCGTAGAGCTGTTCTCTTGAGACTTCTAGCAGTCATCTTAAGTCATATGGCAGCCTTAAGGTCTTTCATGATTGCCCAATAGTCCAAACTTAGAGCCATTTTCTTGAGACTTGTAGCAGCCTTCCTAAGTCATATGGCAGCCTTCGAGTCCTTGATTGATGGCCAATAGTCCAATCTATCTTCCGGAAGTGTCGTAGAGCTGTTCTCTTGAGACTTGTAGCACCCATTTTAAGTAGAATTTAGCTTCTGGAAGTGTCGTAGAGCTGTTCTCTTGAGACTTGTAGCAGCCATCTTAAGTCATATGGCAGCCTTCGAGTCCTTGATTGATGGCCAATAGTCCAATCTATCTTCCGGAAGTGTCGTAGAGCTGTTCTCTTGAGACTTGTAGCAGCCATTTTAAGTCCAATTTAGCTTCTGGAAGTGTCGTAGAGCTGTTCTCTTGAGACTTGTAGCAGCCATCTTAAATCATATGGCAGCCTTAAGGTCTTTGATGATAGCCCATTAGTCCAAACTTAGAGCCGTTTTCTTAAGACTTGTAGCAGCCTTCCTAAGTCATATGGCAGCCTTAGAGTCCTTGATGTATGCCCAATAGTCCAATCTAGCTTCAGTTAGAGACATAGAGCAACGATCTTGAGACTTTTAGCAGTTATCTTAAGTCATATGGCAGCCTTAAGGTCCTTGATGTATGCCCAATAGTCCATAATAGTTGCCGGAAGGGACTTAGAGCTACGATCGTGAGACATTTAGCAGTCACCTTAAGTCATATGGCAGCCTTAGAGTCCTTGATTATTGCCCAGTAGTTCAAACTTAGAGCCGTTTTCTTGAGACTTGTAGCAGCCTTCCTAAGTCATAGAGCAGCCTTAGAGTCCTTGATCGATGGCCAATAGTCCAATCTAGCTTCCGGAAGTGACTTAGAGCCGACTCGATGAGACTTGTAGCAGCCTTCCTAAGTCATAGAGCAGCCTTAGAGTCCTTGATCGATGGCCAATAGTCCAATCTAGCTTCCGGAAGTGACTTAGAGCCGACTCGATGAGACTTGTAGCAGCCTTCCTAAGTCATATGGCAGCCCTAGAGTCCTTGATGTATGCCCAATAGTCCAATCTAGCTTCAGTTAGTGACTTAGAGCAACGATCTTGAGACTTGTAGCAGTTATCTTAAGTCATATGGCAGCCTTAAGGTCCTTGATGATTGCCCAGTAGCTTAAACTTGCTTTCGGAAGTGACGTAGAGCCGGCTCGTTGAGACTTGGAGCAGCCTTCCTAAGTTATATGGCAGCCTTGGATTCCTTGATTGATGGCCAATAGTCCAATCTAGCTTTCGGAAGTGTCATAGAGCTGTTCTCTTGAGACTTGTAGTAGGCATTTTAAGTCCAATTTAGCTTCTGGAAGTGTCGCAGAGCTGTTCTCTTGAGACTTTTAGCAGTTATCTTAAGTCATATGGCAGCCTTAAGGTCCTTGATGTATGCCCAATAGTCCATACTAGTTGCCGGAAGGGACTTAGAGCCACGATCATGAGACATATAGCAGTCACCTTAAGTCATATGGCAGCCTTAAGGTCCTTGATGATTGCCCAGTAGCTTAAAGTTGCTTTCGGAAGTGTCATAGAGCTGTTCTCTTGAGACTTGTAGCAGCCATTTTAAGTCCAATTTAGCATCTGGAAATGTCGTAGAGCTGTTCTCTTGAGACTTGTAGCAGCCTTCCTAAGTCATATGGCAGCCCTAGAGTCCTTGATGTATGCCCAATAGTCCAATCTAGCTTCAGTTAGTGACTTAGAGCAACGATCTTGAGACTTTTAGCAGTTATCTTAAATCATATGGCAGCCTTAAGGCCCTTGATGTATGCCCAATAGTCCAATCTAGCTTCAGTTAGTGACTTAGAGCAACGATCTTGAGACTTTTAGCAGTTATCTTAAGTCATATGGCAGCCTTAAGGTCCTTGATTGATGGCCAATAGTCCAATTTAGCTTCAGTTAGTGACTTAGAGCAACGATCTTGAGAATTTTAGCAGTTATCTTAAGTCATATGGCAGTCTTAAGGTCCTTGATGTATGCCCAATAGTCCATATCAGTTGCCGGAAGGGACTTAGAGCCACGATCGTGAGACATATAGCAGTCACCTTAAGTCATATGGCAGCCTTAGAGTCCTTGATCGATGGCCAATAGTCCAATCTAGCTTCCGGAAGTGTCGTAGAGCTGTTCTCTTGAGACTTGTAGCAGCCATTTTAAGTCCAATTTAGCTTCTGGAAGTGTCGTAGAGCTGTTCTCTTGAGACTTCTAGCAGCCATCTTAAGTCATATGGCAGCCTTAAAGTCTTTTATGATTCCCCAATAGTCCAAACTTAGAGCCATTTTCTTGAGACTTGTAGCAGCCTTCCTAAGTCATATGGCAGCCTTCGAGTCCTTGATTGATGGCCAATAGTCCAATCTATCTTCCGGAAGTGTCGTAGAGCTGTTCTCTTGAGACTTGTAGCAGCCATTTTAAGTCCAATTTAGCTTCTGGAAGTGTCGTAGAGCTGTTCTCTTGAGACTTGTAGCAGCCATCTTAAGTCATATGGCAGCCTTAGAGTCCTTGATTGATGGCCAATAGTCCAATCTATCTTCCGGAAGTGTCGTAGAGCTGTTCTCTTGAGACTTGTAGCAGCCATTTTAAGTCCAATTTAGCTTCTGGAAGTGTCGTAGAGCTGTTCTCTTGAGACTTGTAGCAGCCATCTTAAGTCATATGGCAGCCTTAGAGTCCTTGATGTATGCCCAATAGTCCAATCCAGCATCAGTTAGAGACTTAGAGCAACGATCTTGAGACTTTTAGCAGTTATCTTAAGTCATATGGCAGCCTTAAGGTCCTTGATGTATGCCCAATAGTCCATACTAGTTGCCGGAAGGGACTTAGAGCTACGATCGTGAGACATTTAGCAGTCACCTTAAGTCATATGGCACCCTTAGAGTCCTTGATGATTGCCCAGTAGTCCAAACTTAGAGCCGTTTTCTTGAGACTTGTAGCAGCCTTCCTAAGTCATAGAGCAGCCTTAGAGTCCTTGATCGATGGCCAATAGTCCAATCTAGCTTCCGGAAGTGACTTAGAGCCGACTCGATGAGACTTGTAGCAGTCATCTTAAGTCATATGGCAGACTTAAGGTCCTTGATGATTGCCCAGTAGTCCAAACTTAGAGCCGTTTTCTTGAGACTTGTAGCAGCCTTCCTAAGTTATATGGCAGCTTTAGAGTCCTTGATCGATGGCCAATAGTCCAATCTAGCTTCAGCTAGTGACTTAGAGTCACGATCGTGAGTCTTTTAGCACTCATGTTAAGTCATTTGGCAGCTATAGAGTCCTTGATGCATGCCCAATAGTCCAATCTAGCTTCCGGAAGTAACGTAGAGCCGACTCGATGAGACTTGTAGGAGTCATCTTAAGTCATATGGCAGCCTTAGAGTCCTTGATCGATGGCCAATAGTCCAATCTGGCTTCCGGAAGTGACTTAGAGCCGACTCGATGAGACTTGTAGCAGTCATTTTAAGTCATATGGCAGCCTTAAGGTCTTTGATGATTGCCCAGTAGTCCAAACTTAGAGCCGTTTTTTTGAGACTTGTAGCAGCCTTCCTAAGTTATATGGCAGCTTTAGAGTCCTTGATCGATGGCCAATAGTCCAATCTAGCTTCAGGTAGTGACTTAGAGTCACGATCGTAAGACTTTTAGCAGTCATGTTAAGTCATTTGGCAGCTATAGAGTCCTTGATGCATGCCCAATAGTCCAATCTAGCTTCAGTTAGTGACTTAGAGCAACGATCTTGAGACTTTTAGCAGTTATCTTAAGTCATATGGCAGCCTTAAGGTCCTTGATTGATGGCCAATAGTCCAATCTAGCTTCAGTTAGTGACTTAGAGCAACGATCTTGAGACATTTAGCAGTCACCTTAAGTCATATGGCAGCCTTAGAGTCCTTGATCGATGGCCAATAGTCCAATCTAGCTTCCGGAAGTGACTTAGAGCCGTTTTCTTGAGACTTGTAGCAGCCTTCCTAAGTCATATGGCAGCCTTAGAGTCCTTGGTCGATGGCCAATAGTCCAGTCTAGCTTCCGGAAGTGAATTAGAGCCGACTCGATGAGACTTGTAGCAGTCATCTTAAGTCATATGGCAGCCTTAGAGTCCTTGATCGATGGCCAATAGTCCAATCTAGCTTCCGGAAGTGACTTAGAGCCGACTCGATGAGACTTGTAGCAGTCATCTTAAGTCATATGGCAGACTTAAGGTCCTTGATGATTGCCCAGTAGTCCAAACTTAGAGCCGTTTTCTTGAGACTTGTATCAGCCTTCCTAAGTTATATGGCAGCTTTAGAGTCCTTGATCGATGGCCAATAGTCCAATCTAGCTTCAGCTAGTGACTTAGAGTCACGATCGTGAGTCTTTAGCACTCATGTTAAGTCATTTGGCAGCTATAGAGTCCTTGATCGATGGCCAATAGTCCAATCTAGCTTCCGGAAGTGACTTAGAGCCGACTCGATGAGACTTGTAGCAGTCAACTTAAGTCATATGGCAGCCTTAGAGTCCTTGGTCGATGGCCAATAGTCCAGTCTAGCTTCCGGAAGTGAATTAGAGCCGACTTGATGAGACTTGTAGCAGTCATCTTAAGTCATATGGCAGCCTTAGAGTCCTTGATCGATGGCCAATAGTCCAATCTAGCTTCCGGAAGTGACTTAGAGCCGACTCGATGAGACTTGTAGCAGTCATCTTAAGTCATATGGCAGCCTTAAGGTCCTTGATTGATGGCCAATAGTCCAATCTAGCTTCAGTTAGTGACTTAGAGCAACGATCTTGAGACATTTAGCAGTCACCTTAAGTCATATGGCAGCCTTAGAGTCCTTGATCGATGGCCAATAGTCCAATCTAGCTTCCGGAAGTGACTTAGAGCCGTTTTCTTGAGACTTGTAGCAGCCTTCCTAAGTCATATGGCAGCCTTAGAGTCCTTGGTCGATGGCCAATAGTCCAGTCTAGCTTCCGGAAGTGAATTAGAGCCGACTCGATGAGACTTGTAGCAGTCATCTTAAGTCATATGGCAGCCTTAGAGTCCTTGATCGATGGCCAATAGTCCAATCTAGCTTCCGGAAGTGACTTAGAGCCGACTCGATGAGACTTGTAGCAGTCATCTTAAGTCATATGGCAGACTTAAGGTCCTTGATGATTGCCCAGTAGTCCAAACTTAGAGCCGTTTTCTTGAGACTTGTATCAGCCTTCCTAAGTTATATGGCAGCTTTAGAGTCCTTGATCGATGGCCAATAGTCCAATCTAGCTTCAGCTAGTGACTTAGAGTCACGATCGTGAGTCTTTTAGCACTCATGTTAAGTCATTTGGCAGCTATAGAGTCCTTGATCGATGGCCAATAGTCCAATCTAGCTTCCGGAAGTGACTTAGAGCCGACTCGATGAGACTTGTAGCAGTCAACTTAAGTCATATGGCAGCCTTAGAGTCCTTGGTCGATGGCCAATAGTCCAGTCTAGCTTCCGGAAGTGAATTAGAGCCGACTTGATGAGACTTGTAGCAGTCATCTTAAGTCATATGGCAGCCTTAGAGTCCTTGATCGATGGCCAATAGTCCAATCTAGCTTCCGGAAGTGACTTAGAGCCGACTCGATGAGACTTGTAGCAGTCATCTTAAGTCATATGGCAGCCTTAGAGTCCTTGATCGATGGCCAATAGTCCAATCTAGCTTCCGGAAGTGACTTGAGACTTTTAGCAGTTATCTTAAGTCATATGGCAGCCTTAAGGTCCTTGATGTATGCCCAATAGTCCATACTAGTTGCCGGAAGGGACTTAGAGCCACGATCATGAGACATATAGCAGTCACCTTAAGTCATATGGCAGCCTTAAGGTCCTTGATGATTGCCCAGTAGCTTAAAGTTGCTTTCGGAAGTGTCATAGAGCTGTTCTCTTGAGACTTGTAGCAGCCATTTTAAGTCCAATTTAGCATCTGGAAATGTCGTAGAGCTGTTCTCTTGAGACTTGTAGCAGCCTTCCTAAGTCATATGGCAGCCCTAGAGTCCTTGATGTATGCCCAATAGTCCAATCTAGCTTCAGTTAGTGACTTAGAGCAACGATCTTGAGACTTTTAGCAGTTATCTTAAATCATATGGCAGCCTTAAGGCCCTTGATGTATGCCCAATAGTCCAATCTAGCTTCAGTTAGTGACTTAGAGCAACGATCTTGAGACTTTTAGCAGTTATCTTAAGTCATATGGCAGCCTTAAGGTCCTTGATTGATGGCCAATAGTCCAATTTAGCTTCAGTTAGTGACTTAGAGCAACGATCTTGAGAATTTTAGCAGTTATCTTAAGTCATATGGCAGTCTTAAGTTCCTTGATGTATGCCCAATAGTCCATATCAGTTGCCGGAAGGGACTTAGAGCCACGATCGTGAGACATATAGCAGTCACCTTAAGTCATATGGCAGCCTTAGAGTCCTTGATCGATGGCCAATAGTCCAATCTAGCTTCCGGAAGTGTCGTAGAGCTGTTCTCTTGAGACTTGTAGCAGCCATTTTAAGTCCAATTTAGCTTCTGGAAGTGTCGTAAAGCTGTTCTCTTGAGACTTCTAGCAGCCATCTTAAGTCATATGGCAGCCTTAAGGTCTTTTATGATTGCCCAATAGTCCAAACTTAGAGCCATTTTCTTGAGACTTGTAGCAGCCTTCCTAAGTCATATGGCAGCCTTTGAGTCCTTGATTGATGGCCAATAGTCCAATCTATCTTCCGGAAGTGTCGTAGAGCTGTTCTCTTGAGACTTGTAGCAGCCATTTTAAGTAGAATTTAGTTTCTGGAAGTGTCGTAGAGCTGTTCTCTTGAGACTTGTAGCAGCCATCTTAAGT
This sequence comes from Drosophila sucinea, assembly GCA_018150745.1. Classification (NCBI taxonomy): domain Eukaryota; kingdom Metazoa; phylum Arthropoda; class Insecta; order Diptera; family Drosophilidae; genus Drosophila; species Drosophila sucinea. Next base: position 114,595 of record JAECWP010000141.1, on the reverse strand, counting down.
CATATGGCAGCCTTCGAGTCCTTGATTGATGGCCAATAGTCCAATCTATCTTCCGGAAGTGTCGTAGAGCTGTTCTCTTGAGACTTGTAGCAGCCATTTTAAGTCCAATTTAGTTTCTGGAAGTGTCGTAGAGCTGTTCTCTTGAGACTTGTAGCAGCCATCTTAAGTCATTTGGCAGCTATAGAGTCCTTGATGCATGCCCAATAGTCCAATCTAGCTTCAGTTAGTGACTTAGAGCAACGATCTTGAGACTTTTAGCAGTTATCTTAAGTCATATGGCAGCCTTAAGGTCCTTGATGTATGCCCAATAGTCCATACTAGTTGCCGGAAGGGACTTAGAGCTACGATCGTGAGACATTTAGCAGTCACCTTAAGTCATATGGCACCCTTAGAGTCCTTGATGATTGCCCAGTAGTCCAAACTTAGAGCCGTTTTCTTGAGACTTGTAGCAGCCTTCCTAAGTCATAGAGCAGCCTTAGAGTCCTTGATCCATGGCCAATAGTCCAATCTAGCTTCCGGAAGTGACTTAGAGCCGACTCGATGAGACTTGTAGCAGTCATCTTAAGTCATATGGCAGACTTAAGGTCCTTGATGATTGCCCAGTAGTCCAAACTTAGAGCCGTTTTCTTGAGACTTGTAGCAGCCTTCCTAAGTTATATGGCAGCTTTAGAGTCCTTGATCGATGGCCAATAGTCCAATCTAGCTTCAGCTAGTGACTTAGAGTCACGATCGTGAGTCTTTAGCACTCATGTTAAGTCATTTGGCAGCTATAGAGTCCTTGATGCATGCCCAATAGTCCAATCTAGCTTCCGGAAGTAACGTAGAGCCGACTCGATGAGACTTGTAGGAGTCATCTTAAGTCATATGGCAGCCTTAGAGTCCTTGATCGATGGCCAATAGTCCAATCTGGCTTCCGGAAGTGACTTAGAGCCGACTCGATGAGACTTGTAGCAGTCATTTTAAGTCATATGGCAGCCTTAAGGTCTTTGATGATTGCCCAGTAGTCCAAACTTAGAGCCGTTTTTTTGAGACTTGTAGCAGCCTTCCTAAGTTATATGGCAGCTTTAGAGTCCTTGATCGATGGCCAATAGTCCAATCTAGCTTCAGGTAGTGACTTAGAGTCACGATCGTAAGACTTTTAGCAGTCATGTTAAGTCATTTGGCAGCTATAGAGTCCTTGATGCATGCCCAATAGTCCAATCTAGCTTCAGTTAGTGACTTAGAGCAACGATCTTGAGACTTTTAGCAGTTATCTTAAGTCATATGGCAGCCTTAAGGTCCTTGATTGATGGCCAATAGTCCAATCTAGCTTCAGTTAGTGACTTAGAGCAACGATCTTGAGACATTTAGCAGTCACCTTAAGTCATATGGCAGCCTTAGAGTCCTTGATCGATGGCCAATAGTCCAATCTAGCTTCCGGAAGTGACTTAGAGCCGTTTTCTTGAGACTTGTAGCAGCCTTCCTAAGTCATATGGCAGCCTTAGAGTCCTTGGTCGATGGCCAATAGTCCAGTCTAGCTTCCGGAAGTGAATTAGAGCCGACTCGATGAGACTTGTAGCAGTCATCTTAAGTCATATGGCAGCCTTAGAGTCCTTGATCGATGGCCAATAGTCCAATCTAGCTTTCGGAAGTGACTTAGAGCCGACTCGATGAGACTTGTAGCAGTCAACTTAAGTCATATGGCAGCCTTAAGGTCCTTGATGATTGCCCAGTAGTCCAAATTTAGAGCCGTTTTCTTGAGACTTGTAGCAGCCTTCCTAAGTCATATGGCAGCCTTAGAGTCCTTGATCGATGGCCAATAGTCCAATCTAGCTTCCGGAAGTGACTTAGAGCCGACTCGATGAGACTTGTAGCAGTCATCTTAAGTCATATGGCAGCCTTAGAGTCCTTGATCGATGGCCAATAGTCCAATCTAGCTTCCGGAAGTGACTTAGAGCCGACTCGATGAGACTTGTAGCAGTCATCTTAAGTCATATGGCAGCCTTAAGGTCCTTGATGATTGCCCAGTAGTCCAAACTTAGAGCCGTTTTCTTGAGACTTGTAGCAGCCTTCCTAAGTCATAGGGCAGCCTTAGAGTCCTTGATCGATGGCCAATAGTCCAATCTAGCTTCCGGAAGTGACTTAGAGCCGACTCGAAGAGACTTGTAGCAGTCATCTGAAGTCATATGGCAGCCTTAAGGCCCTTGATCGATGGCCAATAGTCCAATCTAGCTTCAGTTAGAGACTTAGAGCAACGATCTTGAGACTTTTAGCAGTTATCTTAAGTCATATGGCAGCCTTAAGGTCCTTGATGTATGCCCAATAGTCCATACTAGTTGCCGGAAGGGACTTAGAGCTACGATCGTGAGACATATAGCAGTCACCTTAAGTCATATGGCAGCCTTAGAGTCCTTGATCGATGGCCAATAGTCCAATCTAGCTTCCGGAAGTGACTTAGAGCCGTTTTCTTGAGACTTGTTGCAGCCTTCCTAAGTCATATGGCAGCCTTAGAGTCCTTGATCGATGGCCAATAGTCCAATCTAGCTTCCGGAAGTGACTTAGAGCCGACTCGAAGAGACTTGTAGCAGTCATCTTAAGTCATATGGCAGCTTTAAGGTAGCTTCAGTTAGTGACTTAGAGCAACGATCTTGAGACTTGTAGCAGCCTTCCTAAGTCATATGGCAGCCTTAAGGTCCTTGATGTATGCCCAATAGTCCATACTAGTTGCCGGAAGGGACTTAGAGCTACGATCGTGAGACATATAGCAGTCACCTTAAGTCATATGGCAGCCTTAAGGTCCTTGATTGATGACCAATAGTCCAATCTATCTTCCGGAAGTGTCGTAGAGCTGTTCTCTTGAGACTTGTAGCAGCCATTTTAAGTCCAATTTAGCTTCTGGAAGTGTCGTAGAGCTGTTCTCTTGAGACTTGTAGCAGCCATCTTAAGTCATATGGCAGCCTTAAGGTCTTTGATGATTGCCCAATAGTCCAAACTTAGAGCCGTTTTCTTGAGACTTGTAGCAGCCTTCCTAAGTCATAGGGCAGCCTTAGAGTCCTTGATCGATGGCCAATAGTCCAATCTAGCTTCCGGAAGTGACTTAGAGCCGACTCGAAGAGACTTGTAGCAGTCATCTTAAGTCACATGGCAGCTTTAAGGTCCTTGATCGATGGCCAATACTCCAATCTAGCTTCAGTAAGAGACTTAGAGCATTGATCGTGAGACATATAGCAGTCACCTTAAGTCATATGGCAGCCTTAGAGTCCTTGATCGATGGCCAATAGTCCAATCTAGCTTCCGGAAGTGACTTAGAGCCGACTCGAACAGACTTGTAGCAGTCATCTTAAGTCATATGGCAGCTTTAAGGTCCTTGATCGATGGCCAATAGTGTATTATTCCAACTCAATAAATTTGAACACATTTAAGTTGTGCGTTGTCTGAGCGATCTTTATTCAATGATTCTTAATTCTAAAACAATTGTTCACTATGGCTAAAACGCTTAGCTGCGCTCTTACGGCGCCGGCAGAGAAGCGGTATGCTTATGTATAAACATATGAATATATAAATGTATGAATGCTTATGTTTATGTAAGCATAAGTATATATGTGTCGCTACGGCGGGAGAGTGAGGATGTATCATATTACATATAAGGCAATGCACTTAAATGTTGCGCGCATAAATATTGTAACAAAGTGCCACAATATTATCAATGTTGCTACATGCTACATCCCCCTCCTTTAGAAAAATAACGTAATTATATGGAGTTATTTTCTAATTCTTATTATATGAAAACTTATTTATTGTTTTTTGTTTGATATTTTGCTCCTTTGAATGTTTGGCTTTGAATGTTTGCTTGATGATATATTTTGTAAAAATTTGTGTTTATTTCTTTGTATCTGTATAGTGTCATTAAATGAAAATTTATTTATGATTATTTTTTTTTTTTTATATATATATATATTATATTTTTTTTTTTTTTTTTTTTTTTGTGTTTTGTTAACTGATAAAAATTTTTAACCTATCTTTATGTACTAGCTGTTTCTTATTCTTTTTAGTTCTGATTAAGATGTTATCCTTATCTTCTATTGCTTCTATTGTATATGGGCCTAAATACTTAGGTTCTAACTTATGGCCCGTATCATTCCTTAATAAAACTTTATTTCCTATTTCTAATTCAATATTGTTTATTTTCCTATCATATAATTCTTTATTTTTATTTTTATGCTGCTCTATCATAATCCTGGCTCTTTTATATGCCTGTTCTAATCTAAATTTTGTTTCCTTAGCATAATTTTCTATATTTTAAAGTGGTTTAATGCTATCTACGCTATTAAAATGTTTTGGTAAATTCGAACTTTTACCGAATACCAGCTCATATGGACAATAGTCATGTGCCATAGAGGGTGTTGTGTTAAAGCAATAAGCGAAGTATCGTATCCATACATCCCAATCAGTTTTGTCGACTGAAATGTATGAACGTATAAATTCGTTAAGTGTTCTGTGGCTTCGCTCCACAGTGCCTACGGTTTGGTGATGGTGTGCAGTAGAAGTTATGTTTTTGATATGCAAATTTTTGCATAAGTCTTCTATTATTGAATTTTTATATTCTGTTCCCATGTCTGTAATGAACGTCTTCATTGGACCGTACCGCAGAATAAAATCTTCAAATATAGCTTTTGCTACGGTTTTTGCACTTTTGTCTTTAATAGGTATTGTTACAAGGTATTTTGTTAAATCGCAGATTAAAGTTACTGCGTATTCATTTCCTTGTTCTGACTTGGGAAGTGGACCGATCGTATCCACAATTACCCTATCGAAAGCCAGTTGTGGCGTTTCTGTTATAGTCAGCGGAGTTCTTGTATGTTTTGTGATTTTTGATTTTTGACACTTATTACACTTTTTTTATATTGCGATATATCTCGTGTCATGTTTCTCCAATAGTAATGTCTTTTTATTTTGGCCATAGTTCTTGTTATTCCGGTATGACCTCCTTGTATGGGGTCATCGTGGAAAGTAAACAATATTGCTTCTTTTTCTTTTTCGTTATTATTTGATAATAGGGTCACCGGCTTGAATAGCGCTACTCGTAAAGATTTTAAGATTTTATTACCCATATTTTTAAAAGATTCTATTGAAATGGTTTCAAAGATCTTTTGGCTCGGTGCCACTTTGACTTGGCAGATGTTAAGTATACCGGCTTCTTTTTCTAGCCTTTGGAAAAATTGACCTAAGTCAAGAGTTCCATTGGTATGCATATTGCTAATGTCAATTCTTGCTATGACTTTCTTTCCATGTTTTAATATACACAGAGGACTAGTTATTCGCAAGGTCACTGCTTTTCGTACGTCGTCATTAAAAATGACTTCGTATACGTTGGGCTTAGAAGCATTAAGAGATTGCTTTCGCAAATCGCCTATATCCTTTTCTTCTCCTGCGCAGGAATTTAACTGTTTACTTTGATTTCTGGTGGTCACTTTCAGAATTTTGTTATGGTTTTGTATATTTTGTAAATCCGTGATTGTTATTCTAGATAGGGCATCAGCCACGTAATTATCTTTACCCTTTAGATACTCTACTGTAAAGTTATATTCCTCTAATTCAAGTCTCATTCGCGTTAGTTTCGAACTGGGGTTTACCATTGAAAATGGTAATGTGATCAGTTTTGACGGTGAAATGTCTACCATAAATGTATGGTCTGAAATGTGTTATTGCCCAGTGAATGGCTGCTAATTCCTGTTCTGTTACAATTTTGTTGCTTTCACCTCTTGTAAAAAATCTTGATGCGTATGCAACTGGTAGTTGGAGTCCATTTTTGTTTTGTGTTAGGACTGCTCCGCATGCATATTTACTTGCATCAGTGATTATGCAAAATTCTTTGCTAAAATCTGGGTATTGCAAGAGGGTTGGATTCATTAATGCCGATTTTAGATGGTCGAAGGCATTTTGACAGTCATCTGTCCATTCAAATTTTACATCTTTATACCCTTGCAGAGGGTATTATAAAATTGGTCAGATGTTTGTAACGCAGAGAAGGGATCGTTTCCGACCCCATAAAGTATATATATTCTTGATCAGCAAGAGAAGACGAGTTGATATAGCCATGTCCGTCTGTCCGTCTGTCTGTCTGGTGCTGCGCGATCTAGTCCCACAGTTTTAGAGCTATCGCATTCAAAGTTCGTATATAAGCTTTTGTATACAGCCACATACACATCTGCGATTTTGAATAAGATCGGACAACTATATCATATAGCTGCCATACAAATACAATCGTTAAATGCGAATAACTTCTCTATTTTTTGAACAATCTTATCCAAACTGATTATGTACATAAATAAATAGGGATTACGTCATATGCGTGAATTTCAAAACAATCGGATAAACATAACGCCTGATTTCGACGATATAAAATTTGCCTATATAGCGTGCACTGGTTATGGCAGCAGCAGTATGCAGCAGTACTGCTGCCATAAGCAGTGCACGCATAAGCAGTGAAGCACATATATGTGTCAAAATTGCGATTGTGTGTGTGTGAATATGAATATCAATCGCTACATTGTCTACTATTTGGCGATTGGCTGCCCCCGGCCAATGTATTTAAAATATTTCTTTATTGGCTTAAGAAACAAAAAAATTTTTAGAAAATAAAATGTAATGGTCAAAAGCTGCAAGGGTATACAAACTTTGGCATAGCCGAAGTTAGCTTCTTTGATATTTTTTACATAATCTCGTTATGTGACGAGAGTGGTCTGCAAAATTTTTTATGAATCTTCTGTAATAATTGCAAAATGCAACAAATCTTCTAGCACTGTCTGCATCTTTTGGGACTGGGTAATTTTGAATTACGTCATATTTTTTGTCGTCAGGCAAGATTCCTTTGTCTGTACATTTATGCCCCAAAAAGGTGACTTCATGCATAAAGAATGAACATTTTTCAGGGTGTAATTTTAGGTTATGTTTCCTACATACGTTAAAAACATCAGTTAAGTTGTTGAGCATATGTTTTTCGGAACAACCGATGACTATTAAGTCATCCATATAAAGGAATGCTTGAGAAGGTTCAAGTCCAGTGAATGCTATAGTCATCATTCTCTGGAATGAATTTGGTGCTATTTTTAGACCAAATGGTAATCGTGTGAAACGATATGAAACGTTGGTTGTGGAAAAGGACGTAACATCTCGTGACTCTTCCTCGAGTTCTATTTGGTGAAAACCCGCCATTAAATCTAGGCACGAAAAGTATTTAGCCCTTCCCAGTTGATCCAAAATATCATCAATCCTTGGGAGTGGAAATTTATCAGAGAACAGTTTTTTATTAATTTGACGATAATCAATTACTAGTCTCCATTTTTTATTTTCAGAATTAGGCAGTGACTTTTTCGGTACTAGCAACAGTGGGCTGTTATAAGCTGATACAGAGGGTTCAACTATGTTATCATTTATCAATTTTTCGACTTGTTTTTGCATTTCGTTCTTCTGACTATGAGGATTTCTATAATTTTTTATGTATACCGGTTCATCATCCTTCAGTCTCAGTTTTTGTTTATAGAAGTTATTTGTGGTTATTGGTTCGGTTTCTAATCCGAATACATCACTATATTGTGTACATAATTTTGTTAGTTGGCTATTGAATTGTGGTGGAAAGTTCTTCGAGAGTGTATTTAATACTGTTTTTTCTCTGTCTTTTAAATCTGATTTAACTACGTCGTAGTTTGAAAGTGGTTCATATTGAATGTTATTTAAATTAATTATTTGGTCTGTATTTGTTGTGTTAAGTAATCTTAAGAATGCATTTTCGGACGATGCTATGGTATTTGCAATGTAAATACCATGCTGGATTTCTTGGTTCGGAATTAATACACTATCTTCTGATGAGGTTATTTCAATTTTTCGGACGACTTGTGATCTTGCTGGCAGAATTATTGTATTATTGCCAGAACTGTAGGCTAATGGTACATATATGGGATATTGCAAATTTTTTGGTCTAATTATAAGCCAATCTTCAGTGGGTTTGAAATCTAGTTGACAGTTGTATTTTCTTATGAAATCGATGCCTAGTATTCCATCACAAGGAATAGCGAATTGTAAACTTACGATATGAAAATCGTGTGGGATCATGTATTTAGATGTTTGAATTTCTATGGAAGTAAGCCCTTTTGATTTTGTTATCTCTTGACTTATTCCCTGTATATTTATTATTTTATCGGTTTGGATGTAGTGGAAGGTGTCAGCATTTTCTTTTAATATTGATATATCTGCACCTGTGTCTATTAAAAATATTAATTCTTTTCCTGTTGCTACGTTAGTGAATCTTACAAATGTGCTTTGACTGAGACTGATGGTATAAACTTTGTATATATTCATTGGTGAGTATCTAAAGGCTGCTGCGAGTTTCCCGAGGTGTCTTGGGCTACCCTCACATTGCCGTAGTTGTTGTTGTTACTTCTGTTTTGTTGGTTACTTCCTCTATTATTGCGGTTATTGTTATAGTTATTATAATTGTTATAATTATTATAATTACCGCGACCATTTCCTCTACCGCGATAATTATATCTGTTATTATAATTACCACGGCTTCTTTGTGCAAATAGAACCGTATTTGGGTTTCCAGTTAGCTCAGTATTTTTTTGCAAATACTTTGCTATGGCGTCATCCATGGTTCTAAAGTTGCCTGAATCAAGAATCACTTTTAGTCTGCTTTGTTCACAGTTTGCAGTCATTGCTTCTATAGCATCATCCGTGCTATTCCTATGAGCAAGTGCCGCTGGTATACCTTCATCGATATACGCCGCTTCAAGGAGTTTGCGTAGGTTATCAATCTCCGTTGTGAACTTATCAGCCGTTTTACTTGCCTGGGTTGTACTCTTCAATCTTGCTTTTATAACTTTGGGTGTTTCACCAACTATAATATCTTGCAATTTTCGTATTATTGCCTCGATTGAAGTTTCGTGTTGGACTTTATATAACGTTGGGCCTATAATTTTTGATTTTATTACCTCAACTGCTATATCTTCGAAATCACCTTTCATCATGTTTACCAACCTTAAGGCTGTTATGAATCTTGAAAGATGTATCTTTTGTCCATTGAATTCTGGGATGGCATTTGAAACCCCCTTCATATATGCCCTTTGAGCATTTAAATCTCGTTTATATTTATGACACTTGTATTGGGTTCTAAATCTGAATCGTTGTCTTGTTCAGACAATGTTTCTATAACAGGTAGTGTCAATCGCGCAGGAATTGTTAGATCGTTTAGATCTTTTTCTTCTATTTCTTCCTCGCTTGTTTCTGATTCACCTTCTTGCTCTGTTTCTTTTTTACAAGTGTCTATGCTCAGAGGTGAATTAAGTATAGTTGGAATATATATATCAAGATCGAATCTTTTCTTTATAGAGATGAGGTTTACTCGTAATTTGACCAATAGATTGGAAATCTTTGACCAGTTTGCTTTACCTATTCTCTCTCTATTCACATGTACTAAAATTCTCGCTTTGTTGAAAGAATCAACAAGAATTTTTGCATGCTTATTTATTGTTTCTTTTTGGATGCTCCTATTCTGGGTTACGCATTTATATGACTTATTAAAATTTTCTTTTATTATTTGGATTTGACGAAGTATTTCTTCCCATTCCATGCTTATAGGTCGTTTACTCTAACCGTTTCTATATTGACCTTAAAAATTTTATGTACCCATTCAGGCACGTCCCTATTCTTAGGCTTTCTTCTTAATAATCTACCGTATTCTGCCTTTATGGCTCTTTCCATAAGGTCTACTATATTAGGTGTAAATTTGAAATTTCTCTTAATCCAGTATTTCATTTGTATATACTTTTTATTTATAGGTCCTGAATATATCAGGAAATCAATAAAAGGTATATATTTCTGTAAGTGCTTCGTTTCTATAACACTCATTTTAATCAGTTGAAAATTTTTTCTTTAATGGTTTTTGTTAAAAAAAATTTGGAAATGTACTTTTATAACAATTGACGCATATGTCGTTTAGACCTTATCGAGGTCATTAGCATGGCTTATGGCCCTTTTTGATACACATTTATTATGAAGTTTGTATGCTCTATAAAGTACATATGCGCTCATTATTATTACAATTATTAATAAAAGTACATTTGTTATTTTTAAATCCACATTTGATGACTCTATTTTGTTAATTACATTAGCAGTGGAATCCACTGTCTTTGAGTCAATTAATCCCATTTTGGGTTCTTCCAATGTATCATCAAAGTTACTTATTTTGTTACTAAACATTCATTTGGAGACTTTAATTTTAACTGATCTTTTGAATTTATTTCACGTATATATTTTCATAAAAATTTTTTTCTATTCTATTGTCTTACTTTTTCTCTTGTTGCTTTTTCAACATAGTTTCTGTTTTTCATTTTTTTTATACGATTTTATAAATTTTTGTATTTAATATTTCTTTACTTTTATGTTGTTTTTTTTTTACAATATTCTACCTAATTGTTGTATATAGCTTTACGGGCTATACTCTATTGAGCAGAAAGGGTTCCGCTCAATTTCACAATTTTGTACAATTTTCTTATTTATGTATATATATATGCTAAAATTTTTTTTTTTTTTAAATTATAGATTATAAATTTTTATTTGTCATTGATGACGTTGGCTGCTTCAAAATTCAAAATTTGCCAGCATCAGCTGGGCGTCGCCGGTTGGCACGCTGATGCTCCCTCGATGGCGTAAAAGGCGGCCTGCCTTCCACGCTTGTTGTCGCTGCTCCTGATGTCCTTGGCCTATGGGCTCAGGCGGTTCCGGTGCCGGTCTTCGCACCAGTTTTGCAGTGCCTGCATGTGTATCTACAGTGGACGCTGTCCAATGGTCCCGGACAGTCCGCAGGGCACTCTTTGATTTTCCTTGGTAGGGGCTTTGGTTGAGTTTGAGGAGATTTTTCTTTGTTAATTACTTTAATTGCATTTTTATCTGAGTGAGCGAGAGTTTTCGGCTTTTTGCATTGGAGGCTTGACTTTAGGAAGTCAAGCTCTTCTTGCAGTTTTTGGGCAGTTGCCCAGGGGGGTGGAGCGTTGTTTGAAAATAGTAGCCACTTTAGGTGTGCTATTCTTTTTTTTAATTTTTTTCTGTACTCCCCCTCTTGCCATATCCCTCTCTCATTACTCACTCAGTGGCGCAGTCTGTTGCTGTTTAGTTGTGCTTGTGTTGTTTCATATCTCAAAAGTTTCCGTTGAGGCCCAGTTTTTTGTAGTAGCATTGACATATAGCCGGTCACATCCAGTTTATTGTATTATTATTCGATGCAGTTTTATCTCTTCCTCGTATTACTTCTTTGATGCAGTTTTAAAGTTGTCTTCTGGTCACTTATGTGTGACCACTGTCACGGTCGCCATGTATTATTCCAACTCAATAAATTTGAACACATTTAAGTTGTGCGTTGTCTGAGCGATCTTTATTCAATGATTCTTAATTCTAAAACAATTGTTCACTATGGCTAAAACGCTTAGCTGCGCTCTTACGGCGCCGGCAGAGAAGCGGTATTCTTATGTATAAACATATGAATATATAAATGTATGAATGCTTATGTTTATGTAAGCATAAGTATATATGTCGCCGCGGCGGGAGAAGTGAGGATGTATCATATTACATATAAGGCCAGAGCGGCCGCGCGTGTGATATTCGCCGACTCAGCAATGTCCAGCACCATGTACTCATGGGTGGTCACGTTGCTTAAGGGCAATGCACTTAAATGTTGCGCGCATAAATATTGTAACAAAGTGCCACAATATTATCAATGTTGCTACATGCTACAATAGTCCAATCTAGCTTCAGTTAGAGACTTAGAGCAACGATCTTGAGACTTTTAGCAGTTACCTTAAGTCATATGGCAGCCTTAAGGTCCTTGATGTATGCCCAATAGTCCATACTAGTTGCCGGAAGGGACTTAGAGCTACGATCGTGAGACATATAGCAGTCACCTTAAGTCATATGGCAGCCTTAGAGTCCTTGATTGATGGCCAATAGTCCAATCTATCTTCCGGAAGTGTCGTAGAGCTGTTCTCTTAAAACTTGTAGCAGCCATTTTAAGTCCAATTTAGCTTCTGGAAGTGTCGTAGAGCTGTTCTCTTGAGACTTGTAGCAGCCATCTTAAGTCATATGGCAGCCTTAAGGACTTTGATGATTGCCCAATAGTCCAAACTTAGAGCCGTTTTCTTGAGACTTGTAGCAGCCTTCCTAAGTCATATGGCAGCCTTAAGGTCCTTGATGTATGCCCAATAGTCCATACTAGTTGCCGGAAGGGACTTAGAGCTACGATCGTGAGACATATAGCAGTCACCTTAAGTCATAGGGCAGCCTTAGAGTCCTTGATTGATGGCCAATAGTCCAATCTATTTTCCGGAAGTGTCGTAGAGCTGTTCTCTTGAGACTTGTAGCAGCCATTTTAAGTCCAATTTAGCTCCTGGAAGTGTCGTAGAGCTGTTCTCTTGAGACTTGTAGCAGCCATCTTAAGTCATATGGCAGCCTTAAGGTCTTTGATGATTGCCCAATAGTCCAAACTTAGAGCCGTTTTCTTGAGACTTGTAGCAGCCTTCCTAAGTCATATGGCAGCCTTAGAGTCCTTGATGTATACCCAATAGTCCAATCTAGCTTCAGTTAGTGACTTAGAGCAACGATCTTGAGACTTGTAGCAGCCTTCCTAAGTCATATGGCAGCCTTAAGGTCCTTGATGTATGCCCAATAGTCCATACTAGTTGCCGGAAGGGACTTAGAGCTACGATCTTGAGACATTTAGCAGTCACCTTAAGTCATATGGCAGCCTTAGAGTCCTTGATCGATGGCCAATAGTCCAATCTAGCTTCCGGAAGTGACTTAGAGCCGTTTTCTTGAGACTTGTAGCAGCCATCCTAAGTCATATGGCAGCCTTCGAGTCCTTGATCGATGGCCAATAGTCCAATCTAGCTTCCGGAAGTGACTTAGAGCCGTTTTCTTGAGACTTGTAGCAGCCTTCCTAAGTCATATGGCAGCCTTAGAGTCCTTGATCGATGGCCAATAGTCCAATCTAGCTTCCGGAAGTGACTTAGAGCCGACTCGAAGAGACTTGTAGCAGTCATCTTAAGTCATATGGCAGCTTTAAGGTAGCTTCAGTTAGTGACTTAGAGCAACGATCTTGGGACTTGTAGCAGCCTTCCTAAGTCATATGGCAGCCTTAAGGTCCTTGATCGATGGCCAATAGTCCAATCTAGCTTCAGTTAGAGACTTAGAGCAACGATCTTGAGACTTTTAGCAGTTATCTTAAGTCATATGGCAGCCTTAAGGTTTTTGATGTATGTCCAATAGTCCATACTAGTTGCCGGAAGGGACTTAGAGCTACGATCGTGAGACATATAGCAGTCACCTTAAGTCATATGGCAGCCTTAGAGTCCTTGATTGATGGCCAATAGTCCAATCTATCTTCCGGAAGCGTCGTAGAGCTGTTCTCTTGAGACTTGTAGCAGCCATTTTAAGTCCAATTTAGCTCCTGGAAGTGTCGTAGAGCTGTTCTCTTGAGACTTGTAGCAGCCATCTTAAGTCATATGGCAGCCTTAAGGTCTTTGATGATTGCCCAATAGTCCAAACATAGAGCCGTTTTCTTGAGACTTGTAACAGCCTTCCTAAGTCATATGGCAGCCTTAGAGTCCTCGATGTATGCCCAATAGTCCAATCTAGCTTCAGTTAGAGACTAAGAGCAACGATCTTGAGACTTTTAGCAGTCACCTTAAGTCATATGGCAGCCTTAAGGTCTTTGATGATTGCCCAATAGTTCAAACTTAGAGCCGTTTTCTTGAGACTTGTAGCAGCCTTCCTAAGTCAAATGGCAGCCTTAAGGTCCTTGATTGATGGCCAATAGTCCAATCTAGCTTCAGTTAGTGACTTAGAGCAACGATCTTGAGACTTGTAGCAGCCTTCCTAAGTCATATGGCAGCCTTAAGGTCCTTGATGTATGCCCAATAGTCCATACTAGTTGCCGGAAGGGACTTAGAGCTACGATCGTGAGACATATAGCAGTCACCTTAAGTCATATGGCAGCCTTAGAGTCCTTGATTGATGGCCAATAGTCCCATCTAGCTTCCGGAAGTGTCGTAGAGCTGTTCTCTTGAGACTTGTAGCAGCCATTTTAAGTCCAATTTAGCTTCTGGAAGTGTCGTAGAGCTGTTCTCTTGAGACTTGTAGCAGCCATCTTAAGTCATATGGCAGCCTTAAGGTCTTTGATGATTGCCCAATAGTCCAAACTTAGAGCCGTTTTCTTGAGACTTGTAGCAGCCTTCCTAAGTCATAGGGCAGCCTTAGAGTCCTTGATCGATGGCCAATAGTCCAATCTAGCTTCCGGAAGTGACTTAGAGCCGACTCGAAGAGACTGGTAGCAGTCATCTTAAGTCATATGGCAGCTTTAAGGTCCTTGATCGATGGCCAATAGTCCAATCTAGCTTCAGTTAGAGACTTAGAGCATTGATCGTGAGACATATAGCAGTCACCTTAAGTCATATGGCAGCCTTAGAGTCCTTGATTGATGGCCAATAGTCCAATCTAGCTTCCGGAAGTGTCGTAGAGCTGTTCTCTTGAGACTTGTAGCAGCCATTTTAAGTCCAATTTAGCTTCTGGAAGTGTCGTAGAGCTGTTCTCTTGAGACTTGTAGCAGCCATCTTAAGTCATATGGCAGCCTTAAGGTCCTTGATGATTGCGCAGTAGTCCAAACTTAGAGCCGTTTTCTTGAGACTTGTAGCAGCCTTCCTAAGTCATAGGGCAGCCTTAGAGTCCTTGATCGATGGCCAATAGTCCAATCTAGCTTCCGGAAGCGACTTAGAGCCGACTCGAAGAGACTTGTAGCAGTCATCTTAAGTCATATGGCAGCTTTAAGGTCCTTAATCGATGGCCAATAGTCCAATCTAGCTTCAGTTAGAGACTTAGAGCAACGATCTTGAGACTTTTAGCAGTTACCTTAAGTCATATGGCAGCCTTAAGGTCCTTGATGTATGCCCAATAGTCCATACTAGTTGCCGGAAGGGACTTAGAGCTACGATCGTGAGACATATAGCAGTCACCTTAAGTCATATGGCAGCCTTAGAGTCATTGATTGATGGCCAATAGTCCAATCTATCTTCCGGAAGTGTCGTAGAGCTGTTCTCTTAAAACTTGTAGCAGCCATTTTAAGTCCAATTTAGCTTCTGGAAGTGTCGTAGAGCTGTTCTCTTGAAACTTGTAGCAGCCATCTTAAGTCATATGGCAGCCTTAAGGTCTTTGATGATTGCCCAATAGTCCAAACTTAGAGCCGTTTTCTTGAGACTTGTAGCAGCCTTCCTAAGTCATAGGGCAGCCTTAGAGTCCTTGATCGATGGCCAATAGTCCAATCTAGCTTCCGGAAGTGACTTAGAGCCGACTCGAAGAGACTTGTAGCAGTCATCTGAAGTCATATGGCAGCTTTAAGGTCCTTGATCGATGGCCAATAGTCAAATCTAGCTTCAGTTAGAGACTTAGAGCAACGATCTTGAGACTTTTAGCAGTTATCTTAAGTAATATGGCAGCCTTAAGGTCCTTGATGTATGCCCAATAGTCCATACTAGTTGCCGGAAGGGACTTAGAGCTACGATCGTGAGACATATAGCAGTCACCTTAAGTCATATGGCAGCCTTAGAGTCCTTGATTGATGGCCAATAGTCCAATCTATCTTCCGGAAGTGTCGTAGAGCTGTTCTCTTGAGACTTGTAGCAGCCATTTTAAGTCCAATTTAGCTCCTGGAAGTGTCGTAGAGCTGTTCTCTTGAGACTTGTAGCAGCCATCTTAAGTCATATGGCAGCCTTAAGGTCTTTGATGATTGCCCAATAGTCCAAACATAGAACCGTTTTCTTGAGACTTGTAGCAGCCTTCCTAAGTCATATGGCAGCCTTAGAGTCCTCGATGTATGCCCAATAGTCCAATCTAGCTTCAGTTAGAGACTTAGAGCAACGATCTTGAGACTTTTAGCAGTCACCTTAAGTCATATGGCAGCCTTAAGGTCTTTGATGATTGCCCAATAGTTCAAACTTAGAGCCGTTTTCTTGAGACTTGTAGCAGCCTTCCTAAGTCATATGGCAGCCTTAAGGTCCTTGATTGATGGCCAATAGTCCAATCTAGCTTCAGTTAGTGACTTAGAGCAACGATCTTGAGACTTGTAGCAGCCTTCCTAAGTCATATGGCAGCCTTAAGGTCCTTGATGTATGCCCAATAGTCCATACTAGTTGCCGGAAGGGACTTAGAGCTACGATCTTGAGACATTTAGCAGTCACCTTAAGTCATATGGCAGCCTTAGAGTCCTTGATCGATGGCCAATAGTCCAATCTAGCTTCCGGAAGTGACTTAGAGCCGTTTTCTTGAGACTTGTAGCAGCCTTCCTAAGTCATATGGCAGCCTTAGAGTCCTTGATCGATGGCCAATAGTCCAATCTAGCTTCCGGAAGTGACTTAGAGCCGACTCGAAGAGACTTGTAGCAGTCATCTTAAGTCATATGGCAGCTTTATGGTAGCTTCAGTTAGTGACTTAGAGCAACGATCTTGAGACTTGTAGCAGCCTTCCTAAGTCATATGGCAGCCTTAAGGTCCTTGATGTATGCCCAATAGTCCATACTAGTTGCCGGAAGGGACTTAGAGCTACGATCGTGAGACATATAGCAGTCACCTTAAGTCATATGGCAGCCTTAGAGTCCTTGATTGATGGCCAATAGTCCAATCTATCTTCCGGAAGTGTCGTAGAGCTGTTCTCTTAAAACTTGTAGCAGCCATTTTAAGTCCAATTTAGCTTCTGGAAGTGTCGTAGAGCTGTTCTCTTGAAACTTGTAGCAGCCATCTTAAGTCATATGGCAGCCTTAAGGTCTTTGATGATTGCCCAATAGTCCAAACTTAGAGCCGTTTTCTTGAGACTTGTAGCAGCCTTCCTAAGTCATAGGGCAGCCTTAGAGTCCTTGATGGATGGCCAATAGTCCAATCTAGCTTCCGGAAGTGACTTAGAGCCGACTCGAAGAGACTTGTAGCAGTCATCTGAAGTCATATGGCAGCTTTAAGGTCCTTGATCGATGGCCAATAGTCCAATCTAGCTTCAGTTAGAGACTTAGAGCAACGATCTTGAGACTTTTAGCAGTTATCTTAAGTAATATGGCAGCCTTAAGGTCCTTGATGTATGCCCAATAGTCCATACTAGTTGCCGGAAGGGACTTAGAGCTACGATCGTGAGACATATAGCAGTCACCTTAAGTCATATGGCAGCCTTAGAGTCCTTGATCGATGGCCAATAGTCCAATCTAGCTTCCGGAAGTGCCTTACAGTAGCAGCCATCCTAAGTCATATGGCAGCTTTCGAGTCCTTGATTGATGGCCAATAGTCCAATCTATCTTCCGGAAGTGTCGTAGAGCTGTTCTCTTGAGACTTGTAGCAGCCATTTTAAGTCCAATTTAGCTTCTGGAAGTGTCGTATAGCTGTTCTCTTGAGACTTGTAGAAGCCATCTTAAGTCATATGGCAGCCTTAAGGTCTTTGATAATTGCCCAATAGTCCAAACTTAGAGCCGTTTTCTTGAGACTTGTAGCAGCCTTCCTAAGTCATATGGCAGCCTTAAGGTCCTTGATTGATTTCCAATAGTCCAATCTAGCTTCAGTTAGTGATTTAGAGCAACGATCTTGAGACTTGTAGCAGCCTTCCTAAGTCATATGGCAGCCTTAGAGTCCTTGATCGATGGCCAATAGTCCAATCTAGCTTCCGGAAGTGACTTAGAGCCGACTCGATGAGACTTGTAGCAGTCATCTTAAGTCATATGGCAGCCTTAAGGTCCTTGATGATTGCCCAGTAGTCCAAACTTAGAGCCGTTTTCTTGAGACTTGTAGCAGTCACCTTAAGTCATATGGCAGCCTTAGAGTCCTTGATCGATGGCCAATAGTCCAATTTAGCTTCCGGAAGTGCCTTACAGTAGCAGCCATCCTAAGTCATATGGCAGCTTTCGAGTCCTTGATTGATGGCCAATAGTCCAATCTATCTTCCGGAAGTGTCGTAGAGACTGTTCTCTTTGAGACTTGTAGCAGCCATTTTAAGTCCAGCCTTAAGGTCCTTGATTAAGGTCGTTGAAGATTGCCCAGTAGTCCAAACTTAGAGCCGTTTTCTTGAGACTTTTAGCAGCCTTCCTAAGTCATATGGCAGCCTTAAGGTCCTTGATTGATGGCCAATAGTCCAATCTAGCTTCAGTTAGTGACTTAGAGCAACGATATTGAGACTTGTAGCAGCCTTCCTAAGTCATATGGCAGCCTTAAGGTCCTTGATGTATGCCCAATAGTCCATACTGGTTGCCGGAAGGGACTTAGAGCTACGATCGTGAGACATATAGCAGTCACCTTAAGTCATATGGCAGCCTTAGAGTCCTTGATCGATGGCCAATAGTCCAATCTAGCTTCCGGAAGTGACTTAGAGCCGACTCGAAGAGACATGTAGCAGTCATCTGAAGTCATATGGCAGCTTTAAGGTCCTTGATCGATGGCCAATAGTCCAATCTAGCTTCAGTTAGAGACTTAGAGCAACGATCTTGAGACTTTTAGCAGTTATCTTAAGTCATATGGCAGCCTTAAGGTCCTTGATGTATGCCCAATAGTCCATACTGGTTACCGGAAGGGACTTAGAGCTACGATCGTGAGACATATAGCAGTCACCTTAAGTCATATGGCAGCTTTAGAGTCCTTGATCGATGGCCAATAGTCCAATCTAGCTTCCGGAAGTGACTTACAGTAGCAGCCATCCTAAGTCATATGGCAGCCTTCGAGTCCTTGATTGATGGCCAATAGTCCAATCTATCTTCCGGAAGTGTCGTAGAGCTGTTCTCTTGAGACTTGTAGCAGCCATTTTAAGTCCAATTTAGCTTCTGGAAGTGTCGTAGAGCTGTTCTCTTGAGACTTGTAGCAGCCATCTTAAGTCATATAGCAGCCTTAAGGTCTTTGATAATTGCCCAATAGTCCAAACTTAGAGCCGTTTTCTTGAGACTTGTAGCAGCCTTCCTAAGTCATATGGCAGCCTTAAGGTCCTTGATTGATGGCCAATAGTCCAATCTAGCTTCAGTTAGTGACTTAGAGCAACGATCTTGAGACTTGTAGCAGCCTTCCTAAGTCATATGGCAGCCTTAAGGTCCTTGATGTATGCCCAATAGTCCATACTAGTTGCCGGAAGGGACTTAGAGCTACGATCTTGAGACATTTAGCAGTCACCTTAAGTCATATGGCAGCCTTAGAGTCCTTGATCGATGGCCAATAGTCCAATCTAGCTTCCGGAAGTGACTTAGAGCCGTTTTCTTGAGACTTGTAGCAGCCTTCCTAAGTCATATGGCAGCCTTAGAGTCCTTGATCGATGGCCAATAGTCCAATCTAGCTTCCGGAAGTGACTTAGAGCCGACTCGATGAGACTTGTAGCAGTCATCTTAAGTCATATGGCAGCCTTCGAGTCCTTGATCGATGGCCAATAGTCCAATCTAGCTTCCGGAAGTGACTTAGAGCCGACTCGATGAGACTTGTAGCAGTCATCTTAAGTCATATGGCAGCCTTAAGGTCCTTGATGATTGCGCAGTAGTCCAAACTTAGAGCCGTTTTCTTGAGACTTGTAGCAGCCTTCCTAAGTCATAGGGCAGCCTAATAGTCCTTGATCGATGGCCAATAGTCCAATCTAGCTTCCGGAAGTGACTTAAAGCCGACTCAAAGAGACTTGTAGCAGTCATCTTAAGTCATATGGCAGTTTTAAGGTCCTTGATCGATGGCCAACAGTCCAATCTAGCTTCAGTTAGAGACTTAGAGCAACGATCTTGAGACTTTTAGCAGTTACCTTAAGTCATATGGCAGCCTTAAGGTCCTTGATGTATGCCCAATAGTCCATACTAGTTGCCGGAAGGGACTTAGAGCTACGATCGTGAGACATATAGCAGTCACCTTAAGTCATATGACAGCCTTAGAGTCCTTGATTGATGGCCAATAGTCCAATCTATCTTCCGGAAGTGTCGTAGAGCTGTTCTCTTGAGACTTGTAGCAGCCATTTTAAGTCCAATTTAGCTTCTGGAAGTGTCGTAGAGCTGTTCTCTTGAGACTTGTAGCAGCCATCTTAAGTCATATGGCAGCCTTAAGGTCTTTGATGATTGCCCAATAGTTCAAACTTAGAGCCGTTTTCTTGAGACTTGTAGCAGCCTTCCTAAGTCATATGGCAGCCTTAAGGTCCTTGATTGATGGCCAATAGTCCAATCTAGCTTCAGTTAGTGACTTAGAGCAACGATCTTGAGACTTGTAGCAGCCTTCCTAAGTCATATGGCAGCCTTAAGGTCCTTGATTGATGGCCAATAGTCCAATCTAGCTTCAGTTAGTGACTTAGAGCAACGATCTTGAGACTTGTAGCAGCCTTCCTAAGTCATATGGCAGCCTTAAGGTCCTTGATGTATGCCCAATAGTCCATACTAGTTGCCGGAAGGGACTTAGAGCTACGATCTTGAGACATTTAGCAGTCACCTTAAGTCATATGGCAGCCTTAGAGTCCTTGATCGATGGCCAATAGTCCAATCTAGCTTCCGGAAGTGACTTAGAGCCGTTTTCTTGAGACTTGTAGCAGCCTTCCTAAGTCATATGGCAGCCCTAGAGTCCTTGATCGATGGCCAATAGTCCAATCGAGCTTCCGGAAGTGACTTAGAGCCGACTCGAAGAGACTTGTAGCAGTCATCTTAATTCATATGGCAGCTTTAAGGTAGCTTCAATTAGTGACTTAGAGCAACGATCTTGAGACTTGTAGCAGCCTTCCTAAGTCATATGGCAGCCTTAAGGTCCTTGATGTATGCCCAATAGTCCATACCAGTTGCCGGAAGGGACTTAGAGCTACGATCGTGAGACATATAGCAGTCACCTTAAGTCATATGGCAGCCTTAGAGTCCTTGATTGATGGCCAATAGTCCAATCTATCTTCCGGAAGTGTCGTAGAGCTGTTCTCTTGAGACTTGTAGCAGCCATTTTAAGTCCAATTTAGCTTCTGGAAGTGTCGTAGAGCTGTTCTCTTGAGACTTGTAGCAGCCATCTTAAGTCATATGGCAGCCTTAAGGTCTTTGATGATTGCCCAATAGTCCAAACTTAGAGCCGTTTTCTTGAGACTTGTAGCAGCCTTCCTAAGTCATAGGGCAGCCTTAGAGTCCTTGATCGATGGCCAATAGTCCCATCTAGCTTCCGGAAGTGACTTAGAGCCGACTCGATGAGACTTGTAGCAGTCATCTTAAGTCATATGGCAGCTTTAAGGTCCTTGATCGATGGCCAATAGTCCAATCTAGCTTCAGTTAGAGACTTAGAGCATTGATCGTGAGACATATAGCAGTCACCTTAAGTCATATGGCAGCCTTCGAGTCCTTGATTGATGGCCAATAGTCCAATCTATCTTCCGGAAGTGTCGTAGAGCTGTTCTCTTGAGACTTGTAGCAGCCATTTTAAGTCCAATTTAGCTCCTGGAAGTGTCGTAGAGCTGTTCTCTTGAGACTTGTAGCAGCCATCTTAAGTCATATGGCAGCCTTAAGGTCCTTGATGATTGCGCAGTAGTCCAAACTTAGAGCAGTTTTCTTGAGACTTGTAGCAGCCTTCCTAAGTCATAGGGCAGCCTTAGAGTCCTTGATCGATGGCCAATAGTCCAATCTAGCTTCCGGAAGTGACTTAGAGCCGTTTTCTTGAGACTTGTAGCAGCCATCCTAAGTCATATGGCAGCCTTCGAGTCCTTGATCGATGGCCAATAGTCCAATCTAACTTCCGGAAGTGACTTAGAGCCGTTTTCTTGAGACTTGTAGCAGCCTTCCTAAGTCATATGGCAGCCTTAGAGTCCTTGATCGATGGCCAATAGTCCAATCTAGCTTCCGGAAGTGTCGTAGAGCTGTTCTCTTGAGACTTGTAGCAGCCATTTTAAGTCCAATTTAGCTCCTGGAAGTGTCGTAGAGCTGTTCTCTTGAGACTTGTAGCAGCCATTTTAAGTCCAATTTAGCTTCTGGAAGTGTCGTAGAGCTGTTCTCTTGAGACTTGTAGCAGCCATCTTAAGTCATATGGCAGCCTTAAGGTCTTTGATGATTGCCCAATAGTCCAAACTTAGAGCCGTTTTCTTGAGACTTGTAGCAGCCTTCCTAAGTCATAGGGCAGCCTTAGAGTCCTTGATCGATGGCCAATAGTCCCATCTAGCTTCCGGAAGTGACTTAGAGCCGACTCGATGAGACTTGTAGCAGTCATCTTAAGTCATATGGCAGCTTTAAGGTCCTTGATCGATGGCCAATAGTCCAATCTAGCTTCAGTTAGAGACTTAGAGCATTGATCGTGAGACATATAGCAGTCACCTTAAGTCATATGGCAGCCTTCGAGTCCTTGATTGATGGCCAATAGTCCAATCTATCTTCCGGAAGTGTCGTAGAGCTGTTCTCTTGAGACTTGTAGCAGCCATTTTAAGTCCAATTTAGCTCCTGGAAGTGTCGTAGAGCTGTTCTCTTGAGACTTGTAGCAGCCATCTTAAGTCATATGGCAGCCTTAAGGTCCTTGATGATTGCGCAGTAGTCCAAACTTAGAGCAGTTTTCTTGAGACTTGTAGCAGCCTTCCTAAGTCATAGGGCAGCCTTAGAGTCCTTGATCGATGGCCAATAGTCCAATCTAGCTTCCGGAAGTGACTTAGAGCCGACTCGAAGAGACTTGTAGCAGTCGTCTTAAGTCATATTGCAGCTTTTAGGTCCTTGATCGATGGCCAATAGTCCAATCTAGCTTCAGTTAGAGACTTAGAGCAACGATCTTGAGACTTTTAGCAGTTACCTTAAGTCATATGGCAGCCTTAAGGTCCTTGATGTATGCCCAATAGTCCATACTAGTTGCCGGAAGGGACTTAGAGCTACGATCGTTAGACATATAGCAGTCACCTTAAGTCATATGGCAGCCTTAGAGTCCTTGATCGATGGCCAATAGTCCAATCTAGCTTCCGGAAGTGACTTAGAGCCGACTCGAAGAGACTTGTAGCAGTCATCTTAAGTCATATGGCAGCTTTAAGGTCCTTGATCGATGGCCAATAGTCCAATCTAGCTTCAGTTAGAGACTTAGAGCAACGATCTTGAGACTTTTAGCAGTTACCTTAAGTCATATGGCTGCCTTAAGGCCCTTGATGTATGCCCAATAGTCCATACTAGTTGCCGGAAGGGACTTAGAGCTACGATCTTGAGACATTTAGCAGTCACCTTAAGTCATATGGCAGCCTTAGAGTCCTTGATCGATGGCCAATAGTCCAATCTAGCTTCCGGAAGTGACTTAGAGCCGTTTTCTTGAGACTTGTAGCAGCCATCCTAAGTCATATGGCAGCCTTCGAGTCCTTGGTCGATGGCCAATAGTCCAATCTAGCTTCCGGAAGTGACTTAGAGCCGACTCGATGAGACTTGTAGCAGTCATCTTAAGTCATATGGCAGCCTTCGAGTCCTTGATCGATGGCCAAAAAGTCCAATCTAGCTTCCGGAAGTGACTTAGAGCCGACTCGATGAGACTTGTAGCAGTCATCTTAAGTCATATGGCAGCCTTAAGGTCCTTGATTGATGGCCAATAGTCCAATCTATCTTCCGGAAGTGTCGTAGAGCTGTTCTCTTGAGACTTGTAGCAGCCATTTTAAGTCCAATTTAGCTTCTGGAAGTGTCGTAGAGCTGTTCTCTTGAGACTTGTAGCAGCCATCTTAAGTCATATGGCAGCCTTAAGGTCTTTGATGATTGCCCAATAGTCCAAACTTAGAGCCGTTTTCTTGAGACTTGTAGCAGCCTTCCTAAGTCATAGGGCAGCCTTAGAGTCCTTGATCGATGGCCAATAGTCCAATCTAGCTTCCGGAAGTGACTTAGAGCCGACTCGAAGAGACTGGTAGCAGTCATCTTAAGTCATATGGCAGCTTTAAGGTCCTTGATCGATGGCCAATAGTCCAATCTAGCTTCAGTTAGAGACTTAGAGCATTGATCGTGAGACATATAGCAGTCACCTTAAGTCATATGGCAGCCTTAAGGTCCTTGATTGATGGCCAATAGTCCAATCTATCTTCCGGAAGTGTCGTAGAGCTGTTCTCTTGAGACTTGTAGCAGCCATTTTAAGTCCAATTTAGCTTCTGGAAGTGTCGTAGAGCTGTTCTCTTGAGACTTGTAGCAGCCATCTTAAGTCATATGGCAGCCTTAAGGTCCTTGATGATTGCGCAGTAGTCCAAACTTAGAGCCGTTTTCTTGAGACTTGTAGCAGCCTTCCTAAGTCATAGGGCAGCCTTAGAGTCCTTGATCGATGGCCAATAGTCCAATCTAGCTTCCGGAAGCGACTTAGAGCCGACTCGAAGAGACTTGTAGCAGTCATCTTAAGTCATATGGCAGCTTTAAGGTCCTTAATCGATGGCCAATAGTCCAATCTAGCTTCAGTTAGAGACTTAGAGCAACGATCTTGAGACTTTTAGCAGTTACCTTAAGTCATATGGCAGCCTTAAGGTCCTTGATGTATGCCCAATAGTCCATACTAGTTGCCGGAAGGGACTTAGAGCTACGATCGTGAGACATATAGCAGTCACCTTAAGTCATATGGCAGCCTTAGAGTCATTGATTGATGGCCAATAGTCCAATCTATCTTCCGGAAGTGTCGTAGAGCTGTTCTCTTAAAACTTGTAGCAGCCATTTTAAGTCCAATTTAGCTTCTGGAAGTGTCGTAGAGCTGTTCTCTTGAAACTTGTAGCAGCCATCTTAAGTCATATGGCAGCCTTAAGGTCTTTGATGATTGCCCAATAGTCCAAACTTAGAGCCGTTTTCTTGAGACTTGTAGCAGCCTTCCTAAGTCATAGGGCAGCCTTAGAGTCCTTGATCGATGGCCAATAGTCCAATCTAGCTTCCGGAAGTGACTTAGAGCCGACTCGAAGAGACTTGTAGCAGTCATCTGAAGTCATATGGCAGCTTTAAGGTCCTTGATCGATGGCCAATAGTCAAATCTAGCTTCAGTTAGAGACTTAGAGCAACGATCTTGAGACTTTTAGCAGTTATCTTAAGTAATATGGCAGCCTTAAGGTCCTTGATGTATGCCCAATAGTCCATACTAGTTGCCGGAAGGGACTTAGAGCTACGATCGTGAGACATATAGCAGTCACCTTAAGTCATATGGCAGCCTTAGAGTCCTTGATTGATGGCCAATAGTCCAATCTATCTTCCGGAAGTGTCGTAGAGCTGTTCTCTGGAGACTTGTAGCAGCCATTTTAAGTCCAATTTAGCTCCTGGAAGTGTCGTAGAGCTGTTCTCTTGAGACTTGTAGCAGCCATCTTAAGTCATATGGCAGCCTTAAGGTCTTTGATGATTGCCCAATAGTCCAAACATAGAACCGTTTTCTTGAGACTTGTAGCAGCCTTCCTAAGTCATATGGCAGCCTTAGAGTCCTCGATGTATGCCCAATAGTCCAATCTAGCTTCAGTTAGAGACTTAGAGCAACGATCTTGAGACTTTTAGCAGTCACCTTAAGTCATATGGCAGCCTTAAGGTCTTTGATGATTGCCCAATAGTTCAAACTTAGAGCCGTTTTCTTGAGACTTGTAGCAGCCTTCCTAAGTCATATGGCAGCCTTAAGGTCCTTGATTGATGGCCAATAGTCCAATCTAGCTTCAGTTAGTGACTTAGAGCAACGATCTTGAGACTTGTAGCAGCCTTCCTAAGTCATATGGCAGCCTTAAGGTCCTTGATGTATGCCCAATAGTCCATACTAGTTGCCGGAAGGGACTTAGAGCTACGATCTTGAGACATTTAGCAGTCACCTTAAGTCATATGGCAGCCTTAGAGTCCTTGATCGATGGCCAATAGTCCAATCTAGCTTCCGGAAGTGACTTAGAGCCGTTTTCTTGAGACTTGTAGCAGCCTTCCTAAGTCATATGGCAGCCTTAGAGTCCTTGATCGATGGCCAATAGTCCAATCTAGCTTCCGGAAGTGACTTAGAGCCGACTCGAAGAGACTTGTAGCAGTCATCTTAAGTCATATGGCAGCTTTATGGTAGCTTCAGTTAGTGACTTAGAGCAACGATCTTGAGACTTGTAGCAGCCTTCCTAAGTCATATGGCAGCCTTAAGGTCCTTGATGTATGCCCAATAGTCCATACTAGTTGCCGGAAGGGACTTAGAGCTACGATCGTGAGACATATAGCAGTCACCTTAAGTCATATGGCAGCCTTAGAGTCCTTGATTGATGGCCAATAGTCCAATCTATCTTCCGGAAGTGTCGTAGAGCTGTTCTCTTAAAACTTGTAGCAGCCATTTTAAGTCCAATTTAGCTTCTGGAAGTGTCGTAGAGCTGTTCTCTTGAAACTTGTAGCAGCCATCTTAAGTCATATGGCAGCCTTAAGGTCTTTGATGATTGCCCAATAGTCCAAACTTAGAGCCGTTTTCTTGAGACTTGTAGCAGCCTTCCTAAGTCATAGGGCAGCCTTAGAGTCCTTGATGGATGGCCAATACTCCAATCTAGCTTCCGGAAGTGACTTAGAGCCGACTCGAAGAGACTTGTAGCAGTCATCTGAAGTCATATGGCAGCTTTAAGGTCCTTGATCGATGGCCAATAGTCCAATCTAGCTTCAGTTAGAGACTTAGAGCAACGATCTTGAGACTTTTAGCAGTTATCTTAAGTAATATGGCAGCCTTAAGGTCCTTGATGTATGCCCAATAGTCCATACTAGTTGCCGGAAGGGACTTAGAGCTACGATCGTGAGACATATAGCAGTCACCTTAAGTCATATGGCAGCCTTAGAGTCCTTGATCGATGGCCAATAGTCCAATCTAGCTTCCGGAAGTGACTTACAGTAGCAGCCATCCTAAGTCATATGGCAGCCTTCGAGTCCTTGATTGATGGCCAATAGTCCAATCTATCTTCCGGAAGTGTCGTAGAGCTGTTCTCTTGAGACTTGTAGCAGCCATTTTAAGTCCAATTTAGCTTCTGGAAGTGTCGTATAGCTGTTCTCTTGAGACTTGTAGAAGCCATCTTAAGTCATATGGCAGCCTTAAGGTCTTTGATAATTGCCCAATAGTCCAAACTTAGAGCCGTTTTCTTGAGACTTGTAGCAGCCTTCCTAAGTCATATGGCAGCCTTAAGGTCCTTGATTGATTTCCAATAGTCCAATCTAGCTTCAGTTAGTGATTTAGAGCAACGATCTTGAGACTTGTAGCAGCCTTCCTAAGTCATATGGCAGCCTTAGAGTCCTTGATCGATGGCCAATAGTCCAATCTAGCTTCCGGAAGTGACTTAGAGCCGACTCGATGAGACTTGTAGCAGTCATCTTAAGTCATATGGCAGCCTTAAGGTCCTTGATGATTGCCCAGTAGTCCAAACTTAGAGCCGTTTTCTTGAGACTTGTAGCAGCCTTCCTAAGTCATAGGGCAGCCTTAGAGTCCTTGGTCGATGGCCAATAGTCCAATCTAGCTTCCGGAAGTGACTTAGAGCCGACTCGAAGAGACTTGTAGCAGTCATCTGAAGTCATATGGCAGCTTTAAGGTCCTTGATCGATGGCCAATAGTCCAATCTAGCTTCAGTTAGAGACTTAGAGCAACGATCTTGAGACTTTTAGCAGTTATCTTAAGTCATATGGCAGCCTTAAGGTCCTTGATGTATGCCCAATAGTCCATACTGGTTGCCGGAAGGGACTTAGAGCTACGATCGTGAGACATATAGCAGTCACCTTAAGTCATATGGCACCCTTAGAGTCCTTGATCGATGGCCAATAGTCCAATTTAGCTTCCGGAAGTGCCTTACAGTAGCAGCCATCCTAAGTCATATGGCAGCTTTCGAGTCCTTGATTGATGGCCAATAGTCCAATCTATCTTCCGGAAGTGTCGTAGAGCTGTTCTCTTGAGACTTGTAGCAGCCATTTTAAGTCCAGCCTTAAGGTCCTTGATTAAGGTCGTTGAAGATTGCCCAGTAGTCCAAACTTAGAGCCGTTTTCTTGAGACTTTTAGCAGCCTTCCTAAGTCATATGGCAGCCTTAAGGTCCTTGATTGATGGCCAATAGTCCAATCTAGCTTCAGTTAGTGACTTAGAGCAACGATATTGAGACTTGTAGCAGCCTTCCTAAGTCATATGGCAGCCTTAAGGTCCTTGATGTATGCCCAATAGTCCATACTAGTTGCCGGAAGGGACTTAGAGCTACGATCTTGAGACATTTAGCAGTCACCTTAAGTCATATGGCAGCCTTAGAGTCCTTGATCGATGGCCAATAGTCCAATCTAGCTTCCGGAAGTGACTTAGAGCCGACTCGAAGAGACATGTAGCAGTCATCTGAAGTCATATGGCAGCTTTAAGGTCCTTGATCGATGGCCAATAGTCCAATCTAGCTTCAGTTAGAGACTTAGAGCAACGATCTTGAGACTTTTAGCAGTTATCTTAAGTCATATGGCAGCCTTAAGGTCCTTGATGTATGCCCAATAGTCCATACTGGTTACCGGAAGGGACTTAGAGCTACGATCGTGAGACATATAGCAGTCACCTTAAGTCATATGGCAGCCTTAGAGTCCTTGATCGATGGCCAATAGTCCAATCTAGCTTCCGGAAGTGACTTACAGTAGCAGCCATCCTAAGTCATATGGCAGCCTTCGAGTCCTTGATTGATGGCCAATAGTCCAATCTATCTTCCGGAAGTGTCGTAGAGCTGTTCTCTTGAGACTTGTAGCAGCCATTTTAAGTCCAATTTAGCTTCTGGAAGTGTCGTAGAGCTGTTCTCTTGAGACTTGTAGCAGCCATCTTAAGTCATATAGCAGCCTTAAGGTCTTTGATAATTGCCCAATAGTCCAAACTTAGAGCCGTTTTCTTGAGACTTGTAGCAGCCTTCCTAAGTCATATGGCAGCCTTAAGGTCCTTGATTGATGGCCAATAGTCCAATCTAGCTTCAGTTAGTGACTTAGAGCAACGATCTTGAGACTTGTAGCAGCCTTCCTAAGTCATATGGCAGCCTTAAGGTCCTTGATGTATGCCCAATAGTCCATACTAGTTGCCGGAAGGGACTTAGAGCTACGATCTTGAGACATTTAGCAGTCACCTTAAGTCATATGGCAGCCTTAGAGTCCTTGATCGATGGCCAATAGTCCAATCTAGCTTCCGGAAGTGACTTAGAGCCGTTTTCTTGAGACTTGTAGCAGCCTTCCTAAGTCATATGGCAGCCTTAGAGTCCTTGATCGATGGCCAATAGTCCAATCTAGCTTCCGGAAGTGACTTAGAGCCGACTCGATGAGACTTGTAGCAGTCATCTTAAGTCATATGGCAGCCTTCGAGTCCTTGATCGATGGCCAATAGTCCAATCTAGCTTCCGGAAGTGACTTAGAGCCGACTCGATGAGACTTGTAGCAGTCATCTTAAGTCATATGGCAGCCTTAAGGTCCTTGATGATTGCGCAGTAGTCCAAACTTAGAGCCGTTTTCTTGAGACTTGTAGCAGCCTTCCTAAGTCATAGGGCAGCCTAATAGTCCTTGATCGATGGCCAATAGTCCAATCTAGCTTCCGGAAGTGACTTAAAGCCGACTCAAAGAGACTTGTAGCAGTCATCTTAAGTCATATGGCAGTTTTAAGGTCCTTGATCGATGGCCAACAGTCCAATCTAGCTTCAGTTAGAGACTTAGAGCAACGATCTTGAGACTTTTAGCAGTTACCTTAAGTCATATGGCAGCCTTAAGGTCCTTGATGTATGCCCAATAGTCCATACTAGTTGCCGGAAGGGACTTAGAGCTACGATCGTGAGACATATAGCAGTCACCTTAAGTCATATGACAGCCTTAGAGTCCTTGATTGATGGCCAATAGTCCAATCTATCTTCCGGAAGTGTCGTAGAGCTGTTCTCTTGAGACTTGTAGCAGCCATTTTAAGTCCAATTTAGCTTCTGGAAGTGTCGTAGAGCTGTTCTCTTGAGACTTGTAGCAGCCATCTTAAGTCATATGGCAGCCTTAAGGTCTTTGATGATTGCCCAATAGTTCAAACTTAGAGCCGTTTTCTTGAGACTTGTAGCAGCCTTCCTAAGTCATATGGCAGCCTTAAGGTCCTTGATTGATGGCCAATAGTCCAATCTAGCTTCAGTTAGTGACTTAGAGCAACGATCTTGAGACTTGTAGCAGCCTTCCTAAGTCATATGGCAGCCTTAAGGTCCTTGATTGATGGCCAATAGTCCAATCTAGCTTCAGTTAGTGACTTAGAGCAACGATCTTGAGACTTGTAGCAGCCTTCCTAAGTCATATGGCAGCCTTAAGGTCCTTGATGTATGCCCAATAGTCCATACTAGTTGCCGGAAGGGACTTAGAGCTACGATCTTGAGACATTTAGCAGTCACCTTAAGTCATATGGCAGCCTTAGAGTCCTTGATCGATGGCCAATAGTCCAATCTAGCTTCCGGAAGTGACTTAGAGCCGTTTTCTTGAGACTTGTAGCAGCCTTCCTAAGTCATATGGCAGCCCTAGAGTCCTTGATCGATGGCCAATAGTCCAATCGAGCTTCCGGAAGTGACTTAGAGCCGACTCGAAGAGACTTGTAGCAGTCATCTTAATTCATATGGCAGCTTTAAGGTAGCTTCAATTAGTGACTTAGAGCAACGATCTTGAGACTTGTAGCAGCCTTCCTAAGTCATATGGCAGCCTTAAGGTCCTTGATGTATGCCCAATAGTCCATACTAGTTGCCGGAAGGGACTTAGAGCTACGATCGTGAGACATATAGCAGTCACCTTAAGTCATATGGCAGCCTTGATTGATGGCCAATAGTCCAATCTATCTTCCGGAAGTGTCGTAGAGCTGTTCTCTTGAGACTTGTAGCAGCCATTTTAAGTCCAATTTAGCTTCTGGAAGTGTCGTAGAGCTGTTCTCTTGAGACTTGTAGCAGCCATCTTAAGTCATATGGCAGCCTTAAGGTCTTTGATGATTGCCCAATAGTCCAAACTTAGAGCCGTTTTCTTGAGACTTGTAGCAGCCTTCCTAAGTCATAGGGCAGCCTTAGAGTCCTTGATCGATGGCCAATAGTCCCATCTAGCTTCCGGAAGTGACTTAGAGCCGACTCGATGAGACTTGTAGCAGTCATCTTAAGTCATATGGCAGCTTTAAGGTCCTTGATCGATGGCCAATAGTCCAATCTAGCTTCAGTTAGAGACTTAGAGCATTGATCGTGAGACATATAGCAGTCACCTTAAGTCATATGGCAGCCTTCGAGTCCTTGATTGATGGCCAATAGTCCAATCTATCTTCCGGAAGTGTCGTAGAGCTGTTCTCTTGAGACTTGTAGCAGCCATTTTAAGTCCAATTTAGCTTCTGGAAGTGTCGTAGAGCTGTTCTCTTGAGACTTGTAGCAGCCATCTTAAGTCATATGGCAGCCTTAAGGTCCTTGATGATTGCGCAGTAGTCCAAACTTAGAGCAGTTTTCTTGAGACTTGTAGCAGCCTTCCTAAGTCATAGGGCAGCCTTAGAGTCCTTGATCGATGGCCAATAGTCCAATCTAGCTTCCGGAAGTGACTTAGAGCCGTTTTCTTGAGACTTGTAGCAGCCATCCTAAGTCATATGGCAGCCTTCGAGTCCTTGATCGATGGCCAATAGTCCAATCTAACTTCCGGAAGTGACTTAGAGCCGTTTTCTTGAGACTTGTAGCAGCCTTCCTAAGTCATATGGCAGCCTTAGAGTCCTTGATCGATGGCCAATAGTCCAATCTAGCTTCCGGAAGTGTCGTAGAGCTGTTCTCTTGAGACTTGTAGCAGCCATTTTAAGTCCAATTTAGCTCCTGGAAGTGTCGTAGAGCTGTTCTCTTGAGACTTGTAGCAGCCATTTTAAGTCCAATTTAGCTTCTGGAAGTGTCGTAGAGCTGTTCTCTTGAGACTTGTAGCAGCCATCTTAAGTCATATGGCAGCCTTAAGGTCTTTGATGATTGCCCAATAGTCCAAACTTAGAGCCGTTTTCTTGAGACTTGTAGCAGCCTTCCTAAGTCATAGGGCAGCCTTAGAGTCCTTGATCGATGGCCAATAGTCCCATCTAGCTTCCGGAAGTGACTTAGAGCCGACTCGATGAGACTTGTAGCAGTCATCTTAAGTCATATGGCAGCTTTAAGGTCCTTGATCGATGGCCAATAGTCCAATCTAGCTTCAGTTAGAGACTTAGAGCATTGATCGTGAGACATATAGCAGTCACCTTAAGTCATATGGCAGCCTTCGAGTCCTTGATTGATGGCCAATAGTCCAATCTATCTTCCGGAAGTGTCGTAGAGCTGTTCTCTTGAGACTTGTAGCAGCCATTTTAAGTCCAATTTAGCTCCTGGAAGTGTCGTAGAGCTGTTCTCTTGAGACTTGTAGCAGCCATCTTAAGTCATATGGCAGCCTTAAGGTCCTTGATGATTGCGCAGTAGTCCAAACTTAGAGCAGTTTTCTTGAGACTTGTAGCAGCCTTCCTAAGTCATAGGGCAGCCTTAGAGTCCTTGATCGATGGCCAATAGTCCAATCTAGCTTCCGGAAGTGACTTAGAGCCGACTCGAAGAGACTTGTAGCAGTCGTCTTAAGTCATATTGCAGCTTTTAGGTCCTTGATCGATGGCCAATAGTCCAATCTAGCTTCAGTTAGAGACTTAGAGCAACGATCTTGAGACTTTTAGCAGTTACCTTAAGTCATATGGCAGCCTTAAGGTCCTTGATGTATGCCCAATAGTCCATACTAGTTGCCGGAAGGGACTTAGAGCTACGATCGTTAGACATATAGCAGTCACCTTAAGTCATATGGCAGCCTTAGAGTCCTTGATCGATGGCCAATAGTCCAATCTAGCTTCCGGAAGTGACTTAGAGCCGACTCGAAGAGACTTGTAGCAGTCATCTTAAGTCATATGGCAGCTTTAAGGTCCTTGATCGATGGCCAATAGTCCAATCTAGCTTCAGTTAGAGACTTAGAGCAACGATCTTGAGACTTTTAGCAGTTACCTTAAGTCATATGGCTGCCTTAAGGTCCTTGATGTATGCCCAATAGTCCATACTAGTTGCCGGAAGGGACTTAGAGCTACGATCTTGAGACATTTAGCAGTCACCTTAAGTCATATGGCAGCCTTAGAGTCCTTGATCGATGGCCAATAGTCCAATCTAGCTTCCGGAAGTGACTTAGAGCCGTTTTCTTGAGACTTGTAGCAGCCATCCTAAGTCATATGGCAGCCTTAGAGTCCTTGGTCGATGGCCAATAGTCCAATCTAGCTTCCGGAAGTGACTTAGAGCCGACTCGATGAGACTTGTAGCAGTCATCTTAAGTCATATGGCAGCCTTCGAGTCCTTGATCGATGGCCAAAAAGTCCAATCTAGCTTCCGGAAGTGACTTAGAGCCGACTCGATGAGACTTGTAGCAGTCATCTTAAGTCATATGGCAGCCTTAAGGTCCTTGATCGATGGCCAATAGTCCAATCTAGCTTCAGTTAGAGACTTAGAGCAACGATCTTGAGACTTTTAGCAGTTATCTTAAGTCATGTGGCAGCCTTAAGGTCCTTGATGATTGCCCAATAGTTCAAACATAGAGCCGTTTTCTTGAGACTTGTAGCAGCCTTCCTAAGTCATATGGCAGCCTTAGAGTCCTTGATGTATGCCCAATAGTCCAATCTAGCTTCAGTTAGAGACTTAGAGCAACGATCTTGAGACTTTTAGCAGTCACCTTAAGTCATATGGCAGCCTTAAGGTCTTTGATGATTGCCCAATAGTTCAAACTTAGAGCCGTTTTCTTGAGACTTGTAGCAGCCTTCCTAAGTCATATGGCAGCCTTAAGGTCCTTGATTGATGGCCAATAGTCCAATCTAGCTTCAGTTAGTGACTTAGAGCAACGATCTTGAGACTTGTAGCAGCCTTCCTAAGTCATATGGCAGCCTTAAGGTCCTTGATGTATGCCCAATAGTCCATACTAGTTGCCGGAAGGGACTTAGAGCTACGATCTTGAGACATTTAGCAGTCACCTTAAGTCATATGGCAGCCTTAGAGTCCTTGATCGTTGGCCAATAGTTTAATCTAGCTTGCGGAAGTGACTTAGAGCCGTTTTCTTGAGACTTGTAGCAGCCTTCCTAAGTCATATGGCAGCCTTAGAGTCCTTGATCGATGGCCAATAGTCCAATCTAGCTTCCGGAAGTGACTTAGAGCCGACTCGAAGAGACTTGTAGCAGTCATCTTAAGTCATATGGCAGCTTTAAGGTAGCTTCAGTTAGTGACTTAGAGCAACGATCTTGAGACTTGTAGCAGCCTTCCTAAGTCATATGGCAGCCTTAAGGTCCTTGATGTATGCCCAATAGTCCATACTAGTTGCCGGAAGGGACTTAGAGCTACGATCGTGAGACATATAGCAGTCACCTTAAGTCATATGGCAGCCTTAGAGTCCTTGATTGATGGCCAATAGTCCAATCTATCTTCCGGAAGTGTCGTAGAGCTGTTCTCTTGAGACTTGTAGCAGCCATTTTAAGTCCAGTTTAGCTCCTGGAAGTGTCGTAGAGCTGTTCTCTTGAGACTTGTAGCAGCCATCTTAAGTCATATGGCAGCCTTAAGGTCCTTGATGATTGCGCAGTAGTCCAAACTTAGAACCGTTTTCTTGAGACTTGTAGCAGCCTTCCTAAGTCATAGGGCAGCCTTAGAGTCCTTGATCGATGGCCAATAGTCCAATCTAGCTTCCGGAAGTGACTTAAAACCGACTCGAAGAGACTTGTAGCAGTCATCTTAAGTCATATGGCAGCTTTAAGGTCCTTGATCGATGGCCAATAGTCCAATCTAGCTTCAGTTAGAGACTTAGAGCAACGATCTTGAGACTTTTAGCAGTTACCTTAAGTCATATGGCAGCCTTAAGGTCCTTGATGTATGCCCAATAGTCCATACTAGTTGCCGGAAGGGACTTAGTGCTACGATCGTGAGACATATAGCAGTCACCTTAAGTCATATGGCAGCCTTAGAGTCCTTGATTGATGGCCAATAGTCCAATCTATCTTCCGGAAGTGTCGTAGAGCTGTTCTCTTTTGAGACTTGTAGCAGCCATTTTAAGTCCAATTTAGCTCCTGGAAGTGTCGTAGAGCTGTTCTCTTGAGACTTGTAGCAGCCATATTAAGTCATATGGCAGCCTTAAGGTCTTTGATGATTGCCCAATAGTCCAAACTTAGAGCCGTTTTCTTGAGACTTGTAGCAGCCTTCCTAAGTCATATGGCAGCCTTAGAGTCCTTGATGTATACCCAATAGTCCAATCTAGCTTCAGTTAGTGACTTAGAGCAACGATCTTGAGACTTTTAGCAGTTACCTTAAGTCATATGGCAGCCTTAAGGTCCTTGATGTATGCCCAATAGTCCATACTAGTTGCCGGAAGGGACTTACAGCTACGATCGTGAGACATATAGCATTCACCTTAAGTCATATGGCAGCCTTAGAGTCCTTGATTGATGGCCAATAGTCCAATCTATCTTCCGGAAGTGTCGTAGAGCTGTTCTCTTGAGACTTGTAGCAGCCATTTTAAGTCCAATTTAGCTCCTGGAAGTGTCGTAGAGCTGTTCTCTTGAGACTTGTAGCAGCCATCTTAAGTCATATGGCAGCCTTAAGGTCTTTGATGATTGCCCAATAGTCCAAACTTAGAGCCATTTTCTTGAGACTTGTAGCAGCCTTCCTAAGTCATAGGGCAGCCTTAGAGTCCTTGATCGATGGCCAATAGTCCAATCTAGCTTCCGGAAGTGACTTAGAGCCGACTCGAAGAGACTTGTAGCAGACATCTTAAGTCAGATGGCAGCTTTAAGGTCCTTGATCGATGGCCAATAGTCCAATCTAGCTTCAGTTAGAGACTTAGAGCAACGAGCGTGAGACATATAGCAGTCACCTTAAGTCATATGGCAGCCTTAGAGTCCTTGATTGATGGCCAATAGTCCAATCTATCTTCCGGAAGTGTCGTAGAGCTGTTCTCTTGAGACTTGTAGCAGCCATTTTAAGTCCAATTTAGCTCCTGGAAGTGTCGTAGAGCTCTTCTCTTGAGACTTGTAGCAGCCATCTTAAGTCATATGGCAGCCTTAAGGTCCTTGATGATTGCGCAGTAGTCCAAACTTAGAGCCGTTTTCTTGAGACTTGTAGCAGCCTTCCTAAGTCATAGGGCAGCCTTAGAGTCCTTGATCGATGGCCAATAGTCCAATCTAGCTTCCGGAAGTGACTTAGAGCCGACTCGAAGAGACTTGTAGCAGTCATCTTAAGTCATATGGCAGCTTTAAGGTCCTTGATCGATGGCCAATAGTCCAATCTAGCTTCAGTTAGAGACTTAGAGCAACGATCTTGAGACTTTTAGCAGTTACCTTAAGTCATATGGCAGCCTTAAGGTCCTTGATGTATGCCCAATAGTCCATACTAGTTGCCGGAAGGGACTTAGAGCTACGATCTTGAGACATTTAGCAGTCACCTTAAGTCATATGGCAGCCTTAGAGTCCTTGATCGATGGCCAATAGTCCAATCTAGCTTCCGGAAGTGACTTAGAGCCGTTTTCTTGAGACTTGTAGCAGCCATCCTAAGTCATATGGCAGCCTTCGAGTCCTTGATCGATGGCCAATAGTCCAATCTAGCTTCCGGAAGTGACTTAGAGCCGACTCGATGAGACTTGTAGCAGTCATCTTAAGTCATATGGCAGCCTTCGAGTCCTTGATCGATGGCCAAAAGTCCAATCTAGCTTCCGGAAGTGACTTAGAGCCGACTCGATGAGACTTGTAGCAGTCATCTTAAGTCATATGGCAGCCTAAAGGTCCTTGATCGATGGCCGGTAGTCCAATCTAGCTTCAGTTAGAGACTTAGAGCAACGATCTTGAGACTTTTAGCAGTTATCTTAAGTCATGTGGCAGCCTTAAGGTCCTTGATGTATGACCAATAGTCCATACTAGTTGCCGGAAGGGACTTAGAGCTACGATCGTGAGACATATAGCAGTCACCTTAAGTCATATGGCAGCCTTAGAGTCCTTGATTGATGGCCAATAGTCCAATCTATCTTCCGGAAGTGTCGTAGAGCTGTTCCCTTGAGACGTGTAGCAGCCATTTTAAGTCCAATTTAGCTCCTGGAAGTGTCGTAGAGCTGTTCTCTTGAGACTTGTAGCAGCCATCTTAAGTCATATGGCAGCCTTAAGGTCTTTGATGATTGCCCAATAGTCCAAACATAGAGCCGTTTTCTTGAGACTTGTAGCAGCCTTCCTAAGTCATATGGCAGCCTTAGAGTCCTTGATGTATGCCCAATAGTCCAATCTAGCTTCAGTTAGAGACTTAGAGCAACGATCTTGAGACTTTTAGCAGTCACCTTAAGTCATATGGCAGCCTTAAGGTCTTTGATGATTGCCCAATAGTTCAAACTTAGAGCCGTTTTCTTGAGACTTGTAGCAGCCTTCCTAAGTCATATGGCAGCCTTAAGGTCCTTGATTGATGGCCAATAGTCCAATCTAGCTTCAGTTAGCGACTTAGAGCAACGATCTTGAGACTTGTAGCAGCCTTCCTAAGTCATATGGCAGCCTTAAGGTCCTTGATGTATGCCCAATAGTCCATACTAGTTGCCGGAAGGGACTAAGAGCTACGATCTTGAGACATTTAGCAGTCACCTTAAGTCATATGGCAGCCTTAGAGTCCTTGATCGATGGCCAATAGTCCAATCTAGCTTGCGGAAGTGACTTAGAGCCGTTTTTTTGAGACTTGTAGCAGCCTTCCTAAGTCATATGGCAGCCTTAGAGTCCTTGATCGATGGCCAATAGTCCAATCTAGCTTCCGGAAGTGACTTAGAGCCGACTCGAAGAGACTTGTAGCAGTCATCTTAAGTCATATGGCAGCTTTAAGGTAGCTTCAGTTAGTGACTTAGAGCAACGATCTTGAGACTTGTAGCAGCCTTCCTAAGTCATATGGCAGCCTTAAGGTCCTTGATGTATGCCCAATTGTCCATACTAGTTGCCGGAAGGGACTTAGAGCTACGATCGTGAGACATATAGCAGTCACCTTAAGTCATATGGCAGCCTTAGAGTCCTTGATTGATGGCCAATAGTCCAATCTATCTTCCGGAAGTGTCGTAGAGCTGTTCTCTTGAGACTTGTAGCAGCCATTTTGAGTCCAATTTAGCTTCTGGAAGTGTCGTAGAGCTGTTCTCTTGAGACTTGTAGCAGCCATCTTAAGTCATATTGCAGCCTTAAGGTCTTTGATGATTGCCCAATAGTCCAAACTTAGAGCCGTTTTCTTGAGACTTGTAGCAGCCTTCCTAAGTCATAGGGCAGCCTTAGAGTCCTTGATCGATGGCCAATAGTCCAATCTAGCTTCCGGAAGTGACTTAGAGCCGACTCGAAGAGACTTGTAGCAGTCATCTTAAGTCATATGGCAGCTTTAAGGTCCTTGATCGATGGCCAATAGTCCAATCTAGCTTCAGTTAGAGACTAGAGCATGGCAGCCTTAGAGTCCTTGATTGATGGCCAATAGTCCAATCTATCTTCCGGAAGTGTCGTAGAGCTGTTCTCTTGAGACTTGTAGCAGCCATTTTAAGTCCAGTTTAGCTCCTGGAAGTGTCGTAGAGCTGTTCTCTTGAGACTTGTAGCAGCCATCTTAAGTCATATGGCAGCCTTAAGGTCCTTGATGATTGCGCAGTAGTCCAAACTTAGAGCCGTTTTCTTGAGACTTGTAGCAGCCTTCCTAAGTCATAGGGCAGCCTTAGAGTCCTTGATCGATGGCCAATAGTCCAATCTAGCTTCCGGAAGTGACTTAGAGCCGACGCGAAGAGACTTGTAGCAGTCATTGGTCCTTGATCGATGGCCAATAGTCCAATCTAGCTTCAGTTAGAGACTTAGAGCAACGATCTTGAGACTTTTAGCAGTTACCTTAAGTCATATGGCAGCCTTAAGGTCCTTGATGTATGCCCAATAGTCCATACTAGTTGCCGGAAGGGACTTAGAGCTACGATCGTGAGACATATAGCAGTCACCTTAAGTCATATGGCAGCCTTAGAGTCCTTGATTGATGGCCAATAGTCCAATCTATCTTCCGGAAGTGTCGTAGAGCTGTTCTCTTGAGACTTGTAGCAGCCATTTTAAGTCCAATTTAGCTCCTGGAAGTGTCGTAGAGCTGTTCTCTTGAGACTTGTAGCAGCCATCTTAAGTCATATGGCAGCCTTAAGGTCTTTGATGATTGCCCAATAGTCCAAACTTAGAGCCGTTTTCTTGAGACTTGTAGCAGCCTTCCTAAGTCATATGGCAGCCTTAGAGTCCTTGATGTATACCCAATAGTCCAATCTAGCTTCAGTTAGTGACTTAGAGCAACGATCTTGAGACTTTTAGCAGTTACCTTAAGTCATATGGCAGCCTTAAGGTCCTTGATGTATGCCCAATAGTCCATACTAGTTGCCGGAAGGGACTTACAGCTACGATCGTGAGACATATAGCAGTCACCTTAAGTCATATGGCAGCCTTAGAGTCCTTGATTGATGGCCAATAGTCCAATCTATCTTCCGGAAGTGTCGTAGAGCTGTTCTCTTGAGAGTTGTAGCAGCCATTTTAAGTCCAATTTAGCTTCTGGAAGTGTCGTAGAGCTGTTCTCTTGAGACTTGTAGCAGCCATCTTAAGTCATATGGCAGCCTTAAGGTCTTTGATGATTGCCCAATAGTCCAAACTTAGAGCCGTTTTCTTGAGACTTGTAGCAGCCTTCCTAAGTCATAGGGCAGCCTTAGAGTCCTTGATCGATGGCCAATAGTCCAATCTAGCTTCCGGAAGTGACTTAGAGCCGACTCGAAGAGACTTGTAGCAGACATCTTAAGTCATATGGCAGCTTTAAGGTCCTTGATCGATGGCCAATAGTCCAATCTAGCTTCAGTTAGAGACTTAGAGCAACGAGCGTGAGACATATAGCAGTCACCTTAAGTCATATGGCAGCCTTAGAGTCCTTGATTGATGGCCAATAGTCCAATCTATCTTCCGGAAGTGTCGTAGAGCTGTTCTCTTGAGACTTGTAGCAGCCATTTTAAGTCCAATTTAGCTCCTGGAAGTGTCGTAGAGCTGTTCTCTTGAGACTTGTAGCAGCCATCTTAAGTCATATGGCAGCCTTAAGGTCTTTGATGATTGCCCAATAGTCCAAACTTAGAGCCGTTTTCTTGAGACTTGTAGCAGCCTTCCTAAGTCATATGGCAGCCTTAGAGTCCTTGATGTATACCCAATAGTCCAATCTAGCTTCAGTTAGAGACTTAGAGCAACGAGCGTGAGACATATAGCAGTCACCTTAAGTCATATGGCAGCCTTAGAGTCCTTGATTGATGGCCAATAGTCCAATCTATCTTCCGGAAGTGTCGTAGAGCTGTTCTCTTGAGACTTGTAGCAGCCATTTTAAGTCCAATTTAGCTCCTGGAAGTGTCGTAGAGCTGTTCTCTTAAGACTTGTAGCAGCCATCTTAAGTCATATGGCAGCCTTAAGGTCCTTGATGATTGCGCAGTAGTCCAAACTTAGAGCCGTTTTCTTGAGACTTGTAGCAGCCTTCCTAAGTCATAGGGCAGCCTTAGAGTCCTTGATCGATGGCCAATAGTCCAATCTAGCTTTCGGAAGTGACTTAGAGCCGACTCGAAGAGACTTGTAGCAGTCATCTTAAGTCATATGGCAGCTTTAAGGTCCTTGATCGATGGCCAATAGTCCAATCTAGCTTCAGTTAGAGACTTAGAGCAACGATCTTGAGACTTTTAGCAGTTACCTTAAGTCATATGGCAGCCTTAAGGTCCTTGATGTATGCCCAATAGTCCATACTAGTTGCCGGAAGGGACTTAGAGCTACGATCGTGAGACATATAGCAGTCACCTTAAGTCATATGGCAGCCTTAGAGTCCTTGATTGATGGCCAATAGTCCAATCTATCTTCCGGAAGTGTCGTAGAGCTGTTCTCTTGAGACTTGTAGCAGCCATTTTAAGTCCAATTTAGCTTCTGGAAGTGTCGTAGAGCTGTTCTCTTGAAACTTGTAGCAGCCATCTTAAGTCATATGGCAGCCTTAAGGTCTTTGATGATTGCCCAATAGTCCAAACTTAGAGCCGTTTTCTTGAGACTTGTAGCAGCCTTCCTAAGTCATATGGCAGCCTTAGAGTCCTTGATGTATACCCAATAGTCCAATCTAGCTTCAGTTAGTGACTTAGAGCAACGATCTTGAGACTTGTAGCAGCCTTCCTAAGTCATATGGCAGCCTTAAGGTCCTTGATGTATGCCCAATAGTCCATACTAATTGCCGGAACGGACTTAGAGCTACGATCTTGAGACATTTAGCAGTCACCTTAAGTCATATGGCAGCCTTAGAGTCCTTGATCGATGGCCAATAGTCCAATCTAGCTTCCGGAAGTGACTTAGACCCGACTCGATGAGACTTGTAGCAGTCATCTTAAGTCATATGGCAGCCTTCGAGTCCTTGATCGATGGCCAATAGTCCAATCTAGCTTCCGGAAGTGACTTAGAGCCGACTCGATGAGACTTGTAGCAGTCATCTTAAGTCATATGGCAGCCTTAAGGTCCTTGATCGATGGCCAATAGTCCAATCTAGCTTCAGTTAGAGACTTAGAGCAACGATCTTGAGACTTTTAGCAGTTATCTTAAGTCATATGGCAGCATTAAGGTCCTTGATGTATGCCCAATAGTCCATACTAGTTGCCGGAAGGGACTTAGAGCTACGATCGTGAGACATATAGCAGTCAGCTTAAGTCATATGGCAGCCTTAGAGTCCTTGATTGATGGCCAATAGTCCAATCAATTTTCCGGAAGTGTCGTAGAGCTGTTCTCTTGAGACTTGTATCAGCCATTTTAAGTCCAATTTAGCTCCTGGAAGTGTCGTAGAGCTGTTCTCTTGAGACTTGTAGCAGCCATCTTAAGTCATATGGCAGCCTTAAGGTCTTTGATGATTGCCCAATAGTCCAAACATAGAGCCGTTTTCTTGAGACTTGTAGCAGCCTTCCTAAGTCATATGGCAGCCTTAGAGTCCTTGATCGATGGCCAATAGTTCAATCTAGCTTCCGGAAGTGACTTAGAGCCGACTCGATGAGACTTGTAGCAGTCATCTTAAGTCATATGGCAGCCTTAAGGTCCTTGATGATTGCCCAGTAGTCCAAACTTAGGGCCGTTTTCTTGAGACTTGTAGCAGCCTTCCTAAGTCATATGGCAGACTTCTAGTCCTTGATCGATGGCCAATAGTCCAATCTAGCTTCCGGAAGTGACTTAGAGCCGACTCGATGAGACTTGTAGCAGTCATCTTTTGTCATACGGCAGCCTTAGAGTCCTTGATGTATGCCAATAGTCCAATCTAGCTTCAGTTAGTGACTTAGAGCAACGATCTTGAGAGTTTTAGCAGTTATCTTAAGTCATATGGCAGCCTTAAGGTCCTTGATTGATGGCCAATAGTCCAATCTAGCTTCAGTTAGTGACTTAGAGCAACGATCTTGAGACTTTTAGCAGTTATCTTAAGTCATATGGCAGTCTTAAGGTCCTTGATGTATGCCCAATAGTCCATACTAGTTGCCGGAAGGGACTTAGAGCTACGATCTTGAGACATTTAGCAGTCACCTTAAGTCATATGGCAGCCTTAGAGTCCTTGATCGATGGCCAATAGTCCAATCTAGCTTCCGGAAGTGACTTAGAGCCGACTCGATGAGACTTGTAGCAGTCATCTTTTGTCATACGGCAGCCTTAGAGTCCTTGATGTATGCCAATAGTCCAATCTAGCTTCAGTTAGTGACTTAGAGCAACGATCTTGAGAGTTTTAGCAGTCACCTTAAGTCATATGGCAGCCTTAGAGTCCTTGATCGATGGCCAATAGTCCAATCTAGATTCCGGAAGTGACTTAGAGCCGACTCGATGAGACTTGTAGCAGCCATCCTAAGTCATATGGCAGCCTTCGAGTCCTTGATTGATGGCCAATAGTCCAATCTATCTTCCGGAAGTGTCGTAGAGCTGTTCTCTTGTGACTTGTAGCAGCCATTTTAAGTCCAATTTAGCTTCTGGAAGTGTCGTAGAGCTGTTCTCTTGAGACTTGTAGCAGCCTTCCTAAGTCATATGGCAGCCTTAGAGTCCTTGATGTATGCCCAATAGTCCAATCTAGCTTCATTTAGAGACTTAGAGCAACGATCTTGAGACTTTTAGCAGTTATCTTAAGTCATATGGCAGCCTTAAGGTCCTTGATGTATGCCCAATAGTCCATACTAGTTGCCGAAAGGGACTTAGAGCTACGATCGTGAGACATATAGCAGTCACATTAAGTCATATGGCAGCCTTAGAGTCCTTGATCGATGGCCAATAGTCCAATCTAGCTTCCGGAAGTGACTTAGAGCCGTTTTCTTGAGACTTGTAGCAGCCTTCCTAAGTCATATGGCAGCCTTCGAGTCCTTGATCGATGGCCAATAGTCCAATCTAGCTTCCGGAAGTGACTTAGAGCCGTTTTCTTGAGACTTGTAGCAGCCTTCCTAAGTCATATGGCAGCCTTAGAGTCCTTGATCGATGGCCAATAGTCCAATCTAGCTTCCGGAAGTGACTTAGAGCCGACTCGATGAGACTTGTAGCAGTCATCTTAAGTCATAGGGCAGCCTTAGAGTCCTTGATCGATGGCCAATAGTCCAATCTAGCTTCCGGAAGTGACTTAGAGCCGACTCGATGAGACTTGTA
Organism: Drosophila sucinea; assembly: GCA_018150745.1. Classification (NCBI taxonomy): domain Eukaryota; kingdom Metazoa; phylum Arthropoda; class Insecta; order Diptera; family Drosophilidae; genus Drosophila; species Drosophila sucinea. The sequence goes on along the minus strand of JAECWP010000141.1, from coordinate 71,014 downwards.
GCAGTCATCTTAAGTCATATGGCAGCCTTAAGGTCCTTGATGATTGCCCAGTAGCTTAAACTTGCTTTCGGAAGTGACGTAGAGCCGGCTCGTTGAGACTTAGAGCAGCCTTCCTAAGTTATATGGCAGCCTTCGAGTCCTTGATTGATGGCCAATAGTCCAATCTATCTTCCGGAAGTGTCGTAGAGCTGTTCTCTTGAGACTTGTAGCAGCCATTTTAAGTCCAATTTAGCTTCTGGAAGTGTTGTAGAGCTGTTCTCTTGAGACTTGTAGCAGCCATCTTAAGTCATATGGCAGCCTAAAGGTCTTTGATGATTGCCCAATAGTCCAAACTTACAGCCGTTTTCTTGAGACTTGTAGCAGCCTTCCTAAGTCATATGGCAGCCTTAGAGTCCTTGATGTATGCCCAATAGTCCAATCTAGCTTCATTTAGAGACTTAGAGCAACGATCTTGAGACTTTTAGCAGTTATCTTAAGTCATATGGCAGCCTTAAGGTCCTTGATGTATGCCCAATAGTCCATACTAGTTGCCGGAAGGGACTTAGAGCTACGATCGTGAGACATATAGCAGTCACATTAAGTCATATGGCAGCCTTAGAGTCCTTGATCGATGGCCAATAGTCCAATCTAGCTTCCGGAAGTGACTTAGAGCCGTTTTCTTGAGACTTGTAGCAGCCTTCCTAAGTCATATGGCAGCCTTCGAGTCCTTGATCGATGGCCAATAGTCCAATCTAGCTTCCGGAAGTGACTTAGAGCCGTTTTCTTGAGACTTGTAGCAGCCTTCCTAAGTCATATGGCAGCCTTAGAGTCCTTGATCGATGGCCAATAGTCCAATCTAGCTTCCGGAAGTGACTTAGAGCCGACTCGATGAGACTTGTAGCAGTCATCTTAAGTCATAGGGCAGCCTTAGAGTCCTTGATCGATGGCCAATAGTCCAATCTAGCTTCCGGAAGTGACTTAGAGCCGACTCGATGAGACTTGTAGCAGTCATCTTAAGTCATATGGCAGCCTTAAGGTCCTTGATGATTGCCCAGTAGCTAAAACTTGCTTTCGGAAGTGACGTAGAGCCGGCTCGTTGAGACTTAGAGCAGCCTTCCTAAGTTATATGGCAGCCTTCGAGTCCTTGATTGATGGCCAATAGTCCAATCTATCTTCCGGAAGTGTCGTAGAGCTGTTCTCTTGAGACTTGTAGCAGCCATTTTAAGTCCAATTTAGCTTCTGGAAGTGTTGTAGAGCTGTTCTCTTGAGACTTGTAGCAGCCATCTTAAGTCATATGGCAGCCTAAAGGTCTTTGATGATTGCCCAATAGTCCAATCTAGCTTCATTTAGAGACTTAGAGCAACGATCTTGAGACTTTTAGCAGTTATCTTAAGTCATATGGCAGCCTTAAGGTCCTTGATGTATGCCCAATAGTCCATACTAGTTGCCGGAAGGGACTTAGAGCTACGATCGTGAGACATATAGCAGTCACATTAAGTCATATGGCAGCCTTAGAGTCCTTGATCGATGGCCAATAGTCCAATCTAGCTTCCGGAAGTGACTTAGAGCCGTTTTCTTGAGACTTGTAGCAGCCTTCCTAAGTCATATGGCAGCCTTCGAGTCCTTGATCGATGGCCAATAGTCCAATCTAGCTTCCGGAAGTGACTTAGAGCCGTTTTCTTGAGACTTGTAGCAGCCTTCCTAAGTCATATGGCAGCCTTAGAGTCCTTGATCGATGGCCAATAGTCCAATCTAGCTTCCGGAAGTGACTTAGAGCCGACTCGATGAGACTTGTAGCAGTCATCTTAAGTCATAGGGCAGCCTTAGAGTCCTTGATCGATGGCCAATAGTCCAATCTAGCTTCCGGAAGTGACTTAGAGCCGACTCGATGAGACTTGTAGCAGTCATCTTAAGTCATATGGCAGCCTTAAGGTCCTTGATGATTGCCCAGTAGCTTAAACTTGCTTTCGGAAGTGACGTAGAGCCGGCTCGTTGAGACTTAGAGCAGCCTTCCTAAGTTATATGGCAGCCTTCGAGTCCTTGATTGATGGCCAATAGTCCAATCTATCTTCCGGAAGTGTCGTAGAGCTGTTCTCTTGAGACTTGTAGCAGCCATTTTAAGTCCAATTTAGCTTCTGGAAGTGTTGTAGATCTGTTCTCTTGAGACTTGTAGCAGCCATCTTAAGTCATATGGCAGCCTAAAGGTCTTTGATGATTGCCCAATAGTCCAAACTTACAGCCGTTTTCTTGAGACTTGTAGCAGCCTTCCTAAGTCATATGGCAGCCTTAGAGTCCTTGATGTATGCCCAATAGTCCAATCTAGCTTCATTTAGAGACTTAGAGCAACGATCTTGAGACTTTTAGCAGTTATCTTAAGTCATATGGCAGCCTTAAGGTCCTTGATGTATGCCCAATAGTCCATACTAGTTGCCGGAAGGGACTTAGAGCTACGATCGTGAGACATATAGCAGTCACATTAAGTCATATGGCAGCCTTAGAGTCCTTGATCGATGGCCAATAGTCCAATCTAGCTTCCGGAAGTGACTTAGAGCCGTTTTCTTGAGACTTGTAGCAGCCTTCCTAAGTCATATGGCAGCCTTCGAGTCCTTGATCGATGGCCAATAGTCCAATCTAGCTTCCGGAAGTGACTTAGAGCCGTTTTCTTGAGACTTGTAGCAGCCTTCCTAAGTCATATGGCAGCCTTAGAGTCGTTGATCGATGGCTAATAGTCCAATCTAGCTTCCGGAAGTGACTTAGAGTTGACTCGATGAGACTTGTAGCAGTCATCTTAAGTCATAGGGCAGCCTTAGAGTCCTTGATCGATGGCCAATAGTCCAATCTAGCTTCCGGAAGTGACTTAGAGCCGACTCGATGAGACTTGTAGCAGTCATCTTAAGTCATATGGCAGCCTTAAGGTCCTTGATGATTGCCCAGTAGCTTAAACTTGCTTTCGGAAGTGACGTAGAGCCGGCTCGTTGAGACTTAGAGCAGCCTTCCTAAGTTATATGGCAGCCTTGGATTCCTTGATTGATGGCCAATAGTCCAATCTAGCTTTCGGAAGTGTCATAGAGCTGTTCTCTTGAGACTTGTAGTAGGCATTTTAAGTCCAATTTAGCTTCTGGAAGTGTTGTAGAGCTGTTCTCTTGAGACTTTTAGCAGTTATCTTAAGTCATATGGCAGCCTTAAGGTCCTTGATGTATGCCCAATAGTCCATACTAGTTGCCGGAAGGGACTTAGAGCCACGATCATGAGACATATAGCAGTCACCTTAAGTCATATGGCAGCCCTAGAGTCCTTGATGTATGGCCAATAGTCCAATCTAGCTTCAGTTAGTGACTTAGAGCCACGATCGTGAGACATATAGCAGTCACCTTAAGTCATATGGCAGCCTTAGAGTCCTTGATTGATGGCCAATAGTCCAATCTATCTTCCGGAAGTGTCGTAGAGCTGTTCTCTTGAGACTTGTAGCAGCCATTTTAAGTCCAATTTAGCTCCTGGAAGTGTCGTAGAGCTGTTCTCTTAAGACTTGTTGCAGCCATCTTAAGTCATATGGCAGCCTTAAGGTCCTTGATGATTGCGCAGTAGTCCAAACTTAGAGCCGTTTTCTTGAGACTTGTAGCAGCCTTCCTAAGTCATAGGGCAGCCTTAGAGTCCTTGATGTATACCCAATAGTCCAATCTAGCTTCAGTTAGTGACTTAGAGCAACGATCTTGAGACTTGTAGCAGCCTTCCTAAGTCATATGGCAGCCTTAAGGTCCTTGATGTATGCCCAATAGTCCATACTAGTTGCCGGAACGGACTTAGAGCTACGATCTTGAGACATTTAGCAGTCACCTTAAGTCATATGGCAGCCTTAGAGTCCTTGATCGATGGCCAATAGTCCAATCTATTTTCCGGAAGTGTCGTAGAGCTGTTCTCTTGAGACTTGTAGCAGCCATTTTAAGTCCAATTTAGCTCCTGGAAGTGTCGTAGAGCTGTTCTCTTGAGACTTGTAGCAGCCATCTTAAGTCATATGGCAGCCTTAAGGTCTTTGATGATTGCCCAATAGTCCAAACATAGAGCCGTTTTTTTGAGACTTGTAGCAGCCTTCCTAAGTCATATGGCAGCCTTAGAGTCCTTGATGTATGCCCAATAGTCCAATCTAGCTTCAGTTAGAGACTTAGAGCAACGATCTTGAGACTTTTAGCAGTTATCTTAAGTCATATGGCAGCCTTAAGGTCCTTGATGTATGCCCAATAGTCCATACTAGTTGCCGGAAGGGAATTAGAGCTACGATCGTGAGACATTTAGCAGTCACCTTAAGTCATATGGCAGCCTTAGAGTCCTTGATCGATGGCCAATAGTCCAATCTAGCTTCCGGAAGTGACTTAGAGCCGTTTTCTTGAGACTTGTAGCAGCCTTCCTAAGTCATATGGCAGCCTTCGAGTCCTTGATCGATGGCCAATAGTCCAATCTAGCTTCCGGAAGTGACTTAGAGCCGTTTTCTTGAGATTTGTAGCAGCCTTCCTAAGTCATATGGCAGCCTTAGAGTCCTTGATCGATGGCCAATAGTTCAATCTAGCTTCCGGAAGTGACTTAGAGCCGACTCGATGAGACTTGTAGCAGTCATCTTAAGTCATATGGCAGCCTTAAGGTCCTTGATGATTGCCCAGTAGTCCAAACTTAGAGCCGTTTTCTTGAGACTTGTAGCAGCCTTCCTAAGTCATATGGCAGACTTCTAGTCCTTGATCGATGGCCAATAGTCCAATCTAGCTTCCGGAAGTGACTTAGAGCCGACTCGATGAGACTTGTAGCAGTCATCTTTAGTCATACGGCAGCCTTAGAGTCCTTGATGTATGCCAATAGTCCAATCTAGCTTCAGTTAGTGACTTAGAGCAACGATCTTGAGAGTTTTAGCAGTTATCTTAAGTCATATGGCAGCCTTAAGGTCCTTGATGTATACCCAAAAGTCCATACTAGTTGCCGGAAGGGACTTAGAGCTACGATCGTGAGACATATAGCAGTCACATTAAGTCATATGGCAGCCTTAGAGTCCTTGATCGATGGCCAATAGTCCAATCTAGCTTCCGGAAGTGACTTAGAGCCGTTTTCTTGAGACTTGTAGCAGCCTTCCTAAGTCATATGGCAGCCTTCGAGTCCTTGATCGATGGCCAATAGTCCAATCTAGCTTCCGGAAGTGACTTAGAGCCGTTTTCTTGAGACTTGTAGCAGCCTTCCTAAGTCATATGGCAGCCTTAGAGTCCTTGATCGATGGCCAATAGTCCAATCTAGCTTCCGGAAGTGACTTAGAGCCGACTCGATGAGACTTGTAGCAGTCATCTTAAGTCATAGGGCAGCCTTAGAGTCCTTGATCGATGGCCAATAGTCCAATCTAGCTTCCGGAAGTGACTTAGAGCCGACTCGATGAGACTTGTAGCAGTCATCTTAAGTCATATGGCAGCCTTAAGGTCCTTGATGATTGCCCAGTAGCTTAAACTTGCTTTCGGAAGTGACGTAGAGCCGGCTCGTTGAGACTTAGAGCAGCCTTCCTAAGTTATATGGCAGCCTTGGATTCCTTGATTGATGGCCAATAGTCCAATCTAGCTTTCGGAAGTGTCATAGAGCTGTTCTCTTGAGACTTGTAGTAGGCATTTTAAGTCCAATTTAGCTTCTGGAAGTGTCGTAGAGCTGTTCTCTTGAGACTTGTAGCAGCCATCTTAAGTCATATGGCAGCCTAAAGGTCTTTGATGATTGCCCAATAGTCCAAACTTACAGCCGTTTTCTTGAGACTTGTAGCAGCCTTCCTAAGTCATATGGCAGCCTTAGAGTCCTTGATGTATACCCAATAGTCCAATCTAGCTTCAGTTAGTGACTTAGAGCAACGATCTTGAGACTTGTAGCAGCCTTCCTAAGTCATATGGCAGCCTTAAGGTCCTTGATGTATGCCCAATAGTCCATACTAGTTGCCGGAACGGACTTAGAGCTACGATCTTGAGACATTTAGCAGTCACCTTAAGTCATATGGCAGCCTTAGAGTCCTTGATCGATGGCCAATAGTCCAATCTATTTTCCGGAAGTGTCGTAGAGCTGTTCTCTTGAGACTTGTAGCAGCCATTTTAAGTCCAATTTAGCTCCTGGAAGTGTCGTAGAGCTGTTCTCTTGAGACTTGTAGCAGCCATCTTAAGTCATATGGCAGCCTTAAGGTCTTTGATGATTGCCCAATAGTCCAAACATAGAGCCGTTTTTTTGAGACTTGTAGCAGCCTTCCTAAGTCATATGGCAGCCTTAGAGTCCTTGATGTATGCCCAATAGTCCAATCTAGCTTCAGTTAGAGACTTAGAGCAACGATCTTGAGACTTTTAGCAGTTATCTTAAGTCATATGGCAGCCTTAAGGTCCTTGATGTATGCCCAATAGTCCATACTAGTTGCCGGAAGGGAATTAGAGCTACGATCGTGAGACATTTAGCAGTCACCTTAAGTCATATGGCAGCCTTAGAGTCCTTGATCGATGGCCAATAGTCCAATCTAGCTTCCGGAAGTGACTTAGAGCCGTTTTCTTGAGACTTGTAGCAGCCTTCCTAAGTCATATGGCAGCCTTCGAGTCCTTGATCGATGGCCAATAGTCCAATCTAGCTTCCGGAAGTGACTTAGAGCCGTTTTCTTGAGATTTGTAGCAGCCTTCCTAAGTCATATGGCAGCCTTAGAGTCCTTGATCGATGGCCAATAGTTCAATCTAGCTTCCGGAAGTGACTTAGAGCCGACTCGATGAGACTTGTAGCAGTCATCTTAAGTCATATGGCAGCCTTAAGGTCCTTGATGATTGCCCAGTAGTCCAAACTTAGAGCCGTTTTCTTGAGACTTGTAGCAGCCTTCCTAAGTCATATGGCAGACTTCTAGTCCTTGATCGATGGCCAATAGTCCAATCTAGCTTCCGGAAGTGACTTAGAGCCGACTCTGATGAGACTTGTAGCAGTCATCTTTAGTCATACGGCAGCCTTAGAGTCCTTGATGTATGCCCAATAGTCCAATCTAGCTTCAGTTAGTGACTTAGAGCAACGATCTTGAGAGTTTTAGCAGTTATCTTAAGTCATATGGCAGCCTTAAGGTCCTTGATGTATACCCAAAAGTCCATACTAGTTGCCGGAAGGGACTTAGAGCTACGATCGTGAGACATATAGCAGTCACATTAAGTCATATGGCAGCCTTAGAGTCCTTGATCGATGGCCAATAGTCCAATCTAGCTTCCGGAAGTGACTTAGAGCCGTTTTCTTGAGACTTGTAGCAGCCTTCCTAAGTCATATGGCAGCCTTCGAGTCCTTGATCGATGGCCAATAGTCCAATCTAGCTTCCGGAAGTGACTTAGAGCCGTTTTCTTGAGACTTGTAGCAGCCTTCCTAAGTCATATGGCAGCCTTAGAGTCCTTGATCGATGGCCAATAGTCCAATCTAGCTTCCGGAAGTGACTTAGAGCCGACTCGATGAGACTTGTAGCAGTCATCTTAAGTCATAGGGCAGCCTTAGAGTCCTTGATCGATGGCCAATAGTCCAATCTAGCTTCCGGAAGTGACTTAGAGCCGACTCGATGAGACTTGTAGCAGTCATCTTAAGTCATATGGCAGCCTTAAGGTCCTTGATGATTGCCCAGTAGCTTAAACTTGCTTTCGGAAGTGACGTAGAGCCGGCTCGTTGAGACTTAGAGCAGCCTTCCTAAGTTATATGGCAGCCTTGGATTCCTTGATTGATGGCCAATAGTCCAATCTAGCTTTCGGAAGTGTCATAGAGCTGTTCTCTTGAGACTTGTAGTAGGCATTTTAAGTCCAATTTAGCTTCTGGAAGTGTCGTAGAGCTGTTCTCTTGAGACTTGTAGCAGCCATCTTAAGTCATATGGCAGCCTAAAGGTCTTTGATGATTGCCCAATAGTCCAAACTTACAGCCGTTTTCTTGAGACTTGTAGCAGCCTTCCTAAGTCATATGGCAGCCTTAGAGTCCTTGATGTATGCCCAATAGTCCAATCTAGCTTCAGTTAGAGACTTAGAGCAACGATCTTGAGACTTTTAGCAGTTATCTTAAGTCATATGGCAGCCTTAAGGTCCTTGATGTATGCCCAATAGTCCATACTAGTTGCCGGAACGGACTTAGAGCCACGATCATGAGACATATAGCAGTCACCTTAAGTCATATGGCAGCCCTAGAGTCCTTGATGTATGGCCAATAGTCCAATCTAGCTTCAGTTAGTGACTTAGAGCCACGATCGTGAGACATATAGCAGTCACCTTAAGTCATATGGCAGCCTTAGAGTCCTTGATCGATGGCCAATAGTCCAATCTAGCTTCCGGAAGTGACTTAGAGCCGACTCGATGAGACTTGTAGCAGTCATCTTAAGTCATAGGGCAGACTTGTAGCAGTCATCTTAAGTCATATGGCAGCCTTAAGGTCCTTGATGATTGCCCAGTAGTCCAAACTTAGAGCCGTTTTCTTGAGACTTGTAGCAGCCTTCCTAAGTCATATGGCAGACTTCTAGTCCTTGATCGATGGCCAATAGTCCAATCTAGCTTCCGAAAGTGACTTAGAGCCGTTTTCTTGAGACTTGTAGCAGCCTTCCTAAGTCATATGGCAGCCTTAGAGTCCTTGATCGATGGCCAATAGTCCAATCTAGCTTCCGGAAGTGACTTAGAGCCGACTCGATGAGACTTGTAGCAGTCATCTTTAGTCATACGGCAGCCTTAGAGTCCTTGATGTATGCCAATAGTCCAATCTAGCTTCAGTTAGTGACTTAGAGCAACGATCTTGAGACTTTTAGCAGTTATCTTAAGTCATATGGCAGCCTTAAGGTCCTTGATTGATGGCCAATAGTCCAATCTAGCTTCAGTTAGTGACTTAGAGCAACGATCTTGAGACTTTTAGCAGTTATCTTAAGTCATATGGCAGTCTTAAGGTCCTTGATGTATGCCCAATAGTCCATACTAGTTGCCGGAAGGGACTTAGAGCCACAATCATGAGACATATAGCAGTCACCTTAAGTCATATGGCAGCCTTAGAGTCCTTGATTGATGGCCAATAGTCCAATCTAGATTCCGGAAGTGACTTAGAGCCGACTCGATGAGACTTGTAGCAGCCATCCTAAGTCATATGGCAGCCTTCGAGTCCTTGATTGATGGCCAATAGTCCAATCTATCTTCCGGAAGTGTCGTAGAGCTGTTCTCTTGAGACTTGTAGCAGCCATTTTAAGTCCAATTTAGCTTCTGGAAGTGTCGTAGAGCTGTTCTCTTGAGACTTGTAGCAGCCATCTTAAGTCATATGGCAGCCTAAAGGTCTTTGATGATTGCCCAATAGTCCAAACTTACAGCCGTTTTCTTGAGACTTGTAGCAGCCTTCCTAAGTCATATGGCAGCCTTAGAGTCCTTGATGTATGCCCAATAGTCCAATCTAGCTTCATTTAGAGACTTAGAGCAACGATCTTGAGACTTTTAGCAGTTATCTTAAGTCATATGGCAGCCTTAAGGTCCTTGATGTATGCCCAATAGTCCATACTAGTTGCCGGAAGGGACTTAGAGCTACGATCGTGAGACATATAGCAGTCACATTAAGTCATATGGCAGCCTTAGAGTCCTTGATCGATGGCCAATAGTCCAATCTAGCTTCCGGAAGTGACTTAGAGCCGTTTTCTTGAGACTTGTAGCAGCCTTCCTAAGTCATATGGCAGCCTTCGAGTCCTTGATCGATGGCCAATAGTCCAATCTAGCTTCCGGAAGTGACTTAGAGCCGTTTTCTTGAGACTTGTAGCAGCCTTCCTAAGTCATATGGCAGCCTTAGAGTCCTTGATCGATGGCCAATAGTCCAATCTAGCTTCCGGAAGTGACTTAGAGCCGACTCGATGAGACTTGTAGCAGTCATCTTAAGTCATAGGGCAGCCTTAGAGTCCTTGATCGATGGCCAATAGTCCAATCTAGCTTCCGGAAGTGACTTAGAGCCGACTCGATGAGACTTGTAGCAGTCATCTTAAGTCATATGGCAGCCTTAAGGTCTTTGATGATTGCCCAGTAGCTTAAACTTGCTTTCGGAAGTGACGTAGAGCCGGCTCGTTGAGACTTAGAGCAGCCTTCCTAAGTTATATGGCAGCCTTGGATTCCTTGATTGATGGCCAATAGTCCAATCTAGCTTTCGGAAGTGTCATAGAGCTGTTCTCTTGAGACTTGTAGTAGGCATTTTAAGTCCAATTTAGCTTCTGGAAGTGTTGTAGAGCTGTTCTCTTGAGACTTTTAGCAGTTATCTTAAGTCATATGGCAGCCTTAAGGTCCTTGATGTATGCCCAATAGTCCATACTAGTTGCCGGAAGGGACTTAGAGCCACGATCATGAGACATATAGCAGTCACCTTATATGGCAGCCCTAGAGTCCTTGATGTATGGCCAATAGTCCAATCTAGCTTCAGTTAGTGACTTAGAGCCACGATCGTGAGACATATAGCAGTCACCTTAAGTCATATGGCAGCCTTAGAAACAATAGTCCAATCTAGCTTCCGGAAGTGACTTAGAGCCGTTTTCTTGAGACTTGTAGCAGCCTTCCTAAGTCATATGGCAGCCTTCGAGTTCTTGATTGATGGCCAATAGTCCAATCTAGCTTCCGGAAGTGTTGTAGAGCTGTTCTCTTGAGACTTCTAGCAACCATCTTAAGTCATATGGCAGCCTTAGAGTCCTTGATCGATGGCCAATAGTCCAATCTAGCTTCCGGAAGTGACTTAGAGCCGTTTTCTTGAGACTTGTAGCAGCCTTCCTAAGTCATATGGCAGCCTTCGAGTCCTTGATTGATGGCCAATAGTCCAATCTATCTTCCGGAAGTGTCGTACAGCTGTTCTCTTGAGACTTGTAGCAGCCATTTTAAGTCCAATTTAGCTTCTGGAAGTGTCGTAGAGCTGTTCTCTTGAGACTTGTAGCAGCCATCTTAAGTCATATGGCAGCCTTCGAGTCCTTGATTGATGGCCAATAGTCCAATCTATCTTCCGGAAGTGTCGTAGAGCTGTTCTCTTGAGACTTGTAGCAGCCATTTTAAGTCCAATTTAGCTTCTGGAAATGTCGTAGAGCTGTTCTGTTGAGACTTGTAGCAGCCTTCCTAAGTCATATGGCAGCCCTAGAGTCCTTGATGTATGCCCAATAGTCCAATCTAGCTTCAGTTAGTGACTTAGAGCAACGATCTTGAGACCTTTAGCAGTTATCTTAAGTCATATAGCAGCCTTAAGGTCCTTGATGTATGCCCATTAGTCCAATCTAGCTTCAGTTAGTGACTTAGAGCAACGATCTTGAGACTTTTAGCAGTTATCTTAAGTCATATGGCAGCCTTAAGGTCCTTGATGTATGCCCAATAGTCCATACTAGTTGCCGGAAGGGACTTAGAGCCACGATCGTGAGACATATAGCAATCACCTTAAGTCATATGGCAGCCTTAGAGTCCTTGATCAATGGCCAATAATCCAATCTAGCTTCCTGAAGTGACTTAGACCCTACTCGATGAGACTTGTAGCAGCCTTCCTAAGTCATATGGCAGCCTTCGAGTCCTTGATTGATGGCCAATAGTCCAATCTAGCTTCCGCAAGTGTTGTAGAGCTGTTCTCTTGAGACTTGTAGCAGCCATTTTAAGTCCAATTTAGCTTCTGGAAGTGTCGTAGAGCTGTTCTCTTGAGACTTGTAGCAGGCATCTTAAGTCATATGGCAGCCTTCGAGTCCTTGATTTATGGCCAATAGTCCAATCTATCTTCCGGAAGTGTCGTAGAGCTGTTCTCTTGAGACTTGTAGCAGCCATTTTAAGTCCAATTTAGCTTCTGGAAATGTCGTAGAGCTGTTCTTGAGACTTGTAGCAGCCTTCCTAAGTCATATGGCAGCCTTAAGGTCTTTGATGATTGGCCAATAGTCCAAACTTAGAGCCGTTTTCTTGAGACTTGTAGCAGCCTTCCTAAGTCATATGGCAGCCTTCAAGTCCTTGATTGATGGCCAATATTCCAATATATCTTCCGGAAGTGTCGTAGAGCTGTTCTCTTGAGACTTGTAGCAGCCATTTTAAGTCCAGTTTAGCTTCTGAAAGTGTCGTAGAGCTGTTTTCTTGAGACTTGTAGCAGGCATCTTATGGCCAATAGTCCAATCTATCTTCCGGAAGTGTCGTAGAGCTGTTCTCTTGAGACTTGTAGCAGCCATTTTAAGTCCAATTTAGCTTCTGGAAATGTCGTAGAGCTGTTCTCTTGAGACTTGTAGCAGCCTTCCTAAGTCATATGGCAGCCGTAGAGTCCTTGATGTATGCCCAATAGTCCAATCTAGCTTCAGTTAGTGACTTAGAGCAACGATCTTGAGACCTTTAGCAGTTATCTTAAGTCATATGGCAGTCTTAAAGTCCTTGATGTATGCCCAATAGTCCAATCTAGCTTCAGTTAGTGACTTAGAGCAACGATCTTGAGACTTTTAGCAGTTATCTTAAGTCATATGGCAGCCTTAAGGTCCTTGATGTATGCCCAATAGTCCACACTAGTTGCCGGAAGGGACTTAGAGCCACGATCGTGAGACATATAGCAGTCACCTTAAGTCATATGGCAGCCCTAGAGTCCTTCATCGATCGCCAATAGTCCAATCTAGCTTCCGGAAGTGTCGTAGAACTGTTCTCTTGAGACTTGTAGCAGCCCTTTTAAGTCCAATTTAGCTTCTGGAAGTGTCGTAGAGCTGTTCTCTTGAGACTTGTAGCAGCCATCTTAAGTCATATGGCAGCATTAAGGTCTTTGATGATTGCCCAATAGTCCAAACTTAGAACCGATTTCTTGAGACTTGTAGCAGCCTTCCTAAGTCGTATGGCAGTCTTAGAGTCCTTGATGTATGCCCAATAATCCAATCTAGCTTCAGTTAGTGACTTAGAGCAACGATCTTGAGACTTTTAGCAGTTATCTTAAGTCATATGGCAGCCTTAGAGTCCTTGATGTGTGCCCAATAGTCCATACTAGTTGCCGGAAGGGACTTACAGTTACGATCGTGAGACATATAGCAGTCACTTTAAGCCATATGGCAGCCCTAGAGTCCTTGATGTATGGCCAATAGTCCAATCTAGCTTCAGTTAGTGACTTAGAGCAACGATCTTGAGACTTTTAGCAGTTATCTTAAGTCATATGGCAGCCTTAAGGTCCTTGATTGATGGCCAATAGTCCAATCTAGCTTCAGTTAATGACTTGGAGCAACGATCTTGAGACTTTTAGCAGTTATCTTAAGTCATATGGCAGTCTTAAGGTCCTTGATGTATGCCCAATAGTCCATACTAGTTGCCGGAAGAACTTAGAGCCACGATCGTGAGACATATAGCAGTCACCTTAAGTCATATGGCAGCCCTAGAGTCCTTGATGTATGGCCAATAGCCAATCTAGCTTCAGTTAGTGACTTAGAGCCACGATCGTGAGACATACAGCAGTCACCTTAAGTCATATGGCAGCCTTAGAGTCCTTGATCGATGGCCAATAGTCCAATCTAGCTTCCGGAAGTGACTTAGAGCCGACTCGATGAGACTTGTGACAGCCATCCTAAGTCATATGGCAGCCTTCGAGTCCTTGATTGATGGCCAATAGTCCAATCTAGCTTTCGGAAGTGTCGTAGAGCTGTTCTCTAGAGAGTTGAAGCAGCCATTTTAAGTCCAATTTAGCTTCTGGAAGTGTCGTAGAGCTGTTCTTTTGAGACTTTTAGCAGGCATCTTAAGTCATATGGCAGCCTTAAGGTCCTTGATGTATGCCCAATAGTGCATACTAGTGGCCGGAAGAAACTTAGAGCCACGATCGTGAGACATATAGCAGTCACCTTAAGTCATATGGCAGCCCTAGAGTCCTTGATGTATGGCCAATAGTCCAATCTAGCTTCAGTTAGTGACTTAGAGCCACGATCGTGAGACATATAGCAGTAACCTTAAATCATATGGCAGCCTTAGAGTCCTTGATCGATGGCCAATAGTCCAATCTAGCTTCCGGAAGTGACTTAGAGCCGACTCGATGAGACTTGTAGCAGCCTTCCTAAGTCATATGGCAGCCTTCGAGTCCTTGATTGATGGCCAATAGTCCAATCTAGCTTCCGGAAGTGTTGTAGAGCTGTTCTCTTGAGACTTCTAGCAACCATCTTAAGTCATATGGCAGCCTTAAGGTCTTTGATGATTGCCCAATAGTCCAAACTTAGAGCCGTTTTCTTGAGACTTGTAGCAGCCTTCCTAAGTCATATGGCAGCCTTCGAGTCCTTGATTGATGGCCAATAGTCCAATCTATCTTCCGGAAGTGTCGTAGAGCTGTTCTCTTAAGACTTGTAGCAGCCATTTTAAGTCAAATTTAGCTTCTGGAAATGTCGTAGAGCTGTTCTCTTGAGACTTGTAGCAGCCTTCCTAAGTCATATGGCAGCCCTAGAGTCCTTGATGTATGCCCAATAGTCCAATCTAGCTTCAGTTAGTGACTTAGAGCAACGATCTTGAGACCTTTAGCAGTTATCTTAAGTCATATGGCAGCCTTAAGGTCCTTGATGTATGCCCCTTGGTCCAATCTAGCTTCAGTTAGTGACTTAGAGCCACGATCGTGAGACATATAGCAGTCACCTTAAGTCATATGGCAGCCTTAGAGTCCTTGATCGATGGCCAATAGTCCAATCTAGCTTCCGGAAGTGACTTAGAGCCGACTCGATGAGACTTGTAGCAGCCTTCCTAAGTCATATGGCAGCCCTAGAGTCCTTGATCGATGGCCAAGAGTCCAATCTAGCTTCTGGAAGTGTCGTAGAGCTGTTCTCTTGAGACTTGTAGCAGCCATTTTAAGTCCAATTTAGCTTCTGGAAATGTCGTAGAGCTGTTCTCTTGAGACTTGTAGCAGCCTTCCTAAGTCATATGGCAGCCCTAGAGTCCGTGATCAATGGCCAATAATCCAATCTAGCTTCCGGAAGTGACTTAAAGTCGGCTCATATGGCAGCCTTAAGGTCCTTGATGTATGCCCAATAGTCCATACTAGTAGCCGGAAGGGACTTAGAGCTACGATCTTGAGACATTTAGCAGTCACCTTAAGTCATATGGCAGCCTTAGAGTCCTTGATCGATGGCCAATAGTCCAATCTAGCTTCCGAAAGTGACTTAGAGCCGTTTTCTTGAGACTTGTAGCACCCTTCCTAAGTCATATGGCAGCCTTAGAGTCCTTGATCGATGGCCAATAGTCAAATCTAGCTTCCGGAAGTGACTTAGAGCCGACTCG
Organism: Drosophila sucinea; assembly: GCA_018150745.1. Classification (NCBI taxonomy): domain Eukaryota; kingdom Metazoa; phylum Arthropoda; class Insecta; order Diptera; family Drosophilidae; genus Drosophila; species Drosophila sucinea. The sequence continues at coordinate 55,829 of JAECWP010000141.1, read as the reverse complement.
ATGAGACTTGTAGCAGTAATCTTAAGTCATATGGCAGCAGACTCGATGAGACTTGTAGCAGTCATCTTAAGTCATATGGCAGCCTTAAGGTCCTTGATGATTGCCCAGTAGTCCAAATTTAGAGCCGTTTTCTTGAGACTTGTAGCAGCCTTCCTAAGTCATAGGGCAGCCTTAGAGTCCTTGATCGATGGCCAATAGTCCAATCTAGCTTCCGGAAGTGACTTAGAGCCGACTCCAAGAGACTTGTAGCAGTCACCTTAAGTCATATGGCAGCCGTAGAGTCCTTGATCGATGGCCAATAGTCCAATCTAGCTTCCGGAAGTGACTTAGAGCCGTTTTCTTGAGACTTGTAGCAGCCTTCCTAAGTCATATGGCAGCCTTCAAGTCCTTGATCGATGGCCAATAGTCCAATCTAGCTTCCGGAAGTGACTTAGAGCCGTTTTCTTGAGACTTGTAGCAGCCTTCCTAAGTCATATGGCAGCCTTAGAGTCCTTGATCGATGGCCAATAGTCCAATCTAGCTTCCGGAAGCGACTTAGAGCGTACTCGATGAGACTTGTAGCAGTAATCTTAAGTCATATGGCAGCCTTAGAGTCCTTGATCGATGGCCAATAGTCCAATCTAGCTTCCGGAAGTGACTTAGAGCCGACTCGATGAGACTTGTAGCAGTCATCTTAAGTCATATGGCAGCCTTAAGGTCCTTGATGATTGCCCAGTAGTCCAAATTTAGAGCCGTTTTCTTGAGACTTGTAGCAGCCTTCCTAAGTCATAGGGCAGCCTTAGAGTCCTTGATCGATGGCCAATAGTCCAATCTAGCTTCCGGAAGTGACTTAGAGCCGACTCGAAGAGACTTGTAGCAGCCTTCCTAAGTCATATGGCAGCCTTCAAGTCCTTGATCGATGGCCAATAGTCCAATCTAGCTTCCGGAAGTGACTTAGAGCCGTTTTCTTGAGACTTGTAGCAGCCTTCCTAAGTCATATGGCAGCCTTAGAGTCCTTGATCGATGGCCAATAGTCCAATCTAGCTTCCGGAAGTGACTTAGAGCCGACTCGATGAGACTTGTAGCAGTCATCTTAAGTCATAAGGCAGCCTTAGTGTTTAAGAATAAACACTGTAATCTTCGAGGCGGCTGAGAAAAACATTGTTGATAATAAAACGCAGTACTACTCAATGTGTACATGGCAATAACATAATATAAAATACGACTCTATGTATAGAGGACACTAACATAGCATAAGATTGAGAACACCAAAAGGGAACGCTTAAAACGTCGTGGAGAGAAAGTGTGAGGCGTATTCGAAGCCTAAATATCGAAAATAGTTCGCGAGAGTGTGGGCGTATTCGAAGCCAAAATATCGAAAGTGGAAAAAGAAAACACAATAAAATCAAAAGAAGCAGTGTTGGCAGATGCCAATAACACCAGAGAAGAGATTGCAACCAGAAGTGAAATAGCACCCAAGAGAGGAAGAACCACCCAAGAGAGGAAGAACCGCCCAAAAGAGGAAGAACCACCCGAACGAGAGGAAGAACCACCAACATCTGGACGTGTGTCGACATCATAAGATAAGATATAATTAATTATAATAAATAATTAAGAAAATACATATACATACATATACTTATCATATACATATATACAAAATCTAAACAAAAATGTTATCCGAAGCAACAATCCGGTGGTTAGAGGAGCAGTCCAAGTTGGTGGTCAAAATCAGGCAGTTAGAGACGCGCAGGGTAACTCGGGAAGTTATAAAAGAAGTAGAAGATATAAGGAAATCGTGGATAGCTAATCATAATAATTTGATTAAAGGGAAGATAGTCGATCACGACTACTTTAACAACAAGAAATATGATGAGTTTTTAGGGGTAATTTCCGCAATCATTGCTAAGGGAGATGTAGCAGGGACTAGTAAGTCTACAATCGTTGAGACAGACACGGTTAGACTGCTAGAAAATAATGATATTGCCCATGTAGATACGGCCAGGGGTGAGTTAGTGGGTGTAACAGACGAGTTTACAGACAGGGTTCACCAACTCCGCGATTATTTGGAGAGGGTGAACTCAGATATAGTAGAGAAAAAGGAAGACATTTTCAAAATCCATAGGAATAAAATAAATTTCATGTGGCAAAGAATGCAGAAAAAAATAGAAGAGCTTTACGAAGCAGTTTCACCCAACAACGAGATCAAGGGAGATATCGAAGAGTTGGAGTTTGATATACAAAACACGTTAGCTATGTTAGAAGAGCTTATGAATAAGAAGGTAGAAGTTAAAAGTGAGAATATTTACGGTAGGGAAGAACTACCGGTATTACCAAAAATTCAGGTACCCACATTTTTCGGAGAACCGAAAGAGTGGGACCTGTTCGCGGAATTATTCGTAAAATTAATCGAAAAAAAGAGGGATCTAAGTCCTGCTCTTAAGTTTAATTATTTAAAGTCCGCGTTACGGGGAGAAGCGAAGAGCATGGTTGCTCATTTATTGTCAGGTTCAGCTGACAATTATAATGCCGCTTGGGATTTGTTAACCAAGCGGTATGAAAATAATCGAAGGATATTTTCCGAACAATTAAATCGGATAATAGACCTTCCTATAATTGGCAATAAATCCGCCAAAAATTTAAAATTAGTGATTGACACAATAAATGAGTCAATACATTTAGTAAAAATAAAAACAAACTTGTCTGATGAAGTTGACGTATTATTTGCGCAACTCATCTTAAGAAAGTTTGATAAAGAGGCTCTGCAATTATATGAGAGCCAAGTAAAGAAAACAAAGCAGATACAAGTACTTTCTGACGTCATGGAATACTTAGAGCAAAGATATTGCTCACTAAGTTCCATGAAGAATGAAGAAAGAAAACCGATACAGAAAAATTCGTATGCGGTATTTAAAGAAAATTGTCCGATTTGCAAGGTTGCTGGACACAGCACATTTCAGTGTTACAAATTTAAGGGATTGACCCCTATAGAAAGGGTCGAAATCGCCAGAAAAGTGCAGTTGTGCATAAGATGCTTGAAACATTCAAGCAATAAAAGATGCAATAATGAAGTTGTCTGTTCATTATGTAAAAAGGACATCATACTCTGCTCCACGTTGGGGAAAGAAAGGAGAGAGTGAATACTTGTGTGTCAGAGCAACCAGCATTATTGGCCACAGCCCTGGTAAAGTTAAAACAATAAATGGAGAATATGAAACTCTAAGAGTCTTGATTGATAGTGGCTCACAGAGTACTATTGTTTCGGAGGAGGCAGCCCAAATATTAAAGTTGCCTAAAATTAAGGCACATACAGAAATAAGTGGCGTGTCTTCGACAAAATCACGAATATGAAAATATAAAATAAAATTGGCAGTAAAAATGCGTGAACCATGGAGAGACCTTCTTAAGGTTGAGGCAATCGTACTCCCAAAACTAATGAAGGCTCTCCCATTAAAAACAGCAAACGTAGATTTGTCCAAATGGAAATCCTACGTATTAGCTGATCCTAATTTTAATAAACCTGGTAGAGTAGATATGATAATGGGGGTGGATGTATACACCCATATTCTGAAAAGTGGGGTAACCAAAGTTGACGGGCTATTAGGCCAAAATACTCAGTTTGGTTGGATAGTGTCAGGATGCACTAAGTCGAAAGGAAATAAGTCCATAGTAGCTACAACAATAGATGTAACCGAATTGGAGCGATTTTGGGAAATGGAAGAGGGGGGCGACCCCCCCCCCCCCCCCACGCGGGGGGAGGGGGGTTTTTTTTTTTTTTTTTTTTTTTTTTTGTTTTTTTTTGTGGGTTGTTTGTTTGTTTTTTTTTTTATTGTTGGGGGGGGGGTTGGGGGTGGGTTGGGGGTGGGGGGGGGTTTTTTTGGGTGGTTTTTTTTTTTTATTTTTTATTTTTTTTTTTTATTAAAATTATTTTTTTTTTAAATAAAGTAAATAAAAATTTTTTTTAAAAAAATAAAGTTGGGTTAGTTCCCAACCCCCTCCTTAAGACGAGAAAGATGATGTAGAAGCTAACGCATGTGAGGATAATTTCACTAGAACTACGAGGCAAGAAGTCTCTGGCAGGTATGTAGTAACAATGCCATTTAAAGATGAAAAAGAGTTAGCAGACTCAAAGGCGCAAGCAATAGCGCGGTTTCTCAGTTTAGAGAAAAAATTCAAGAAAATTTCAAGTTTAAAAGAAGAGTATTCTAAGTTCATCAAAGAATACTTGGAATTAGGACATATGGTCGAGACAAATGACGAAGGTTATTATTATTTACCCCATCAAGCAGTGATTAAAGATTCAAGTTTAACCACTAAACTAAGAGTGGTGTTTGACGCTTCGGCAAAAACAACAAATAATAAAAGTCTAAATGACATTTTGAAATGGCGAAAATGGGAGTTCGTAGCTTCTGCAGACATTGAGAAGATGTATCGTCAGATAAACATTGATCAAGGTGATCAAAAATATTTACACATTTTATGGAGGAATTCACCGCACAAGAAATTAAAAACTTATAAGTTGACTACAGTGACGTACGGTACTGCGGCAGCTCCTTATCTAGCTACAAGGGTTCTTGCAGAGATAGCAAGCAGATGTCAGGATGAGGTAATTAGCGAGGTCATTCGAGATGAATTTTATATGGATGATTTAATGACTGGGGGTGTCACTGTAGAGGAATTAAAGCACAAAGTAGTGCAGATCTCGAGAGAACTGGAGAGAGCGGGAATGAATTTAAGAAAATGGATCTCTAACAGAGCGGAGATTATCGAAAACCTCACTGATACAGGCGATAATAAAATATTAAAAATTGATCAAAATGAGTCAATCAAAACATTGGGATTACAGTGGGAACCATTTAAAGATGAATTTAAGTTCAAGGTACACTGTGACGACGACAGAAAACTAAATAAAAGAGTGGTATTATCCACACTGGCTAAAATTTATGATCCATTAGGATGGCTAGCACCAGTGACAGTTATTGGAAAATTGTTCATGCAAAAACTATGGCTGGCTGAACAAAATTGGGATGAGGAATTGTCAGAAAAAGACGCATTAGAATGGAATTCATTCAAGGACAATTTGAAAGCATTGGAAGAAGTAAGAGTACCTAGATGGATAAAGACACAGCTAAAAGAGGTTGTGCAGATTCATGGGTTTGCTGACGCATCAGAAAAGGCATATGCAGCAGCAGTATATGCAAAGATAGGTAAGGAAGTCACATTGATAGTCAGTAAAAGTAAAGTCAATCCCATAAAAAATAGAAAAACAATCCCGAAACTCGAATTGTGTGCAGCTCATTTATTGTCGAAGAGTACAAGCATCAATTGCTATACCATCAGAGATATACGCTTGGAGTGATTCTACAATCACACTCTGCTGGATAAGGAATGGTGCTTGTAAAGAAAAATTCGTTAGGCGTCGAACAGAGGATATTCGAAAAATGAAAGAAATAGTATGGGGGCATGTAAAGTCCAAAGATAATCCTGCGGATGTGGCATCGAGAGAGGTGTGTCCAGAAAAATTAAAGAACTGTGACATTTGGTGGAACGGCCCTAATTGGCTGGGTGAGCCAAAGGAAAAGTGGCCAAAGGAAAAAACGGGTACTGACAATATTATTGTCAACACAGTAGTTCAAAATACGGAAAGTAGCATGATGCAAGAACTAATAGAAAAGTATTCGTGCCAAAATAAGCTAGTCAGAATTACGGCATACATGTTACGGTTTATTTCAGTCAAGATAGAAAAGAAAGTGTAACCATCTTACCTGACAGTTAATGAACTTAAGAATGCGGAAAGACTAATAATTAAAAATCAACAAGCATGTCAATTCAGCAGGGAAATAGCTTGTCTAGCTCAGAAAAAAGAGATAGATATGAAAAGCAAGATTTTGAGTCTGAGTCCATTTTTGGACAGCGAAGGAATACTGCGAGTAGGAGGCAGGTTGCATAATGCCAATGTAGCCTTTGATGCTAAGCACCCCATGATTCTGGACAAGTCTCACTTGCGGCTGTTGTTAATATGAAATGCTCACAGGGAAACCTTGCATGGGGGAGTTAACCTTATGAGAACTTATATCCAAAGAAGGTTTTGGATATTTGGCCTAAGAAGTGCTCTTAAAAAGTACTTAAGAGAATGTGTCACTTGTGCAAGATATCGTCAAATTACAGGAGAGCAAATAATGGGTAATCTTCCGAAGCCTAGAGTCACGATGTCTTTTCCGTTCTACAATACTGGAGTAGATTATGCGGGACCATATCACGTTAAATGCTCTAAAAATCGTGGACAGAAAACCTACAAAGGGTATATAGCGGTTTTTGTGTGTATGGCAACTAAAGCGCTACACTTAGAAGTTGTCAGTGATCTAACAACTGATGCCTTTCTAGCGGCATTTCGTAGATTTGTAGCAAGACGGGGAAAATGCGCGAACATATTCTCGGATAATGGGACAAACTTTGTAGGGGCTTCAAGAAAGCTAGATGAGGATTTCAGGAAAGCTATCCAAGATAACGTCCAAGTGGCACCTGTTCTAGAAAAAGAACACATACACTGGCATTTTATCCCCCCGGCAGGACCTCACTTCGGAGGTAATTGGGAGGCTGGGGTTAAATCAGTCAAGTATCATTTAAAAAGAGTGATAGGTGACAGCAATCTCACATATGAGGAAATGGCAACATTGTTGTGCCAAATTGAAGCGGTGTTGAATTCGCGACCGCTATATACATCAGGCGATGACGTTGACAGCATCGAGGTGTTGACACCCGGTCATTTCTTGATTGGTAGGCCAATGTTGGAGGCCGCCGAGTCCATATCTGAGGAAAGGATTGGAAATCTAGACAGGTGGAAGTTGATTCAGAAAATGAAAAAAGATTTCTGGATGAAATGGAAAGACGAATATTTGTATACTCTTCAGCAACGAAATAAATGGAGACGACCTACAACAAATATAGAGGAAGGGCAAATCGTGCTGATTAAAGATGAGAATTGTCATCCAGCCACATGGCCGCTGGGAAAGGTGGAGGAAGCACACAAAGGCAGGGACGATAAAGTTAGGGTAGTAAAAGTAAAATTACAGGAAGGGTCAATTACACGACCTATTCATAAAATTTGCCCACTTATTGGAGTTAAAACAAGTGAAAACGAAGAAGCAAATTGTGTTTCCACAAAGAAGGGTAACCGTTTCAAAGGATTGTCTAAAATAGGTATTATAATGATTTTGTCAACGCTCATGTTACTTTGTCAAGTCTCATATGCGGCCAATATCAGACAAAATGTTCCAAAAGTAACAGTAAAGGCAATAAATTCAACAGCGGCATTATATTTAGATCCAATGGGAGAAGTAGAAATAGTAGCCTACTCGTGGGATCTTTTAGTGTACTACGACATGTCGGCATATTTTGAAATGCTGAGTAAAGGGAACAGGTTGGTGCCTAAAATGAGGGAAGTATGCAAGAAGTTACATAACTTCGAGGATCAGTGCAATTTAGTACTTGACAATATGGTAAAACAAATGGACGAGATTCAGGAAAATAACAAATTATTCATGGTAAATGATAAGACGCGGCATAGGCGAGCACCGTTTGAATTCATGGGATCGCTATACCACATATTGTTCGGCATTATGGATGCGGACGATAGAGATATAATGGAAAATAACATGAGAAATCTGTTAACCAATCAGAAAAATTTAAAGGAGCTAGAGGAGAAACAGACATCAGTGGTAGATTCGACCGCAAACATTCTCAAAAGCACTACAGAAGAAATAAATGAAAACTTTCGTAGCATGAATAGAAGAATTGAGAACATGACAGAGTTATTGAAAGAAAGCTACTATTTATATAAAGAATCGATTAACTTTTTCATGATAACAAAACAACTTAGTTCCGTGATTGATGAATGTGAAAAAATGCAAGCAGGGATAGTAAATCTGTTAATAGATATCAATCATGGGAGATTAAATCCTAATATCGTTAAGCCTAGCCAGCTAAAAAATGAGATATCAAAAATAAAGGATAGATTGTCTGAATCGTTAGTTCTTCCAGGTAAAAGAACAGGTACTGAGCTAAAGGATATATACACATTGCTAACAGCCAAGGGAATTTTCGTTGACCAGAAGCTAATTATAAACGCAAAAATTCCATTATTTGGTAGGCATCCGTCTTTTCTTTATAGAGTCATCCCCGTACCAGTTCGAATAAATAATAATCAGATGATAATAGTACAACTAAGTAACGAGTATTTAGTATACAGTTTTGAGATAGACTCTTATCACCTAATGAGCGAATCTACATTGCACAAGTGTCGGACATGGCAGTCTAATAAAAGAATGTGTGAAGGAAGTTGGCCTTGGAGTAGTGCCAATGATAATGCATGTGAAATCACACCATTTAAGCAAAATAATCAGTCTAATTGTGTCTACAAAACGATTGTTGAGCTTAGATCATATTGGATTGAGCTAGAGAGTAGTAGTAGTTGGTTGTTTAAAGTTCCACCACCTACAAAGGCTAGAATTCAATGCAATAATGGTCCACAGGAGTCAGTAGACATCCCGGAACAGGGAATTTTAAGCATCAGATCAGAATGCACCGTTAGAACAGAAGACAAAATATTAGTTGCTCATCATAGCATTCAATCCGAGTCACATCAGTCTATTGCTACATCACATATAGGGGACATTAGCGTAGTACCGAAAATAGTGTGGAACCCGGTAGACGGCAACATGGTAAATCACACAGCAGAATTTGTAAAATTAAAAGGCGAGTTAACATCCTTAAAAGAACATAACATCGAGATTTTAGGGTTAAACTTCCACCACGTGACTGGACATGCTTCTCTGATAATAGTAATTATATTAGTCATAATAGCAATACTGTATATAATAAGAAAAATGAATGTAACAAGAAGACTGCAGACCATAACATTTGCCGGCCCCTTGCAGAATGTTTAAGAATAAACACTGTAATCTTCGAGGCGGCTGAGAAAAACATTGTTGATAATAAAACGCAGTACTACTCAATGTGTACATGGCAATAACATAATATAAAATACGACTCTATGTATAGAGGACACTAACATAGCATAAGATTGAGAACACCAAAAGGGCCCGCTTAAAATAGATAACAAATGTATTAAACGAGCCTCGGCAAACATGAGCCAGGCAACGGCCAACGCCGAGATTAACCAAAATAGATTTCAAACCCCGGCCGCTGATCATGAGCTCTCGCGATTGGTTCTAACACTAGACTAAGATACCCCGACCCTCCACAAATGTGACCCCTTAGAGCGTAAGAATGCCTATATAAACTCAGAACTTTCTCAAATAAAAGCAGTTCAGTTTTGAATTCACTAATGAATATTTGGGTTATTTTTTCCTTCTCCCCGGAATCCCTATTCACTTAGAGTCCTTGATCGATGGCCAATAGTCCAATCTAGCTTCCGGAAGTGACTTAGAGCCGACTCGAAGAGACTTGTAGCAGTCGTCTTAAGTCATATGGCAGATTTAAGGTCCTTGATCGATGGCCAATAGTCCAATCTAGCTTCAGTTAGAGACTTAGAGCAACGATCTTGAGACTTTTAGCAGTTATCTTAAGTCATATGTCAGCCTTAAAGTCCTTGATGTATGCCCAATAGTCCATACTAGTTGCCGGAAGGGACTTAGAGCTACGATCGTGAGACATATAGCAGTCACCTTAAGTCATATGGCAGCCTTAGAGTCCTTGATCGATGGCCAATAGTCCAATCTAGCTTCCGGAAGTGACTTAGAGCCGACTCGAAGAGACTTGTAGCAGCCATCTTAAGTCATATGGCAGCCTTCGAGTCCTTGATTGATGACCAATAGTCCAATCTATCTTCAGGAAGTGTCGTAGAGCTGTTCTCTTGAGACTTGTAGCAGCCATTTTAAGTCCAATTTAGCTTCTGGAAGTGTCTTAGATCTGTTCTCTTGAGACTTGTAGCAGCCATCTTAAGTCATATGGCAGCCTTAAAGTCTTTGATGATTGCCCAATAGTCCAAACTTAGAGCCGTTTTCTTGAGACTTGTAGCAGCCTTCCTAAGTCATATGGCAGCCTTAGAGTCCTTGATGTATGCCCAATAGTCCAATCTAGCTTCAGTTAGAGACTTAGAGCAACGATCTTGAGACTTTTAGCAGTTATCTTAAGTCATATGGCAGCCTTAAGGTCCTTGATGAATGCCCAATAGTCCATACTAGTTGCCGGAAGGGACTTAGAGCTACGATCGTGAGACATATAGCAGTCACCTTAAGTCATATGGCAGCCTTAGAGTCCTTGATCGATGGCCAATAGTCCAATCTAGCTTCCGGAAGTGACTTAGAGCCGACTCGAAGAGACTTGTAGCAGCCATCCTAAGTCATATGGTAGCCTTCGAGTCCTTGATTGATGACCAATAGTCCAATCTATCTTCAGGAAGTGTCGTAGAGCTGTTCTCTTGAGACTTGTAGCAGCCATTTTAAGTCCAATTTAGCTCCTGGAAGTGTCTTAGATCTGTTCTCTTGAGACTTGTAGCAGCCATCTTAAGTCATATGGCAGCCTTAAAGTCTTTGATGATTGCCCAATAGTCCAAACTTAGAGCCGTTTTCTTGAGACTTGTAGCAGCCTTCCTAAGTCATATGGCAGCCTTAGAGTCCTTGATGTATGCCCAATAGTCCAATCTAGCTTCAGTTAGAGACGTAGAGCAACGATCTTGAGACTTTTAGCAGTTATCTTAAGTCATATGGCAGCCTTAAGGTCCTTGATGTATGCCCAATAGTCCATACTAGTTGCCGGAAGGGACTTAGAGCTACGATCGTGAGACATTTAGCAGTCACCTTAAGTCATATGGCAGCCTTAGAGTCCTTGATCAATGGCCAATAGTCCAATCTAGCTTCCGGAAGTGACTTAGAGCCGTTTTCTTGAGACTTGTAGCAGCCTTCCTAAGTCATATGGCAGCCTTCAAATCCTTGATCGATGGCCAATAGTCCAATCTAGCTTCCGGAAGTGACTTAGAGCCGTTTTCTTGAGACTTGTAGCAGCCTTCCTAAGTCATATGGCAGCCTTAGAGTCCTTGATCGATGGCCAATAGTTCAATCTAGCTTCCGGAAGTGACTTAGAGCCGACTCGATGAGACTTGTAGCAGTCATCTTAAGTCATATGGCAGCCTTCGAGTCCTTGATTGATGACCAATAGTCGTAGAGCTGTTCTCTTGAGACTTGTAGCAGCCATTTTAAGTCCAATTTAGCTTCTGGAAGTGTCTTAGATCTGTTCTCTTGAGACTTGTAGAAGCCATTTTAAGTCATATGGCAGCCTTAAAGTCTTTGATGATTGCCCAATAGTCCAAACTTAGAGCCGTTTTCTTGAGACTTGTAGCAGCCATCCTAAGTCATATGGCAGCCTTCGAGTCCTTGATTGATGGCCAATAGTCCAATCTATCTTCCGGAAGTGTCGTAGAGCTGTTCTCTTGAGACTTGTAGCAGCCATTTTAAGTCCAATTTAGCTTCTGGAAGTGTCGTAGAGCTGTTCTCTGGAGACTTGTAGCAGCCATCTTAAGTCATATGGCAGCCTTAAGGTCTTTGATGATTGCCCAATAGTCCAAACTTAGAGCCGTTTTCTTGAGACTTGTAGCAGCCTTCCCAAGTCATATGGCAGCCTTAGAGTCCTTGATGTATGCCCAATAGTCCAATCTAGCTTCAGTAAGAGACTTAGAGCAACGATCTTGAGACTTTTAGCAGTTATCTTAAGTCATATGGCAGCCTTAAGGTCCTTGATGTATGCCCAATAGTCCATACTAGTTGCCGGAAGGGACTTAGAGCTACGATCGTGAGACATTTAGCAGTCACCTTAAGTCATATGGCAGCCTTAGAGTCCTTGATCGATGGCCAATAGTCCAATCTAGCTTCCGGAAGTGACTTAGAGCCGTTTTCTTGAGACTTGTAGCAGCCTTCCTAAGTCATAGGGCAGCCTTAGAGTCCTTGATCGATGGCCAATAGTCCAATCTAGCTTCCGGAAGTGACTTAGAGCCGACTCGAAGAGACTTGTAGCAGTCATCTTAAGTCATATGGCAGCCTTAAGGTCCTTGATGATTGCCCAGTAGTCCAAACTTAGAGCCGTTTTCTTGAGACTTGTAGCAGCCTTCCTAAGTCATATGGCATCCTTAAGGTCCTTGATCGATGGCCAATAGTCCAATCTAGCTTCCGGAAGTGACTTAGAGCCGTTTTCTTGAGACTTGTAGCAGCCTTCCTAAGTCATATGGCAGACTTCTAGTCCTTGATCGATGGCCAATAGTCCAATCTAGCTTCCGGAAGTGACTTAGAGCCTTTTTCTTGAGACTTGTAGCAGCCTTCCTAAGTCATATGGCAGCCTTAGAGTCCTTGATCGATGGCCAATAGTTCAATCTAGCTTCCGGAAGTGACTTAGTGACGACTCGATGAGACTTGTAGCAGTCATCTTAAGTCATATGGCAGCCTTAAGGTCCTTGATGATTGCCCAGTAGTCCAAACTTAGAGCCGTTTTCTTGAGACTTGTAGCAGCCTTCCTAAGTCATATGGCATCCTTAAGGTCCTTGATCGATGGCCAATAGTCCAATCTAGCTTCCGAAAGTGACTTAGAGCCGTTTTCTTGAGACTTGTAGCAGCCTTCCTAAGTCATATGGCAGACTTCTAGTCCTTGATCGATGGCCAATAGTCCAATCTAGCTTCCGGAAGTGACTTAGAGCCGTTTTCTTGAGACTTGTAGCTGCCTTCCTAAGTCATGAGGCAGCCTTAGAGTCCTTGATCGATGGCCAATAGTTCAATCTAGCTTCAGTTAGTGACTTAGAGCAACGATTTTGAGACTTTTAGCAGTTATCTTAAGTCATATGGCAGCCTTAAGGTCCTTGATTGATGGCCAATAGTCCAATCTAGCTTCAGTTAGTGACTTAGAGCAACGATCTTGAGACTTTTAGCAGTTATCTTAAGTCATATGGCAGTCTTAAGGTCCTTGATGATTGCCCAATAGTCCAAACTTAGAGCCGTTTTCTTGAGACTTGTAGCAGCCTTCCAAAGTCATATGGCAGCCTTAGAGTCCTTGATGTATGCCCAATAGTCCAATCTAGCTTCAGTTAGAACTGAGACTTTTAGCTTCAGTTAGAGACTTAGAGCAACGATCTTGAGACTTTTAGCAGTTATCTTAAGTCATATGGCAGCCTTAAGGTCCTTGATGTATGCCCAATAGTCCATACTAGTTGCCGGAAGGGACTTAGAGCTACGATCGTGAGACATATAGCAGTCACCTTAAGTCATATGGCAGCCTTAGAGTCCTTGATCGATGGCCAATAGTCCAATCTAGCTTCCGGAAGTGACTTAGAGCCGTTTTCTTGAGACTTGTAGCAGCCTTCCTAAGTCATATGGCAGCCTTCGAGTCCTTGATCGATGGCCAATAGTCCAATCTAGCTTCCGGAAGTGACTTAGAGCCGTTTTCTTGAGACTTGTAGGAGCCTTCCTAAGTCATATGGCAGCCTTAGAGTCCTTGATCGATGGCCAATAGTCCAATCTAGCTTCCGGAAGTAACTTAGAGCCGACTCGATGAGACTTGTAGCAGTCATCTTAAGTCATATGGCAGCCTTAGAGTCCTTGATCGATGGTCAATAGTCCAATCTAGCTTCCGGAAGTGACTTAGAGCCGACTTGATGAGACTTGTAGCAGTCATCTTAAGTCATATGGCAGCCTTAAGGTCCTTGATGATTGCCCAGTAGCTTAAACTTGCTTTCGGAAGTGACGTAGAGCCGGCTCGTTGAGACTTGGAGCAGCCTTCCTAAGTTATATGGCAGCCTTGGATTCCTTGATTGATGGCCAATAGTCCAATCTAGCTTTCGGAAGTGTCATAGAGCTGTTCTCTTGAGACTTGTAGTGGGCATTTTAAGTCCAATTTAGCTTCTGGAAGTGTCGTAGAGCTGTTCTCTTGAGACTTTAAGCAGTTATCTTAAGTCATATGGCAGCCTTAAGGTCCTTGATGTATGCCCAATAGTCCATACTAGTTGCCGGAAGGGACTTAGAGCCACGATCATGAGACATATAGCAGTCACCTTAAGTCATATGGCAGCCCTAGAGTCCTTGATCGATGGCCAAGAGTCCAATCTAGCTTCCGGAAGTGTCGTAGAGCTGTTCTCTTGAGACTTGTAGCAGCCATTTTAAGTCCAATTTAGATTCTGGAAATGTCGTAGAGCTGTTCTCTTGAGACTTGTAGCAGCCTTCCTAAGTCATATGGCAGCCCTAGAGTCCTTGATGTCCAATCTAGCTTCAGTTAGTGACTTAGAGCAACGATCTTGAGACTTTTAGCAGTTATCTTAAGTCATATGGCAGCCTTAAGGTCCTTGATTGATGGCCAATAGTCCAATTTAGCTTCAGTTAGTGACTTAGAGCAACGATCTTGAGAATTTTAGCAGTTATCTTAAGTCATATGGCAGTCTTAAGGTCCTTGATGTATGCCCAATAGTCCATATCAGTTGCCGGAAGGGACTTAGAGCCACGATCGTGAGACATATAGCAGTCACCTTAAGTCATATGGCAGCCTTGGAGTCCTTGATCGATGGCCAATAGTCCAATCTAGCTTCCGGAAGTGTCGTAGAGCTGTTCTCTTGAGACTTGTAGCAGCCATTTTAAGTCCAATTTAGCTTCTGGAAGTGTCGGTAAACTGTTCTCTTGAGACTTCTAGCAGCCATCTTAAGTCATATGGCAGCCTTAAGGTCTTTGATGAATGCCCAATAGTCCAAACTTAGAGCCATTTTCTTGAGACTTGTAGCAGCCTTCCTAAGTCATATGGCAGCCTTCGAGTCCTTGATTGATGGCCAATAGTCCAATCTATCTTCCGGAAGTGTCGTAGAGCTGTTCTCTTGAGACTTGTAGCAGCCATTTTAAGTAGAATTTAGCTTCTGGAAGTGTCGTAGAGCTGTTCTCTTGAGACTTGTAGCAGCCATCTTAAGTCATATGGCAGCCTTAAGGTCTTTGATGATTGCCCAATAGTCCAAACTTAGAGCCGTTTTCTTAAGACTTGTAGCAGCCTTCCTAAGTCATATGGCAGCCTTAGAGTCCTTGATGTATGCCCAATAGTCCAATCTAGCTTCAGTTAGAGACTTAGAGAAACGATCTTGAGACTTTTAGCAGTTATCTTAAGTCATATGGCAGCCTTAAGGTCCTTGATGTATGCCCGATAGTCCATACTAGTTGCCGGAAGGGACTTAGAGCTACGATCGTGAGACATATAGCAGTCACCTTAAGTCATATGGCAGCCTTAGAGTCCTTGAGCGATGGCCAATAGTCCAATCTAGCTTCCGGAAGTGACTTAGAGCCGTTTTCTTGAGACTTGTAGCAGCCTTCCTAAGTCATACGGCAGCTTTCGAGTCCTTGGTCGATGGCCAATAGTCCAATCTAGCTTCCGGAAGTGACTTAGAGCCGTTTTCTTGAGACTTGTAGCAGCCTTCCTAAGTCATATGGCAGCCTTAGAGTCCTTGATCGATGGCCAATAGTCCAATCTAGCTTCCGGAAGTGACTTAGAGCCGACTGGATGAGACTTGTAGCAGTCATCTTAAGTCATATGGCAGCCTTAGAGTCCTTGATCGATGGTCAATAGTCCAATCTAGCTTCCGGAAGTGACTTAGAGCCGACTCGATGAGACTTGTAGCAGTCATCTTAAGTCATATGGCAGCCTTAGAGTCCTTGATCGATTGCCAATAGTTCAATCTAGCTTCCGGAAGTGACTTAGAGCCGACTTGATGAGACTTGTAGCAGTTATCTTAAGTCATATGGCAGCCTTAAGGTCCTTGATGATTGCCCAGTAGCTTAAACTTGCTTTCGGAAGTGACGTAGAGCCGGCTCGTTGAGACTTGGAGCAGCCTTCCTAAGTTATATGGCAGCCTTGGATTCCTTGATTGATGGCCAATAGTCCAATTTAGCTTCTGGAAGTGTCGTAGAGCTGTTCTCTTGAGACTTTTAGCAGTTATCTTAAGTCATATGGCAGCCTTAAGGTCCTTGATGTATGCCCAATAGTCCATAATAGTTGCCGGAAGGGACTTAGAGCCACGATCATGAGACATATAGCAGTCACCTTAAGTCATATGGCAGCCCTAGAGTCCTTGATCGATGGCCAAGAGTCCAATCTAGCTTCCGGAAGTGTCGTAGAGCTGTTCTCTTGAGACTTGTAGCAGTCATTTTAAGTCCAATTTAGCTTCTGGAAATGTCGTAGAGCTGTTCTCTTTAGACTTGTAGCAGCCTTCCTAAGTCATATGGCAGCCCTAGAGTCCTTGATGTATGCCCAATAGTCCAATCTAGCTTCAGTTAGTGACTTAGAGCAACGATCTTGAGACTTTTAGCAGTTATCTTAAGTCATATGGCAGCCTTAAGGCCCTTGATGTATGCCGAATAGTCCAATCTAGCTTCAGTTAGTGACTTAGAGCAACGATCTTGAGACTTTTAGCAGTTATCTTAAGTCATATGGCAGCCTTAAGGCCCTTGATGTATGCCCAATAGTCCAATCTAGCTTCAGTTAGTGACTTAGAGCAACGATCTTGAGACTTTTAGCAGTTATCTTAAGTCATATGGCAGCCTTAAGGCCCTTGATGTATGCCCAATAGTCCAATCTAGCTTCAGTTAGTGACTTAGAGCCACGATCGTGAGACATATAGCAGTCACCTTAAGTCATATGGCAGCCTTAGAGTCCTTGATCGATGGCCAATAGTCCAATCTAGCTTCCGGAAGTGTCGTAGAGCTGTTCTCTTGAGACTTGTAGCAGCCATTTTAGGTCCAATTTAGCTTCTGGAAGTGTCGTAGAACTGTTCTCTTGAGACTTCTAGCAGTCATCTTAAGTCATATGGCAGCCTTAAGGTCTTTGATGATTGCCCAATAGTCCAAACTTAGAGCCATTTTCTTGAGACTTGTAGCAGCCATCTTAAGTCATATGGCAGCCTTCGAGTCCTTGATTGATGGCCAATAGTCCAATCTATCTTCCGGAAGTGTCGTAGAGCTGTTCTCTTGAGACTTGTAGCAGCCATTTTAAGTCCAATTTAGCTTCTGGAAGTGTCGTAGAGCTGTTCTCTTGAGACTTGTAGCAGCCATCTTAAGTCATATGGCAGCCTTAAGGTCTTTGATGATTGCCCAATAGTCCAAACTTAGAGCCGTTTTCTTAAGACTTGTAGCAGCCTTTCTAAGTCATATGGCAGCCTAAGAGTCCTTGATGTATGCCCAATAGTCCAATCTAGCTTCAGTTAGAGACTTAGAGCAACGATCTTGAGACTTTTAGCAGTTATCTTAAGTCATATGGTAGCCTTAAGGTCCTTGATGTATGCCCAATAGTCCATAATAGTTGCCGGAAGGGACTTAGAGCTACGATCGTGAGACATTTAGCAGTCACCTTAAGTCATATGGCAGCCTTAGAGTCCTTGATGATTACCCAGTAGTCCAAACTTAGAGCCGTTTTCTTGAGACTTGTAGCAGCCTTCCTAAGTCATAGAGCAGCCTTAGAGTCCTTGATCGATGGCCAATAGTCCAATCTAGCTTCCGGAAGTGACTTAGAGCCGACTCGATGAGACTTGTAGCAGTCATCTTTCGCGCGAGTCCCAGGCGTTCCGCCCACCTCCCGCCCAACCGACCGAGGGGCGCAGTCGCATAACGTACGACACGTTATCGCGTGGACGAAGACAAGAAACATAAAATCGAATAACTAGGGCTAATTACGAGCTAAGTAACATAAAATAGACGTTTTTAGTAGAGGAAGAGAGGACTCTGTGCTGATCGCTCGGTACAACCGATTGTAGTCAGCACAAAGGACACGAAAGGGTTCATGCAAAGCATAGTTAGTAGTACAGCGAGTCAAAGATAAAGGAATAAAGTTTCTGGTAGGTCTACATGGAACAGATAGATTAACCTGAGATAACAACTCAGGCGAATCTATATCACCATTCAAAAGCTTGTGCATAAAGATTACACCAAGCATAATTCTACGGTTAATGAGAGAAGGAAGGTTAATCAAAAGAAGTCTACTGGAGTACGAAGGCAAATTGGCATTGCGATTCCAGTTTAAGCCACGAAGAGCGAAAAGCAGAAATTGTTTCTGTACAGATTCTATTCTAGTTTGGTGCGACTCATACTGAGGCGACCATACACAAGAACCGTACTCTAGAATAGGCCGTACAAGTGATGTGAAGAGAATCTTGGTTATGTATGGGTCGGTGAATTCCTTCGACCACCGCTTTATAAAACCAAGAACACCCATTGCTTTACCTATGGCATCTTAAGTCATATGGCAGCCTTAGAGTCCTTGATCGATTGCCAATAGTTCAATATAGCTTCCGGAAGTGACTTAGAGCCGACTTGATGAGACTTGTAGCAGTCATCTTAAGTCATATGGCAGCCTTAAGGTCCTTGATGATTGCCCAGTAGCTTAAACTTGCTTTCGGAAGTGTCATAGAGCTGTTCTCTTGAGACTTGTAGCAGCCATTTTAAGTCCAATTTAGCATCTGGAAATGTCGTAGAGCTGTTCTCTTGAGACTTGTAGCAGCCTTCCTAAGTCATATGGCAGCCCTAAAGTCCTTGATGTATGCCCAATAGTCCAATCTAGCTTCAGTTAGTGACTTAGAGCAACGATCTTGAGACTTTTAGCAGTTATCTTAAGTCATATGGCAGCTTTAAGGCCCTTGATGTATGCCCAATAGTCCAATCTAGCTTCAGTTAGTGACTTAGAGCAACGATCTTGAGACTTTTAGCAGTTATCTTAAGTCATATGGCAGCCTTAAAGTCCTTGATTGATGGCCAATAGTCCAATTTAGCTTCAGTTAGTGAGTTAGAGCAACGATCTTGAGACTTTTAGCAGTTATCTTAAGTCATATGGCAGCCTTAAGGCCCTTGATGTATGCCCAATAGTCCAATCTAGCTTCAGTTAGTGACTTAGAGCAACGATCTTGAGACTTTTAGCAGTTATCTTAAGTCATATGGCAGCCTTAAGGTCCTTGATGTATGCCCAATAGTCGATACTAGTTGCCGGAAGGGACTTAGAGCTACGATCGTGAGACATTTTGCAGTCACCTTAAGTCATATGGCACCCTTAGAGTCCTTGATGATTGCCCAGTAATCCAAACTTAGAGCCGTTTTCTTGAGACTTGTAGCAGCCTTCCTAAGTCATAGAGCAGCCTTAGAGTCCTTGATCGATGGCCAATAGTCCAATCTAGCTTCCGGAAGTGACTTAGAGCCGACTCAATGAGACTTGTAGCAGTCATCTTAAGTCATATGGCAGACTTAAGGTCTTTGATGATTGCCCAGTAGTCCAAACTTAGAGCCGTTTTCTTGAGACTTGTAGCAGCCTTCCTAAGTTATATGGCAGCTTTAGAGTCCTTGATCGATGGCCAATAGTCCAATCTAGCTTCAGCTAGTGACTTAGAGTCACGATCGTGAGTCTTTTAGCACTCATGTTAAGTCATTTGGCAGCTATAGAGTTTTTGATGCATGCCCAATAGTCCAATCTAGCTTCCGGAAGTAACGTAGAGCCGACTCGATGAGACTTGTAGGAGTCATCTTAAGTCATATGGCAGCCTTAGAGTCCTTGATCGATGGCCAATAGTCCAATCTGGCTTCCGGAAGTGACTTAGAGCCGACTCGATGAGACTTGTAGCAGTCATCTTAAGTCATATGGCAGCCTTAAGGTCTTTGATGATTGCCCAGTAGTCCAAACTTAGACCCGTTTTCTTGAGACTTGTAGCAGCCTTCCTAAGTTATATGGCAGCTTTAGAGTCCTTGATCGATGGCCAATAGTCCAATCTATCTTCCGGAAGTGTCGTAGAGCTGTTCTCTTGAGACTTGTAGCAGCCATTTTAAGTAGAATTTAGCTTCTGGAAGTGTCGTAGAGCTGTTCCCTTGAGACTTGTAGCAGCCATCTTAAGTCATATGGCAGCCTTCGAGTCCTTGATTGATGGCCAATAGTCCAATCTATCTTCCGGAAGTGTCGTAGAGCTGTTCTCTTGAGACTTGTAGCAGCCATTTTAAGTCCAATTTAGCTTCTGGAAGTGTCGTAGAGCTGTTCTCTTGAGACTTGTAGCAGCCATCTTAAGTCATATGGCAGCCTTATAGTCCTTGATGTATGCCCAATAGTCCAATCTAGCTTCAGTTAGAGACTTAGAGCAACGATCTTGAGACTTTTAGCAGTTATCTTAAGTCATATGGCAGCCTTAAGGTCCTTGATGTATGCCCAATAGTCCATACTAGTTGCCGGAAGGGACTTAGAGCTACGATCGTGAGACATTTTGCAGTCACCTTAAGTCATATGGCACCCTTAGAGTCCTTGATGATTGCCCAGTAATCCAAACTTAGAGCCGTTTTCTTGAGACTTGTAGCAGCCTTCCTAAGTCATAGAGCAGCCTTAGAGTCCTTGATCGATGGCCAATAGTCCAATCTAGCTTCCGGAAGTGACTTAGAGCCGACTCGATGAGACTTGTAGCAGTCATCTTAAGTCATATGGCAGACTTAAGGTCTTTGATGATTGCCCAGTAGTCCAAACTTAGAGCCGTTTTCTTGAGACTTGTAGCAGCCTTCCTAAGTTATATGGCAGCTTTAGAGTCCTTGATCGATGGCCAATAGTCCAATCTAGCTTCAGCTAGTGACTTAGAGTCACGATCGTGAGTCTTTTAGCACTCATGTTAAGTCATTTGGCAGCTATAGAGTTTTTGATGCATGCCCAATAGTCCAATCTAGCTTCCGGAAGTAACGTAGAGCCGACTCGATGAGACTTGTAGGAGTCATCTTAAGTCATATGGCAGCCTTAGAGTCCTTGATCGATGGCCAATAGTCCAATCTGGCTTCCGGAAGTGACTTAGAGCCGACTCGATGAGACTTGTAGCAGTCATCTTAAGTCATATGGCAGCCTTAAGGTCTTTGATGATTGCCCAGTAGTCCAAACTTAGACCCGTTTTCTTGAGACTTGTAGCAGCCTTCCTAAGTTATATGGCAGCTTTAGAGTCCTTGATCGATGGCCAATAGTCCAATCTAGCTTCAGGTAGTGACTTAGAGTCACGATCGTGAGACTTTTGGCAGTCATGTTAAGTCATTTGGCAGCTATAGAGTCCTTGATGCATGCCCAATAGTCCAATCTAGCTTCAGTTAGTGACTTAGAGCAACGATCTTGAGACTTTTAGCAGTTATCTTAAGTCATATGGCAGCCTTAAGGTCCTTGATTGATGGCCAATAGTCCAATCTAGCTTCAGTTAGTGACTTAGAGCAACGATCTTGAGACTTTTAGCAGTTATCTTAAGTCATATGGTAGCCTTAAGGCTTAAGGTCCTTGATTGATGGCCAATAGTCCAATCTAGCTTCAGTTAGTGACTTAGAGCAACGATCTTGAGACTTGTAGCAGCCTTCCTAAGTCATATGGCAGCCTTAGAGTCCTTGATGTATGCCCAATAGTCCAATCTAGCTTCAGTTAGTGACTTAGAGCAACGATCTTAAGACTTTTAGCAGTTATCTTAAGTTATATGGCAGCCTTAAGGTCCTTGATTGATGGCCAATAGTCCAATCTAGCTTCAGTTAGTGACTTAGAGCAACGATCTTGAGACTTGTAGCAGCCTTCCTAAGTCATATGGCAGCCTTAAAGTCCTTGATCTTGAGACATTTAGCAGTCACCTTAAGTCATATGGCAGCCTTAGAGTCCTTGATCGATGGCCAATAGTCCAATCTAGCTTCCGGAAGTGACTTAGAGCCGTTTTCTTGAGACTTGTAGCAGCCTTCCTAAGTCATATGGCAGCCTTAGAGTCCTTGATCGATGGCCAATAGTCCAATCTAGCTTCCGGAAGTGACTTAGAGCCGACTCGATGAGAGTTGTAGCAGTCATCTTAAGTCATATAGCAGCCTTAGAGTCCTTGATCGATGGCCAATAGTCCAATCTAGCTTTCGGAAGTGACTTAGAGCCGACTCGATGAGACTTGTAGCAGTCAACTTAAGTCATATGGCAGCCTTAAGGTCCTTGATGATTGCCCAGTAGTCCAAACTTAGAGCCGTTTTTTTGAGACTTGTAGCAGCCTTCCTAAGTCCTATGGCAGCCTTAGAGTCCTTGATCGATGGCCAATAGTCCAATCTAGCTTCCGGAAGTGACTTAGAGCCGACTCGATGAGACTTGTAGCAGTCATCTTAAGTCATATGGCAGCCTTAGAGTCCTTGATCGATGGCCAATAGTCCAATCTAGCTTCCGGAAGTGACTTAGAGCCGACTCGATGAGACTTGTAGCAGTCATCTTAAGTCATATGGCAGCCTTAAGGTCCTTGATGATTGCCCAGTAGTCCAAACTTAGAGCCGTTTTCTTGAGACTTGTAGCAGCCTTCCTAAGTCATAGGGCAGCCTTAGAGTCCTTGATCGATGGCCAATAGTCCAATCTAGCTTCCGGAAGTGACTTAGAGCCGACTCGAAGAGACTTGTAGCAGTCATCTGAAGTCATATGGCAGCTTTAAGGTCCTTGATCGATGGCCAATAGTCCAATCTAGCTTCAGTTAGAGACTTAGAGCAACGATCTTGAGACTTTTAGCAGTTATCTTAAGTCATATGGCAGCCTTAAGGTCCTTGATGTATGCCCAATAGTCCATACTAGTTGCCGGAAGGGACTTAGAGCTACGATCGTGAGACATATAGCAGTCACCTTAAGTCATATGGCAGTCTTAGAGTCCTTGATTGATGGCCAATAGTCCAATCTATCTTCCGGAAGTGTTCTCTTGAGACTTGTAGCAGCCATTTTAAGACCAATTTAGCTTCTGGAAGTGTCGTAGAGCTGTTCTCTTGAGACTTGTAGCAGCCATCTTAAGTCATATGGCAGCCTTAAGGTCTTTGATAATTGCCCAATAGTCCAAACTTAGAGCCGTTTTCTTGAGGCTTGTAGCAGCCTTCCTAAGTCATATGGCAGCCTTAAGGTCCTTGATGTATGCCCAATAGTCCATACTAGTTGCCGGAAGGGACTTAGAGCTACGATCGTGAGACATATAGCAGTCACCTTAAGTCATATGGCAGCCTTAGAGTCCTTGATTGATGGCCAATAGTCCAATCTATCTTCCGGAAGTGTCGTAGAGCTGTTCTCTTGAGACTTGTAGCAGCCATTTTAAGTCATATGGCAGCCTTAAGGTCTTTGATAATTGCCCAATAGTCCAAACTTAGAGCCGTTTTCTTGAGACTTGTAGCAGCCTTCCTAAGTCATATGGCAGCCTTAAGGTCCTTGATGTATGCCCAATAGTCCATACTGGTTGCCGGAAGGGACTTAGAGCTACGATCGTGAGACATATAGCAGTCACCTTAAGTCATATGGCAGCCTTAGAGTCCTTGATTGATGGCCAATAGTCCAATCTATCTTCCGGAAGTGTCGTAGAGCTGTTCTCTTGAGACTTGTAGCAGCCATTTTAAGTCCAATTTAGCTTCTGGAAGTGTCGTAGAGCTCTTCTTTTGAGACTTGTAGCAGCCATCTTAAGTCATATGGCAGCCTTAAGGTCTTTGATAATTGCCCAATAGTCCAAACTTAGAGCCGTTTTCTTGAGACTTGTAGCAGCCTTCCTAAGTCATATGGCAGCCTTAAGGTCCTTGATTGATGGCCAATAGTCCAATCTAGCTTCAGTTAGTGACTTAGAGCAACGATCTTGAGACTTGTAGCAGCCTTCCTAAGTCATATGGCAGCCTTAAAGTCCTTGATGTATGCCCAATAGTCCATACTAGTTGCCGGAAGGGACTTAGAGCTACGATCTTGAGACATTTAGCAGTCACCTTAAGTCATATGGCAGCCTTAGAGTCCTTGATCGATGGCCAATAGTCCAATCTAGCTTCCGGAAGTGACTCAGAGCCGACTCGAATAGACTTGTAGCAGTCATCTGAGGTCATATGGCAGCTTTAAGGTCCTTGATCGATGGCCAATAGTCCAATCTAGCTTCAGTTAGAGACTTAGAGCAACGATCTTGAGACTTTTAGCAGTTATCTTAAGTCATGTGGCAGCCTTAAGGTTTTTGATAATTGCCCAATAGTCCAAACTTAGAGCCGTTTTCTTGAGACTTGTAGCAGCCTTCCTAAGTCATATGGCAGCCTTAAGGTCCTTGATTGATGGCCATTAGTCCAATCTAGCTTCAGTTAGTGACTTAGAGCAACGATCTTGAGACTTGTAGCAGCCTTCCTAAGTCATATGGCAGCCTTAGAGTCCTTGATCGATGGCCAATAGTCCAATCTAGCTTCCGGAAGTGACTTAGAGCCGACTCGATGAGACTTGTAGCAGTCATCTTAAGTCATATGGCAGCCTTAAGGTCCTTGATGATTGCCCAGTAGTCCAAACTTAGAGCCGTTTTCTTGAGACTTGTAGCAGCCTTCCTAAGTCATAGGGCAGCCTTAGAGTCCTTGATCGATGGCCAATAGTCCAATCTAGCTTCCGGAAGTGACTTAGAGCCGACTCGAAGAGACTTGTAGCAGTCATCTGAAGTCATATGGCAGCTTTAAGGTCGTTGATCGATGGCCAATAGACCAATCTAGCTTCAGTTAGAGACTTAGAGCAACGATCTTGAGACTTTTAGCAGTTATCTTAAGTCATATGGCAGCCTTAAGGTCCTTGATGTATGCCCAATAGTCCATACTGGTTGCCGAAAGGGACTTAGAGCAACGATCGTGAGACATATAGCAGTCACCTTAAGTCATATGGCAGCCTTAGAGTCCTTGATCGATGGCCAATAGTCCAATCTAGCTTCCGGAAGTGACTTACAGTAGCAGCCATCCTAAGTCATATGGCAGCCTTCGAGTCCTTGATTGATGGCCAATAGTCCAATCTATCTTCCGGAAGTGTCGTAGAGCTGTTCTCTTGAGACTTGTAGCAGCCATTTTAAGTCCAATTTAGCTTTTGGAAGTGTCGTAGAGCTGTTCTCTTGAGACTTGTAGCAGCCATCTTAAGACATATGGCAGCCTTAAGGTCTTTGATAATTGCCCAATAGTCCAAACTTAGAGCCGATTTCTTGAGACTTGTAGCAGCCTTCCTAAGTCATATGGCAGCCTTAAGGTCCTTGATTGATGGCCAATAGTCCAATCTAGCTTCAGTTAGTGACTTAGAGCAACGATCTTGAGACTTGTAGCAGCCTTCCTAAGTCATATGGCAGCCTTAAGGTCCTTGATGTATGCCCAATAGTCCATACTAGTTGCCGGAAGGGACTTAGAGCCGACTCGAAGAGACTTGTAGCAGTCATCTTAAGTCATATGGCAGCCTTCGAGTCCTTGATCGATGGCCAATAGTCCAATCTAGCTTCCGGAAGTGACTTAGAGCCGACTCGATGAGACTTGTAGCAGCCTTCTTAAGTCATATGGCAGCCTTAGAGTCCTTGATCGATGGCCAATAGTCCAATCTAGCTTCCGGAAGTGACTTAGAGCCGACTCGATGAGACTTGTAGCAGTCATCTTAAGTCATATGGCAGCCTTCGAGTCCTTGATCGATGGCCAATAGTCCAATCTAGCTTCCGGAAGTGACTTAGAGCCTACTCGATGAGACTTGTAGCAGTCATTTTAAGTCCAATTTAGCTCCTGGAAGTGTCGTAGAGCTGTTCTCTTGAGACTTGTAGCAGCCATCTTAAGTCATATGGCAGCCTTAAGGTCTTTGATGATTGCCCAATAGTCCAAACATAGAGCCGTTTTCTTGAGACTTGTAGCAGCCTTCCTAAGTCATATGGCAGCCTTAGAGTCCTTGATGTATGCCCAATAGTCCAATCTAGCTTCAGTTAGAGACTTAGAGCAACGATCTTGAGACTTTTAGCAGTCACCTTAAGTCATATGGCAGCCTTAAGGTCTTTGATGATTGCCCAATAGTTCAAACTTAGAGCCGTTTTCTTGAGACTTGTAGCAGCCTTCCTAAGTCATATGGCAGCCTTAAGGTCCTTGATTGATGGCCAATAGTCCAATCTAGCTTCAGTTAGTGACTTAGAGCAACGATCTTGAGACTTGTAGCAGCCTTCCTAAGTCATATGGCAGCCTTAAGGTCCTTGATGTATGCCCAATAGTCCATACTAGTTGCCGGAAGGGACTTAGAGCTACGATCTTGAGACATTTAGCAGTCACCTTAAGTCATATGGCAGCCTTAGAGTCCTTGATCGATGGCCAATAGTCCAATCTAGCTTCCGGAAGTGACTTAGAGCCGTTTTCTTGAGACTTGTAGCAGCCTTCCTAAGTCATATGGCAGCCTTAGAGTCCTTGATCGATGGCCAATAGTCCAATCTAGCTTCCGGAAGTGACTTAGAGCCGACTCGAAGAGACTTGTAGCAGTCATCTTAAGTTATATGGCAGCTTTAAGGTCCTTGATCGATGGCCAATAGTCCAATCTAGCTTCAGTTAGAGACTTAGAGCATTGATCGTGAGACATATAGCAGTCACCTTAAGTCATATGGCAGCCTTCGAGTCCTTGATTGATGGCCAATAGTCCAATCTATCTTCCGGAAGTGTCGTAGAGCTGTTCTCTTGAGACTTGTAGCAGCCATTTTAAGTCCAATTTAGCTCCTGGAAGTGTCGTAGAGCTGTTCTCTTGAGACTTGTAGCAGCCATCTTAAGTCATATGGCAGCCTTAAGGTCCTTGATGATTGCGCAGTAGTCCAAACTTAGAGCCGTTTTCTTGAGACTTGTAGCAGCCTTCCTAAGTCATAGGGCAGCCTTAGAGTCCTTCATCGATGGCCAATAGTCCAATCTAGCTTCCGAAAGTGACTTAGAGCCGACTCGAAGAGACTTGTAGCAGTCGTCTTAAGTCATATGGCAGCTTTAAAGTCCTTGATCGATGGCCAATAGTCCAATCTAGCTTCAGTTAGAGACTTAGAGCAATGATCTTGAGACTTTTAGCAGTTACCTTAAGTCATATGGCAGCCTTAAGGTCCTTGGTGTATGCTCAATAGTCCATACTATTTGCCGGAAGGGACTTAGAGCTACGATCGTTAGACATATAGCAGTCACCTTAAGTCATATGGCAGCCTTAGAGTCCTTGATTGATGGCCAATAGTCCAATCTATCTTCCGGAAGTGTCGTAGAGCTGTTCTCTTGAGACTTGTGGCAGCCATTTTAAGTCCAATTTAGCTCCTGGAAGTATCGTAGAGCTGTTCTCTTGAGACTTGTAGCAGCCATCTTAAGTCATATGGCAGCCTTAAGGTCCTTGATGATTGCGCAGTAGTCCAAACTTAGAGCCGTTTTCTTGAGACTTGTAGCAGCCTTCCTAAGTCATAGGGCAGCCTTAGAGTCCTTGATCGATGGCCAATAGTCCAATCTAGCTTCCGGAAGTGACTTAGAGCCGTTTTCTTGAGACTTGTAACAGCCATCCTAAGTCATATGGCAGCCTTCGAGTCCTTGATCGATGGCCAATAGTCCAATCTAGCTTCCGGAAGTGACTTAGAGCCGTTTTCTTGAGACTTGTAGCAGCCTTCCTAAGTCATATGGCAGCCTTAGAGTCCTTGATCGATGGCCAATAGTCCAATCTAGCTTCCGGAAGTGTCGTAGAGCTGTTCTCTTGAGACTTGTAGCAGCCATTTTAAGTCCAATTTAGCTTCTGGAAGTGTCGTAGAGCTGTTCTCTTGAGACTTGTAGCAGCCATCTTAAGTCATATGGCAGCCTTAAGGTCTTTGATGATTGCCCAATAGTCCAAACTTAGAGCCGTTTTCTTGAGACTTGTAACAGCCTTCCTAAGTCATAGGGCAGCCTTAGAGTCCTTGATCGATGGCCAATAGTCCAATCTAGCTTCCGGAAGTGACTTAGAGCCGACTCGAAGAGACTTGTAGCAGTCATCTTATGTCATATGGCAGTTTTAAGGTCCTTGATCGATGGCCAATAGTCCAATCTAGCTTCAGTTAGAGACTTAGAGCATTGATCGTGAGACATATAGCAGTCACCTTAAGTCATATGGCAGCCTTCGAGTCCTTGATTGATGGCCAATAGTCCAATCTATCTTCCGGAAGTGTCGTAGAGCTGTTCTCTTGAGACTTGTAGCAGCCATTTTAAGTCCAATTTAGCTCCTGGAAGTGTCGTAGAGCTGTTCTCTTGAGACTTGTAGCAGCCATCTTAAGTCATATGGCAGCCTTAAGGTCCTTGATGATTGCGCAGTAGTCCAAACTTAGAGCCGTTTTCTTGAGACTTGTAGCAGCCTTCCTAAGTCATAGGGCAGCCTTAGAGTCCTTGATCGATGGCCAATAGTCCAATCTAGCTTCCGGAAGTGACTTAGAGCCGACTCGAAGAGACTTGTAGCAGTCATCTTATGTCATATGGCAGTTTTAAGGTCCTTGATCGATGGCCAATAGTCCAATCTAGCTTCAGTTAGAGACTTAGAGCAACGATCTTGAGACTTTTAGCTGTTACCTTAAGTCATATGGCAGCCTTAAGGTCCTTGATGTATGCCCAATAGTCCATACTAGTTGCCGGAAGGGACTTAGAGCCGTTTTCTTGAGACTTGTAGCAGGCATCCTAAGTCATATGGCAGCCTTCGAGTCCTTGATCGATGGCCAATAGTCCAATCTAGCTTCCGGAAGTGACTTAGAGCCGTTTTCTTGAGACTTGTAGCAGCCTTCCTAAGTCATATGGCAGCCTTAGAGTCCTTGATCGATGGCCAATAGTCCAATCTAATTTCCGGAAGTGACTTAGAGCCGACTCGATGAGACTTGTAGCAGTCATCTTAAGTCATATGGCAGCCTTCGAGTCCTTGATCG
Organism: Drosophila sucinea; assembly: GCA_018150745.1. Lineage (NCBI taxonomy): Eukaryota > Metazoa > Arthropoda > Insecta > Diptera > Drosophilidae > Drosophila > Drosophila sucinea. The sequence goes on along the minus strand of JAECWP010000141.1, from coordinate 27,187 downwards.
ATGGCCAATAGTCCAATCTAGCTTCCGGAAGTGACTTAGAGCCGTTTTCTTGAGACTTGTAGCAGGCATCCTAAGTCATATGGCAGCCTTCGAGTCCTTGATCGATGGCCAATAGTCCAATCTAGCTTCCGGAAGTGACTTAGAGCCGTTTTCTTGAGACTTGTAGCAGCCTTCCTAAGTCATATGGCAGCCTTAGAGTCCTTGATCGATGGCCAATAGTCCAATCTAATTTCCGGAAGTGACTTAGAGCCGACTCGATGAGACTTGTAGCAGTCATCTTAAGTCATATGGCAGCCTTAAGGTCCTTGATCGATGGCCAATAGTCCAATCTAGCTTCAGTTAGAGACTTAGAGCAACGATCTTGAGACTTTTAGCAGTTATCTTAAGTCATATGGCAGCCTTTAGGTCCTTGATCGATGGCCAATAGTCCAATCTAGCTTCAGTTAGAGACTTAGAGCTACGATCGTGAGACATATAGCAGTCACCTTAAGTCATATGGCAGCCTTAGAGTCCTTGATTGATGGCCAATAGTCCAATCTATCTTCCGGAAGTGTCGTAGAGCTGTTCTCTTGAGACTTGTAGCAGCCATTTTAAGTCCAATTTAGCTCCTGGAAGTGTCGTAGAGCTGTTCCCTTGAGACTTGTAGCAGCCATTTTAAGTCCAATTTAGCTCCTGGAAGTGTCGTAGAGCTGTTCTCTTGAGACTTGTAGCAGCCATCTTAAGTCATATGGCAGCCTTAAGGTCTTTGATGATTGCCCAATAGTCCAAACATAGAGCCGTTTTCTTGAGACTTGTAGCAGCCTTCCTAAGTCATATGGCAGCCTTAGAGTCCTTGATGTATGCCCAATAGTCCAATCTAGCTTCAGTTAGAGACTTAGAGCAACGATCTTGAGACTTTTAGCAGTCACCTTAAGTCATATGGCAGCCTTAAGGTCTTTGATGATTGCCCAATAGTTGAAACTTAGAGCCGTTTTCTTGAGACTTGTAGCAGCCTTCCTAAGTCATATGGCAGCCTTAAGGTCCTTGATTGATGGCCAATAGTCCAATCTAGCTTCAGTTAGTGACTTAGAGCAACGATCTTGAGACTTGTAGCAGCCTTCCTAAGTCATATGGCAGCCTTAGAGTCCTTGATCGATGGCCAATAGTCCAATCTAGCTTCCGGAAGTGACTTAGAGCCGACTCGAAGAGACTTGTAGCAGTCATCTTAAGTCATATGGCAGCTTTAAGGTAGCTTCAGTTAGTGACTTAGAGCAACGATCTTGAGACTTGTAGCAGCCTTCCTAAGTCATATGGCAGCCTTAAGGTCCTTGATGTATGCCCAATAGTCCATACTAGTTGCCGGAAGGGACTTAGAGCTACGATCGTGAGACATATAGCAGTCACCTTAAGTCATATGGCAGCCTTAGAGTCCTTGATTGATGGCCAATAGTCCAATCTAGCTTCCGGAAGTGACTTAGAGCCGACTCGAAGAGACTTGTAGCAGTCATCTTAAGTCATATGGCAGCTTTAAGGTCCTTGATCGATGGCCAATAGTCCAATCTAGCTTCAGTTAGAGACTTAGAGCAACGATCTTGAGACTTTTAGCAGTTACCTTAAGTCATATGGCAGCCTTAAGGTCCTTGATGTATGCCCAATAGTCCATACTAGTTGCCGGAAGGGACTTAGAGCTACGATCGTGAGACATATAGCAGTCACCTTAAGTCATATGGCAGCCTTAGAGTCCTTGATTGATGGCCAATAGTCCAATCTATCTTCCGGAAGTGTCGTAAAGCTGTTCTCTTGAGACTTGTAGCAGCCATTTTAAGTCCAATTTAGCTTCTGGAAGTGTCGTAGAGCTGTTCTCTTGAGACTTGTAGCAGCCATCTTAAGTCATATGGCAGCCTTAAGGTCTTTGATGATTGCCCAATAGTCCAAACTTAGAGCCGTTTTCTTGAGACTTGTAGCAGCCTTCCTAAGTCATATGGCAGCCTTAGAGTCCTTGATGTATACCCAATAGTCCAATCTAGCTTCAGTTAGTGACTTAGAGCAACGATCTTGAGACTTTTAGCAGTTACCTTAAGTCATATGGCAGCCTTAAGGTCCTTGATGTATGCCCAATAGTCCAGACTAGTTGCCGGAAGGGACTTAGAGCTACGATCGTGAGACATATAGCAGTCACCTTAAGTCATATGGCAGCCTTAGAGTCCTTGATTGATGGCCAATAGTCCAATCTATCTTCCGGAAGTGTCGTAGAGCTGTTCTCTTGAGACTTGTAGCAGCCATTTTAAGTCCAATTTAGCTTCTGGAAGTGTCGTAGAGCTGTTCTCTTGAGACTTGTAGCAGCCATCTTAAGTCATATGGCAGCCTTAAGGTCTTTGATGATTGCCCAATAGTCCAAACTTAGAGCCGTTTTCTTGAGACTTGTAGCAGCCTTCCTAAGTCATAGGGCAGCCTTAGAGTCCTTGATCGATGGCCAATAGTCCAATCTAGCTTCCCGAAGTGACTTAGAGCCGACTCGAAGAGACTTGTAGCAGACATCTTAAGTCATATGGCAGCTTTAAGGTCCTTGATCGATGGCCAATAGTCCAATCTAGCTTCAGTTAGAGACTTAGAGCAACGATCGTGAGACATATAGCAGTCACCTTAAGTCATATGGCAGCCTTAGAGTCCTTGATTGATGGCCAATAGTCCAATCTATCTTCCGGAAGTGTCGTAGAGCTGTTCTCTTGAGACTTGTAGCAGCCATTTTAAGTCCAATTTAGCTCCTGGAAGTGTCGTAGATCTGTTCTCTTGAGACTTGTAGCAGCCATCTTAAGTCATATGGCAGCCTTAAGGTCCTTGATGATTGCGCAGTAGTCCAAACTTAGAGCCGTTTTCTTGAGACTTGTAGCAGCCTTCCTAAGTCAAAGGGCAGCCTTAGAGTCCTTGATCGATGGCCAATAGTCCAATCTAGCTTCCGGAAGTGACTTAGAGCCGACTCGAAGAGACTTGTAGCAGTCATCTTAAGTCATATGGCAGCTTTAAGGTCCTTGATCGATGGCCGATTGTCCAATCTAGCTTCAGTTAGAGACTTAGAGCAACGATCGTGAGACATATAGCAGTCACCTTAAGTCATATGGCAGCCTTAGAGTCCTTGATTGATGGCCAATAGTCCAATCTATCTTCCGGAAGTGTCGTAGAGCTGTTCTCTTGAGACTTGTAGCAGCCATTTTAAGTCCAATTTAGCTCCTGGAAGTGTCGTAGAGCTGTTCTCTTGAGACTTGTAGCAGCCATCTTAAGTCATATGGCAGCCTTAAGGTCCTTGATGATTGCGCAATAGTCCAAACTTAGAGCCGTTTTCTTGAGACTTGTAGCAGCCTTCCTAAGTCATAGGGCAGCCTTAGAGTCCTGGATCGATGGCCAATAGTCCAATCTAGCTTTCGGAAGTGACTTAGAGCCGACTCGAAGAGACTTGTAGCAGTCATCTTAAGTCATATGGCAGCTTTAAGGTCCTTGATCGATGGCCAATAGTCCAATCTAGCTTCAGTTAGAGACTTAGAGCCGTTTTCTTGAGACTTGTAGCAGCCTTCCTAAGTCATATGGCAGCCTTAGAGTCCTTGATCGATGGCCAATAGTCCAATCTAGCTTCCGGAAGTGACTTAGACCCGACTCGATGAGACATATAGCAGTCAGCTTAAGTCATATGGCAGCCTTAGAGTCCTTGATTGATGGCCAATAGTCCAATCTATCTTCCGGAAGTGTCGTAGAGCTGTTCTCTTGAGACTTGTAGCAGCCATTTTAAGTCCAATTTAGCTCCTGGAAGTGTCGTAGAGCTGTTCTCTTGAGACTTGTAGCAGCCATCTTAAGTCATATGGCAGCCTTAAGGTCCTTGATGTATGCCCAATAGTCCATACTAGTTGCCGGAAGGGACTTAGAGCTACGATCGTGAGACATATAGCAGTCACATTAAGTCATATGGCAGCCTTAGAGTCCTTGATCGATGGCCAATAGTCCAATCTAGCTTCCGGAAGTGACTTAGAGCCGTTTTCTTGAGACTTGTAGCAGCCTTTCTAAGTCATATGGCAGCCTTCGAGTCCTTAGAGCAACGATCGTGAGACATATAGCAGTCACCTTAAGTCAAGTGGCAGCCTTAGAGTCCTTGATTGATGCCAATAGCACTATCTTCCGGAAGTGTCTAGACTGTTCTCTGACCCCATTTAAGTCAATTAGCTCCTGGAAGTAGATCTGTTCTCTTGAGACTTGTAGCAGCCATCCTAAGTCATATGGCAGCCTTAGAGTCCTTGATGATTGCGCAATAGTCCAAACTTAGAGCCGTTTTCTTGAGACTTGTAGCAGCCTTCCTAAGTCAAAGGGCAGCCTTAGAGTCCTTGATCGATGGCCAATAGTCCAATCTAGCTTCCGGAAGTGACTTAGAGCCGACTCGATGAGACTTGTAGCAGTCATCTTAAGTCATATGGCAGCTTTAAGGTCCTTGATCGATGGCCCAGTAGTCCAAACTAGCTTTCAGATAGAGACTTAGAGCAACGGCTCGTTGAGACTTATAGCAGTCACCTTAAGTCATATGGCAGCCTTGGATTCCTTGATTGATGGCCAATAGTCCAATCTAGCTTCCGGAAGTGTCATAGAGCTGTTCTCTTGAGACTTGTAGCAGCCATTTTAAGTCCAATTTAGCTCCTGGAAGTGTCGTAGAGCTGTTCTCTTGAGACTTTTAGCAGCTATCTTAAGTCATATGGCAGCCTTAAGGTCCTTGATGATCAATAGTCCAAACTTAGAGCCGTTTTCTGAGACTTGTAGCAGCCTTCCTAAGTCATAGGGCAGCCTTAGAGTCCTTGATCGATGGCCAATAGTCCAATCTAGCTTTCGGAAGTGACTTAGAGCCGACTCGAAGAGACTTGTAGCAGTCATCTTAAGTCATATGGCAGCTTTAAGGTCCTTGATGATGGCCATCAATCAGCTAGGAGACTTAGAGCCGTTTTCTTGAGACTTGTAGCAGCCTTCCTAAGTCATATGGCAGCCTTAGAGTCCTTGATCGATGGCCAATAGTCCAATCTAGCTTCCGGAAGTGACTTAGACCCGACTCGATGAGACATATAGCAGTCAGCTTAAGTCATATGGCAGCTTTAAGGTCCTTGATCGATGGCCAATAGTCCAATCTAGCTTCAGTTAGAGACTTAGAGCAACGATCGTGAGACATATAGCAGTCACCTTAAGTCATATGGCAGCCTTAGAGTCCTTGATTGATGGCCAATAGTCCAATCTATCTTCCGGAAGTGTCGTAGAGCTGTTCTCTTGAGACTTGTAGCAGCCATTTTAAGTCCAATTTAGCTCCTGGAAGTGTCGTAGAGCTGTTCTCTTGAGACTTGTAGCAGCCATCTTAAGTCATATGGCAGCCTTAAGGTCCTTGATGTATGCCCAATAGTCCATACGTTGCGGAAGGGACTTAGAGCTACGATCGTGAGACATATAGCAGTCACATTAAGTCATATGGCAGCCTTAGAGTCCTTGATCGATGGCCAATAGTCCAATCTAGCTTCCGGAAGTGACTTATAGCCGTTTTCTTGAGACTTGTAGCAGCCTTTCTAAGTCATATGGCAGCCTTCGAGTCCTTGATCGATGGCCAATAGTCCAATCTAGCTTCCGGAAGTGACTAAGAGCCGTTTTCTTGAGACTTGTAGCAGCCTTCCTAAGTCATATGGCAGCCTTAGAGTCCTTGATCGATGGCCAATAGTCCAATCTAGCTTCAGTTAGAGACTTAGAGCAACGATCTTGAGACTTTTAGCAGTTATCTTAAGTCATATGGCAGCCTTAAGTTTTTGATGTATGTCCAATAGTCCATACTAGTTGCCGGAAGGGACTTAGAGCTACGATCGTGAGACATATAGCAGTCACCTTAAGTCATATGGCAGCCTTAGAGTCCTTGATTGATGGCCAATAGTCCAATCTATCTTCCGGAAGCGTCGTAGAGCTGTTCTCTTGAGACTTGTAGCAGCCATTTTAAGTCCAATTTAGCTCCTGGAAGTGTCGTAGAGCTGTTCTCTTGAGACTTGTAGCAGCCATCTTAAGTCATATGGCAGCCTTAAGGTCTTTGATGATTGCCCAATAGTCCAAACATAGAGCCGTTTTCTTGAGACTTGTAACAGCCATCCTAAGTCATATGGCAGCCTTAGAGTCCTCGATGTATGCCCAATAGTCCAATCTAGCTTCAGTTAGAGACTAAGAGCAACGATCTTGAGACTTTTAGCAGTCACCTTAAGTCATATGGCAGCCTTAAGGTCTTTGATGATTGCCCAATAGTTCAAACTTAGAGCCGTTTTCTTGAGACTTGTAGCAGCCTTCCTAAGTCAAATGGCAGCCTTAAGGTCCTTGATTGATGGCCAATAGTCCAATCTAGCTTCAGTTAGTGACTTAGAGCAACGATCTTGAGACTTGTAGCAGCCTTCCTAAGTCATATGGCAGCCTTAAGGTCCTTGATGTATGCCCAATAGTCCATACTAGTTGCCGGAAGGGACTTAGAGCTACGATCGTGAGACATATAGCAGTCACCTTAAGTCATATGGCAGCCTTAGAGTCCTTGATTGATGGCCAATAGTCCAATCTATCTTCCGGAAGTGTCGTAGAGCTGTTCTCTTGAGACTTGTAGCAGCCATTTTAAGTCCAATTTAGCTTCTGGAAGTGTCGTAGAGCTGTTCTCTTGAGACTTGTAGCAGCCATCTTAAGTCATATGGCAGCCTTAAGGTCTTTGATGATTGCCCAATAGTCCAAACTTAGAGCCGTTTTCTTGAGACTTGTAGCAGCCTTCCTAAGTCATAGGGCAGCCTTAGAGTCCTTGATCGATGGCCAATAGTCCAATCTAGCTTCCGGAAGTGACTTAGAGCCGACTCGAAGAGACTGGTAGCAGTCATCTTAAGTCATATGGCAGCTTTAAGGTCCTTGATCGATGGCCAATAGTCCAATCTAGCTTCAGTTAGAGACTTAGAGCATTGATCGTGAGACATATAGCAGTCACCTTAAGTCATATGGCAGCCCTAGAGTCCTTGATTGATGGCCAATAGTCCAATCTATCTTCCGGAAGTGTCGTAGAGCTGTTCTCTTGAGACTTGTAGCAGCCATTTTAAGTCCAATTTAGCTCCTGGAAGTGTCGTAGAGCTGTTCTCTTGAGACTTGTAGCAGCCATCTTAAGTCATATGGCAGCCTTAAGGTCCTTGATGATTGCGCAGTAGTCCAAACTTAGAGCCGTTTTCTTGAGACTTGTAGCAGCCTTCCTAAGTCATAGGGCAGCCTTAGAGTCCTTGATCGATGGCCAATAGTCCAATCTAGCTTCCGGAAGCGACTTAGAGCCGACTCGAAGAGACTTGTAGCAGTCATCTTAAGTCATATGGCAGCTTTAAGGTCCTTAATCGATGGCCAATAGTCCAATCTAGCTTCAGTTAGAGACTTGATCATTGATCGTGAGACATATAGCAGTCACCTTAAGTCATATGGCAGCCTTAGAGTCCTTGATTGATGGCCAATAGTCCAATCTATCTTCCGGAAGTGTCGTAGAGCTGTTCTCTTGAGACTTGTAGCAGCCATTTTAAGTCCAATTTAGCTCCTGGAAGTGTCGTAGAGCTGTTCTCTTGAGACTTGTAGCAGCCATCTTAAGTCATATGGCAGCCTTAAGGTCCTTGATGATTGCGAAGTAGTCCAAACTTAGAGCCGTTTTCTTGAGACTTGTAGCAGCCTTCCTAAGTCATAGGGCAGCCTTAGAGTCCTTGATCGATGGCCAATAGTCCAATCTAGCTTCCGGAAGCGACTTAGAGCCGACTCGAAGAGACTTGTAGCAGTCATCTTAAGTCATATGGCAGCTTTAAGGTCCTTAATCGATGGCCAATAGTCCAATCTAGCTTCAGTTAGAGACTTAGAGCAACGATCTTGAGACTTTTAGCAGTTACCTTAAGTCATATGGCAGCCTTAAGGTCCTTGATGTATGCCCAATAGTCCATACTAGTTGCCGGAAGGGACTTAGAGCTACGATCGTGAGACATATAGCAGTCACCTTAAGTCATATGGCAGCCTTAGAGTCATTGATTGATGGCCAATAGTCCAATCTATCTTCCGGAAGTGTCGTAGAGCTGTTCTCTTAAAACTTGTAGCAGCCATTTTAAGTCAAATTTAGCTTCTGGAAGTGTCGTAGAGCTGTTCTCTTGAAACTTGTAGCAGCCATCTTAAGTCATATGGCAGCCTTAAGGTCTTTGATGATTGCCCAATAGTCCAAACTTAGAGCCGTTTTCTTGAGACTTGTAGCAGCCTTCCTAAGTCATAGGGCAGCCTTAGAGTCCTTGATCGATGGCCAATAGTCCAATCTAGCTTCCGGAAGTGACTTAGAGCCGACTCCGAAGAGACTTGTAGCAGTCATCTGAAGTCATATGGCAGCTTTAAGGTCCTTGATCGATGGCCAATAGTCAAATCTAGCTTCAGTTAGAGACTTAGAGCAACGATCTTGAGACTTTTAGCAGTTATCTTAAGTAATATGGCAGCCTTAAGGTCCTTGATGTATGCCCAATAGTCCATACTAGTTGCCGGAAGGGACTTAGAGCTACGATCGTGAGACATATAGCAGTCACCTTAAGTCATATGGCAGCCTTAGAGTCCTTGATTGATGGCCAATAGTCCAATCTATCTTCCGGAAGTGTCGTAGAGCTGTTCTCTTGAGACTTGTAGCAGCCATTTTAAGTCCAATTTAGCTCCTGGAAGTGTCGTAGAGCTGTTCTCTTGAGACTTGTAGCAGCCATCTTAAGTCATATGGCAGCCTTAAGGTCTTTGATGATTGCCCAATAGTCCAAACATAGAACCGTTTTCTTGAGACTTGTAGCAGCCTTCCTAAGTCATATGGCAGCCTTAGAGTCCTCGATGTATGCCCAATAGTCCAATCTAGCTTCAGTTAGAGACTTAGAGCAACGATCTTGAGACTTTTAGCAGTCACCTTAAGTCATATGGCAGCCTTAAGGTCTTTGATGATTGCCCAATAGTTCAAACTTAGAGCCGTTTTCTTGAGACTTGTAGCAGCCTTCCTAAGTCATATGGCAGCCTTAAGGTCCTTGATTGATGGCCAATAGTCCAATCTAGCTTCAGTTAGTGACTTAGAGCAACGATCTTGAGACTTGTAGCAGCCTTCCTAAGTCATATGGCAGCCTTAAGGTCCTTGATGTATGCCCAATAGTCCATACTAGTTGCCGGAAGGGACTTAGAGCTACGATCTTGAGACATTTAGCAGTCACCTTAAGTCATATGGCAGCCTTAGAGTCCTTGATCGATGGCCAATAGTCCAATCTAGCTTCCGGAAGTGACTTAGAGCCGTTTTCTTGAGACTTGTAGCAGCCTTCCTAAGTCATATGGCAGCCTTAGAGTCCTTGATCGATGGCCAATAGTCCAATCTAGCTTCCGGAAGTGACTTAGAGCCGACTCGAAGAGACTTGTAGCAGTCATCTTAAGTCATATGGCAGCTTTATGGTAGCTTCAGTTAGTGACTTAGAGCAACGATCTTGAGACTTGTAGCAGCCTTCCCAAGTCATATGGCAGCCTTAAGGTCCTTGATGTATGCCCAATAGTCCATACTAGTTGCCGGAAGGGACTTAGAGCTACGATCGTGAGACATATAGCAGTCACCTTAAGTCATATGGCAGCCTTAGAGTCCTTGATTGATGGCCAATAGTCCAATCTATCTTCCGGAAGTGTCGTAGAGCTGTTCTCTTAAAACTTGTAGCAGCCATTTTAAGTCCAATTTAGCTTCTGGAAGTGTCGTAGAGCTGTTCTCTTGAAACTTGTAGCAGCCATCTTAAGTCATATGGCAGCCTTAAGGTCTTTGATGATTGCCCAATAGTCCAAACTTAGAGCCGTTTTCTTGAGACTTGTAGCAGCCTTCCTAAGTCATAGGGCAGCCTTAGAGTCCTTGATGGATGGCCAATAGTCCAATCTAGCTTCCGGAAGTGACTTAGAGCCGACTCGAAGAGACTTGTAGCAGTCATCTGAAGTCATATGGCAGCTTTAAGGTCCTTGATCGATGGCCAATAGTCCAATCTAGCTTCAGTTAGAGACTTAGAGCAACGATCTTGAGACTTTTAGCAGTTATCTTAAGTAATATGGCAGCCTTAAGGTCCTTGATGTATGCCCAATAGTCCATACTAGTTGCCGGAAGGGACTTAGAGCTACGATCGTGAGACATATAGCAGTCACCTTAAGTCATATGGCAGCCTTAGAGTCCTTGATCGATGGCCAATAGTCCAATCTAGCTTCCGGAAGTGACTTACAGTAGCAGCCATCCTAAGTCATATGGCAGCCTTCGAGTCCTTGATTGATGGCCAATAGTCCAATCTATCTTCCGGAAGTGTCGCAGAGCTGTTCTCTTGAGACTTGTAGCAGCCATTTTAAGTCCAATTTAGCTTCTGGAAGTGTCGTAAAGCTGTTCTCTTGAGACTTGTAGAAGCCATCTTAAGTCATATGGCAGCCTTAAGGTCTTTGATAATTGCCCAATAGTCCAAACTTAGAGCCGCTTTCTTGAGACTTGTAGCAGCCTTCCTAAGTCATATGGCAGCCTTAAGGTCCTTGATTGATTTCCAATAGTCCAATCTAGCTTCAGTTAGTGATTTAGAGCAACGATCTTGAGACTTGTAGCAGCCTTCCTAAGTCATATGGCAGCCTTAGAGTCCTTGATCGATGGCCAATAGTCCAATCTAGCTTCCGGAAGTGACTTAGAGCCGACTCGATGAGACTTGTAGCAGTCATCTTAAGTCATATGGCAGCCTTAAGGTCCTTGATTATTGCCCAGTAGTCCAAACTTAGAGCCGTTTTCTTGAGACTTGTAGCAGCCTTCCTAAGTCATAGGGCAGCCTTAGAGTCCTTGGTCGATGGCCAATAGTCCAATCTAGCTTCCGGAAGTGACTTAGAGCCGACTCGAAGAGACTTGTAGCAGTCATCTGAAGTCATATGGCAGCTTTAAGGTCCTTGATCGATGGCCAATAGTCCAATCTAGCTTCAGTTAGAGACTTAGAGCAACGATATTGAGACTTTTAGCAGTTATCTTAAGTCATATGGCAGCCTTAAGGTCCTTGATGTATGCCCAATAGTCCATACTGGTTGCCGGAAGGGACTTAGAGCTACGATCGTGAGACATATAGCAGTCACCTTAAGTCATATGGCACCCTTAGAGTCCTTGATCGATGGCCAATAGTCCAATTTAGCTTCCGGAAGTGCCTTAACAGTAGCAGCCATCCTAAGTCATATGGCAGCTTTCGAGTCCTTGATTGATGGCCAATAGTCCAATCTATCTTCCGGAAGTGTCGTAGAGCTGTTCTCTTGAGACTTGTAGCAGCCATTTTAAGTCCAGCCTTAAGGTCCTTGATTAAGGTCGTTGAAGATTGCCCAGTAGTCCAAACTTAGAGCCGTTTTCTTGAGACTTTTAGCAGCCTTACTAAGTCATATGGCAGCCTTAAGGTCCTTGATTGATGGCCAATAGTCCAATCTAGCTTCAGTTAGTGACTTAGAGCAACGATATTGAGACTTGTAGCAGCCTTCCTAAGTCATATGGCAGCCTTAAGGTCCTTGATGTATGCCCAATAGTCCATACTAGTTGCCGGAAGGGACTTAGAGCTACGATCTTGAGACATTTAGCAGTCACCTTAAGTCATATGGCAGCCTTAGAGTCCTTGATCGATGGCCAATAGTCCAATCTAGCTTCCGGAAGTGACTTAGAACCGTTTTCTTGAGACTTGTAGCAGCCTTCCTAAGTCATATGGCAGCCTTAGAGTCCTTGATCGATGGCCAATAGTCCAATCTAGCTTCCGGAAGTGACTTAGAGCCGACTCGATGAGACTTGTAGCAGTCATCTTAAGTCATATGGCAGCCTTCGAGTCCTTGATCGATGGCCAATAGTCCAATCTAGCTTCCGGAAGTGACTTAGAGCCGACTCGATGAGACTTGTAGCAGTCATCTTAAGTCATATGGCAGCCTTAAGGTCCTTGATGATTGCGCAGTAGTCCAAACTTAGAGCCGTTTTCTTGAGACTTGTAGCAGCCTTCCTAAGTCATAGGGCAGCCTAATAGTCCTTGATCGATGGCCAATAGTCCAATCTAGCTTCCGGAAGTGACTTAAAGCCGACTCAAAGAGACTTGTAGCAGTCATCTTAAGTCATATGGCAGTTTTAAGGTCCTTGATCGATGGCCAACAGTCAAATCTAGCTTCAGTTAGAGACTTAGAGCAACGATCTTGAGACTTTTAGCAGTTACCTTAAGTCATATGGCAGCCTTAAGGTCCTTGATGTATGCCCAATAGTCCATACTAGTTGCCGGAAGGGACTTAGAGCTACGATCGTGAGACATATAGCAGTCACCTTAAGTCATATGACAGCCTTAGAGTCCTTGATTGATGGCCAATAGTCCAATCTATCTTCCGGAAGTGTCGTAGAGCTGTTCTCTTGAGACTTGTAGCAGCCATTTTAAGTCCAATTTAGCTTCTGGAAGTGTCGTAGAGCTGTTCTCTTGAGACTTGTAGCAGCCATCTTAAGTCATATGGCAGCCTTAAGGTCTTTGATGATTGCCCAATAGTTCAAACTTAGAGCCGTTTTCTTGAGACTTGTAGCAGCCTTCCTAAGTCATATGGCAGCCTTAAGGTCCTTGATTGATGGCCAATAGTCCAATCTAGCTTCAGTTAGTGACTTAGAGCAACGATCTTGAGACTTGTAGCAGCCTTCCTAAGTCATATGGCAGCCTTAAGGTCCTTGATTGATGGCCAATAGTCCAATCTAGCTTCAGTTAGTGACTTAGAGCAACGATCTTGAGACTTGTAGCAGCCTTCCTAAGTCATATGGCAGCCTTAAGGTCCTTGATTGATGGCCAATAGTCCAATCTAGCTTCAGTTAGTGACTTAGAGCAACGATCTTGAGACTTGTAGCAGCCTTCCTAAGTCATATGGCAGCCTTAAGGTCCTTGATGTATGCCCAATAGTCCATACTAGTTGCCGGAAGGGACTTAGAGCTACGATCTTGAGACATTTAGCAGTCACCTTAAGTCATATGGCAGCCTTAGAGTCCTTGATCGATGGCCAATAGTCCAATGTAGCTTCCGGAAGTGACTTAGAGCCGTTTTCTTGAGACTTGTAGCAGCCTTCCTAAGTCATATGGCAGCCCTAGAGTCCTTGATCGATGGCCAATAGTCCAATCGAGCTTCCGGAAGTGACTTAGAGCCGACTCGAAGAGACTTGTAGCAGTCATCTTAATTCATATGGCAGCTTTAAGGTAGCTTCAATTAGTGACTTAGAGCAACGATCTTGAGACTTGTAGCAGCCTTCCTAAGTCATATGGCAGCCTTAAGGTCCTTGATGTATGCCCAATAGTCCATACTAGTTGCCGGAAGGGACTTAGAGCTACGATCGTGAGACATATAGCAGTCACCTTAAGTCATATGGCAGCCTTAGAGTCCTTGATTGATGGCCAATAGTCCAATCTATCTTCCGGAAGTGTCGTAGAGCTGTTCTCTTGAGACTTGTAGCAGCCATATTTTAAGTCCAATTTAGCTCCTGGAAGTGTCGTAGAGCTGTTCTCTTGAGACTTGTAGCAGCCATCTTAAGTCATATGGCAGCCTTAAGGTCTTTGATGATTGCCCAATAGTCCAAACTTAGAGCCGTTTTCTTGAGACTTGTAGCAGCCTTCCTAAGTCATAGGGCAGCCTTAGAGTCCTTGATCGATGGCCAATAGTCCCATCTAGCTTCCGGAAGTGACTTAGAGCCGACTCTTGATGAGACTTGTAGCAGTCATCTTAAGTCATATGGCAGCTTTAAGGTCCTTGATCGATGGCCAATAGTCCAATCTAGCTTCAGTTAGAGACTTAGAGCATTGATCGTGAGACATATAGCAGTCACCTTAAGTCATATGGCAGCCTTCGAGTCCTTGATTGATGGCCAATAGTCCAATCTATCTTCCGGAAGTGTCGTAGAGCTGTTCTCTTGAGACTTGTAGCAGCCATTTTAAGTCCAATTTAGCTCCTGGAAGTGTCGTAGAGCTGTTCTCTTGAGACTTGTAGCAGCCATCTTAAGTCATATGGCAGCCTTAAGGTCCTTGATGATTGCGCAGTAGTCCAAACTTAGAGCAGTTTTCTTGAGACTTGTAGCAGCCTTCCTAAGTCATAGGGCAGCCTTAGAGTCCTTGATCGATGGCCAATAGTCCAATCTAGCTTCCGGAAGTGACTTAGAGCCGACTCGAAGAGACTTGTAGCAGTCGTCTTAAGTCATATTGCAGCTTTTAGGTCCTTGATCGATGGCCAATAGTCCAATCTAGCTTCAGTTAGAGACTTAGAGCAACGATCTTGAGACTTTTAGCAGTTACCTTAAGTCATATGGCAGCCTTAAGGTCCTTGATGTATGCCCAATAGTCCATACTAGTTGCCGGAAGGGACTTAGAGCTACGATCGTTAGACATATAGCAGTCACCTTAAGTCATATGGCAGCCTTAGTGTCCTTGATTGATGGCCAATAGTCCAATCTATCTTCCGGAAGTGTCGTAGAGCTGTTCTCTTAAGACTTGTAGCAGCCATTTTAAGTCCAATTTAGCTCCTGGAAGTGTCGTAGAGCTGTTCTCTTGAGACTTGTAGCAGCCATCTTAAGTCATATGGCAGCCTTAAGGTCCTTGATGATTGCGCAGTAGTCCAAACTTAGAGCCGTTTTCTTGAGACTTGTAGCAGCCTTCCTAAGTCATAGGGCAGCCTTAGAGTCCTTGATCGATGGCCAATAGTCCAATCTAGCTTCCGGAAGTGACTTAGAGCCGTTTTCTTGAGACTTGTAGCAGCCATCCTAAGTCATATGGCAGCCTTCGAGTCCTTGATCGATGGCCAATAGTCCAATCTAACTTCCGGAAGTGACTTAGAGCCGTTTTCTTGAGACTTGTAGCAGCCTTCCTAAGTCATATGGCAGCCTTAGAGTCCTTGATCGATGGCCAATAGTCCAATCTAGCTTCCGGAAGTGTCGTAGAGCTGTTCTCTTGAGACTTGTAGCAGCCATTTTAAGTCCAATTTAGCTTCTGGAAGTGTCGTAGAGCTGTTCTCTTGAGACTTGTAGCAGCCATCTTAAGTCATATGGCAGCCTTAAGGTCTTTGATGATTGCCCAATAGTCCAAACTTAGAGCCGTTTTCTTGAGACTTGTAGCAGCCTTCCTAAGTCATAGGGCAGCCTTAGAGTCCTTGATCGATGGCCAATAGTCCAATCTAGCTTCCGGAAGTGACTTAGAGCCGACTCGAAGAGACTTGTAGCAGTCATCTTAAGTCATATGGCAGCTTTAAGGTCCTTGATCGATGGCCAATAGTCCAATCTAGCTTCAGTTAGAGACTTAGAGCATTGAGCGTGAAACATATAGCAGTCACCTTAAGTCATATGGCAGCCTTCGAGTCCTTGATTGGTGGCCAATAGTCCAATCTATCTTCCGGAAGTGTCGTAGAGCTGTTCTCTTGAGACTTGTAGCAGCCATTTTAAGTCCAATTTAGCTCCTGGAAGTGTCGTAGAGCTGTTCTCTTGAGACTTGTAGCAGCCATCTTAAGTCATATGGCAGCCTTAAGGTCCTTGATGATTGCGCAGTAGTCCAAACTTAGAGCCGTTTTCTTGAGACTTGTAGCAGCCTTCCTAAGTCATAGGGCAGCCTTAGAGTCCTTGATCGATGGCCAATAGTCCAATCTAGCTTCCGGAAGTGACTTAGAGCCGAATCGAAGAGACTTGTAGCAGTCATCTTAAGTCATATGGCAGCTTTAAGGTCCTTGATCGATGGCCAATAGTCCAATCTAGCTTCAGTTAGAGACTTAGAGCAACGATCTTGAGACTTTTAGCAGTTACCTTAAGTCATATGGCTGCCTTAAGGTCCTTGATGTATGCCCAATAGTCCATACTAGTTGCCGGAAGGGACTTAGAGCTACGATCTTGAGACATTTAGCAGTCACCTTAAGTCATATGGCAGCCTTAGAGTCCTTGATCGATGGCCAATAGTCCAATCTAGCTTCCGGAAGTGACTTAGAGCCGTTTTCTTGAGACTTGTAGCAGCCATCCTAAGTCATATGGCAGCCTTCGAGTCCTTGGTCGATGGCCAATAGTCCAATCTAGCTTCCGGAAGTGACTTAGAGCCGACTCGATGAGACTTGTAGCAGTCATCTTAAGTCATATGGCAGCCTTCGAGTCCTTGATCGATGGCCAAAAGTCCAATCTAGCTTCCGGAAGTGACTTAGAGCCGACTCGATGAGACTTGTAGCAGTCATCTTAAGTCATATGGCAGCCTTAAGGTCCTTGATCGATGGCCAATAGTCCAATCTAGCTTCAGTTAGAGACTTAGAGCAACGATCTTGAGACTTTTAGCAGTTATCTTAAGTCATGTGGCAGCCTTAAGGTCCTTGATGTATGACCAATAGTCCATACTAGTTGCCGGAAGGGACTTAGAGCTACGATCGTGAGACATATAGCAGTCACCTTAAGTCATATGGCAGCCTTAGAGTCCTTGATTGATGGCCAATAGTCCAATCTATCTTCCGGAATTGTCGTAGAGCTGTTCCCTTGAGACTTGTAGCAGCCATTTTAAGTCCAATTTAGCTCCTGGAAGTGTCGTAGAGCTGTTCTCTTGAGACTTGTAGCAGCCTTCCTAAGTCATATGGCAGCCTTAAGGTCCTTGATTGATGGCCAATAGTCCAATCTAGCTTCAGTTAGTGACTTAGAGCAACGATCTTGAGACTTGTAGCAGCCTTCCTAAGTCATATGGCAGCCTTAAGGTCCTTGATGTATGCCCAATAGTCCATACTAGTTGCCGGAAGGGACTTAGAGCTACGATCTTGAGACATTTAGCAGTCACCTTAAGTCATATGGCAGCCTTAGAGTCCTTGATCGTTGGCCAATAGTCCAATCTAGCTTCCGGAAGTGACTTAGAGCCGACTCGATGAGACTTGTAGCAGTCATCTTAAGTCATATGGCAGCCTTCGAGTCCTTGATCGATGGCCAAAAGTCCAATCTAGCTTCCGGAAGTGACTTAGAGCCGACTCGATGAGACTTGTAGCAGTCATCTTAAGTCATATGGCAGCCTTAAGGTCCTTGATCGATGGCCAATAGTCCAATCTAGCTTCAGTTAGAGACTTAGAGCAACGATCTTGAGACTTTTAGCAGTCACCTTAAGTCATATGGCAGCCTTAAGGTCTTTGATGATTGCCCAATAGTTCAAACTTAGAGCCGTTTTCTTGAGACTTGTAGCAGCCTTCCTAAGTCATATGGCAGCCTTAAGGTCCTTGATTGATGGCCAATAGTCCAATCTAGCTTCAGTTAGTGACTTAGAGCAACGATCTTGAGACTTGTAGCAGCCTTCCTAAGTCATATGGCAGCCTTAAGGTCCTTGATGTATGCCCAATAGTCCATACTAGTTGCCGGAAGGGACTTAGAGCTACGATCTTGAGACATTTAGCAGTCACCTTAAGTCATATGGCAGCCTTAGAGTCCTTGATCGTTGGCCAATAGTCCAATCTAGCTTGCGGAAGTGACTTAGAACCGTTTTCTTGGGACTTGTAGCAGCCTTCCTAAGTCATAGGGCAGCCTTAGAGTCCTTGATCGATGGCCAATAGTCCAATCTAGCTTCCGGAAGTGACTTAGAGCCGACTCGAAGAGACTTGTAGCAGTCATCTTAAGTCATATGGCAGCTTTAAGGTCCTTGATCGATGGCCAATAGTCCAATCTAGCTTCAGTTAGAGACTTAGAGCAACGATCTTGAGACTTTTAGCAGTTACCTTAAGTCATATGGCAGCCTTAAGGTCCTTGATGTATGCCCAATAGTCCATACTAGTTGCCGGAAGGGACTTAGAGCTACGATCGTGAGACATATAGCAGTCACCTTAAGTCATATGGCAGCCTTAGAGTCCTTGATTGATGGCCAATAGTCCAATCTATCTTCCGGAAGTGTCGTAGAGCTGTTCTCTTGAGACTTGTAGCAGCCATTTTAAGTCCAATTTAGCTCCTGGAAGTGTCGTAGAGCTGTTCTCTTGAGACTTGTAGCAGCCATATTAAGTCATATGGCAGCCTTAAGGTCTTTGATGATTGCCCAATAGTCCAAACTTAGAGCCGTTTTCTTGAGACTTGTAGCAGCCTTCCTAAGTCATATGGCAGCCTTAGAGTCCTTGATGTATACCCAATAGTCCAATCTAGCTTCAGTTAGTGACTTAGAGCAACGATCTTGAGACTTTTAGCAGTTACCTTAAGTCATATGGCAGCCTTAAGGTCCTTGATGTATGCCCAATAGTCCATACTAGTTGCCGGAAGGGACTTACAGCTACGATCGTGAGACATATAGCAGTCACCTTAAGTCATATGGCAGCCTTAGAGTCCTTGATTGATGGCCAATAGTCCAATCTATCTTCCGGAAGTGTCGTAGAGCTGTTCTCTTGAGACTTGTAGCAGCCATTTTAAGTCCAATTTAGCTCCTGGAAGTGTCGTAGAGCTGTTCTCTTGAGACTTGTAGCAGCCATCTTAAGTCATATGGCAGCCTTAAGGTCTTTGATGATTGCCCAATAGTCCAAACTTAGAGCCATTTTCTTGAGACTTGTAGCAGCCTTCCTAAGTCATAGGGCAGCCTTAGAGTCCTTGATCGATGGCCAATAGTCCAATCTAGCTTCCGGAAGTGACTTAGAGCCGACTCGAAGAGACTTGTAGCAGACATCTTAAGTCATATGGCAGCTTTAAGGTCCTTGATCGATGGCCAATAGTCCAATCTAGCTTCAGTTAGAGACTTAGAGCAACGAGCGTGAGACATATAGCAGTCACCTTAAGTCATATGGCAGCCTTAGAGTCCTTGATTGATGGCCAATAGTCCAATCTAGCTTCCGGAAGTGTCGTAGAGCTGTTCTCTTGAGACTTGTAGCAGCCATTTTAAGTCCAATTTAGCTCCTGGAAATGTCGTAGAGCTGTTCTCTTGAGACTTGTAGCAGCCATCTTAAGTCATATGGCAGCCTTAAGGTCCTTGATGATTGCGCAGTAGTCCAAACTTAGGGCCGTTTTCTTGAGACTTGTAGCAGCCTTCCTAAGTCATAGGGCAGCCTTAGAGTCCTTGATCGATGGCCAATAGTCCAATCTAGCTTCCGGAAGTGACTTAGAGCCGACTCGAAGAGACTTGTAGCAGTCATCTTAAGTCATATGGCAGCTTTAAGGTCCTTGATCGATGGCCAATAGTCCAATCTAGCTTCAGTTAGAGACTTAGAGCAACGATCGTGAGACATATAGCAGTCACCTTAAGTCATATGGCAGCCTTAGAGTCCTTGATTGATGGCCAATAGTCCAATCTATCTTCCGGAAGTGTCGTAGAGCTGTTCTCTTGAGACTTGTAGCAGCCATTTTAAGTCCAATTTAGCTCCTGGAAGTGTCGTAGAGCTCTTCTCTTGAGACTTGTAGCAGCCATCTTAAGTCATATGGCAGCCTTAAGGTCCTTGATGATTGCGCAGTAGTCCAAACTTAGAGCCGTTTTCTTGAGACTTGTAGCAGCCTTCCTAAGTCATAGGGCAGCCTTAGAGTCCTTGATCGATGGCCAATAGTCCAATCTAGCTTCCGGAAGTGACTTAGAGCCGACTCGAAGAGACTTGTAGCAGTCATCTTAAGTCATATGGCAGCTTTAAGGTCCTTGATCGATGGCCAATAGTCCAATCTAGCTTCAGTTAGAGACTTAGAGCAACGATCTTGAGACTTTTAGCAGTTATCTTAAGTCATGTGGCAGCCTTAAGGTCCTTGATGTATGACCAATAGTCCATACTAGTTGCCGGAAGGGACTTAGAGCTACGATCGTGAGACATATAGCAGTCACCTTAAGTCATATGGCAGCCTTAGAGTCCTTGATTGATGGCCAATAGTCCAATCTATCTTCCGGAAGTGTCGTAGAGCTGTTCCCTTGAGACTTGTAGCAGCCATTTTAAGTCCAATTTAGCTCCTGGAAGTGTCGTAGAGCTGTTCTCTTGAGACTTGTAGCAGCCATCTTAAGTCATATGGCAGCCTTAAGGTCTTTGATGATTGCCCAATAGTCCAAACATAGAGCCGTTTTCTTGAGACTTGTAGCAGCCTTCCTAAGTCATATGGCAGCCTTAGAGTCCTTGATGTATGCCCAATAGTCCAATCTAGCTTCAGTTAGAGACTTAGAGCAACGATCTTGAGACTTTTAGCAGTCACCTTAAGTCATATGGCAGCCTTAAGGTCTTTGATGATTGCCCAATAGTTCAAACTTAGAGCCGTTTTCTTGAGACTTGTAGCAGCCTTCCTAAGTCATATGGCAGCCTTAAGGTCCTTGATTGATGGCCAATAGTCCAATCTAGCTTCAGTTAGCGACTTAGAGCAACGATCTTGAGACTTGTAGCAGCCTTCCTAAGTCATATGGCAGCCTTAAGGTCCTTGATGTATGCCCAATAGTCCATACTAGTTGCCGGAAGGGACTAAGAGCTACGATCTTGAGACATTTAGCAGTCACCTTAAGTCATATGGCAGCCTTAGAGTCCTTGATCGATGGCCAATAGTCCAATCTAGCTTGCGGAAGTGACTTAGAGCCGTTTTTTTGAGACTTGTAGCAGCCTTCCTAAGTCATATGGCAGCCTTAGAGTCCTTGATCGATGGCCAATAGTCCAATCTAGCTTCCGGAAGTGACTTAGAGCCGACTCGAAGAGACTTGTAGCAGTCATCTTAAGTCATATGGCAGCTTTAAGGTAGCTTCAGTTAGTGACTTAGAGCAACGATCTTGAGACTTGTAGCAGCCTTCCTAAGTCATATGGCAGCCTTAAGGTCCTTGATGTATGCCCAATTGTCCATACTAGTTGCCGGAAGGGACTTAGAGCTACGATCGTGAGACATATAGCAGTCACCTTAAGTCATATGGCAGCCTTAGAGTCCTTGATTGATGGCCAATAGTCCAATCTATCTTCCGGAAGTGTCGTAGAGCTGTTCTCTTGAGACTTGTAGCAGCCATTTTGAGTCCAATTTAGCTTCTGGAAGTGTCGTAGAGCTGTTCTCTTGAGACTTGTAGCAGCCATCTTAAGTCATATGGCAGCCTTAAGGTCTTTGATGATTGCCCAATAGTCCAAACTTAGAGCCGTTTTCTTGAGACTTGTAGCAGCCTTCCTAAGTCATAGGGCAGCCTTAGAGTCCTTGATCGATGGCCAATAGTCCAATCTAGCTTCCGGAAGTGACTTAGAGCCGACTCGAAGAGACTTGTAGCAGTCATCTTAAGTCATATGGCAGCTTTAAGGTCCTTGATCGATGGCCAATAGTCCAATCTAGCTTCAGTTAGAGACTAGAGCATGGCAGCCTTAGAGTCCTTGATTGATGGCCAATAGTCCAATCTATCTTCCGGAAGTGTCGTAGAGCTGTTCTCTTGAGACTTGTAGCAGCCATTTTAAGTCCAGTTTAGCTCCTGGAAGTGTCGTAGAGCTGTTCTCTTGAGACTTGTAGCAGCCATCTTAAGTCATATGGCAGCCTTAAGGTCCTTGATGATTGCGCAGTAGTCCAAACTTAGAGCCGTTTTCTTGAGACTTGTAGCAGCCTTCTAAGTCATAGGGCAGCCTTAGAGTCCTTGATCGATGGCCAATAGTCCAATCTAGCTTCCGGAAGTGACTTAGAGCCGACGCGAAGAGACTTGTAGCAGTCATTGGTCCTTGATCGATGGCCAATAGTCCAATCTAGCTTCAGTTAGAGACTTAGAGCAACGATCTTGAGACTTTTAGCAGTTGCCTTAAGTCATATGGCAGCCTTAAGGTCCTTGATGTATGCCCAATAGTCCATACTAGTTGCCGGAAGGGACTTAGAGCTACGATCGTGAGACATATAGCAGTCACCTTAAGTCATATGGCAGCCTTAGAGTCCTTGATTGATGGCCAATAGTCCAATCTATCTTCCGGAAGTGTCGTAGAGCTGTTCTCTTGAGACTTGTAGCAGCCATTTTAAGTCCAATTTAGCTCCTGGAAGTGTCGTAGAGCTGTTCTCTTGAGACTTGTAGCAGCCATCTTAAGTCATATGGCAGCCTTAAGGTCTTTGATGATTGCCCAATAGTCCAAACTTAGAGCCGTTTTCTTGAGACTTGTGCAGCCTTCCTAAGTCATATGGCAGCCTTAGAGTCCTTGATGTATACCCAATAGTCCAATCTAGCTTCAGTTAGTGACTTAGAGCAACGATCTTGAGACTTTTAGCAGTTACCTTAAGTCATATGGCAGCCTTAAGGTCCTTGATGTATGCCCAATAGTCCATACTAGTTGCCGGAAGGGACTTACAGCTACGATCGTGAGACATATAGCAGTCACCTTAAGTCATATGGCAGCCTTAGAGTCCTTGATTGATGGCCAATAGTCCAATCTATCTTCCGGAAGTGTCGTAGAGCTGTTCTCTTGAGACTTGTAGCAGCCATTTTAAGTCCAATTTAGCTTCTGGAAGTGTCGTAGAGCTGTTCTCTTGAGACTTGTAGCAGCCATCTTAAGTCATATGGCAGCCTTAAGGTCTTTGATGATTGCCCAATAGTCCAAACTTAGAGCCGTTTTCTTGAGACTTGTAGCAGCCTTCCTAAGTCATAGGGCAGCCTTAGAGTCCTTGATCGATGGCCAATAGTCCAATCTAGCTTCCGGAAGTGACTTAGAGCCGACTCGAAGAGACTTGTAGCAGACATCTTAAGTCATATGGCAGCTTTAAGGTCCTTGATCGATGGCCAATAGTCCAATCTAGCTTCAGTTAGAGACTTAGAGCAACGAGCGTGAGACATATAGCAGTCACCTTAAGTCATATGGCAGCCTTAGAGTCCTTGATTGATGGCCAATAGTCCAATCTAGCTTCCGGAAGTGTCGTAGAGCTGTTCTCTTGAGACTTGTAGCAGCCATTTTAAGTCCAATTTAGCTCCTGGAAGTGTCGTAGAGCTGTTGTCTTGAGACTTGTAGCAGCCATCTTAAGTCATATGGCAGCCTTAAGGTCCTTGATGATTGCGCAGTAGTCCAAACTTAGAGCCGTTTTCTTGAGACTTGTAGCCTTAAGTCATTCCAAGAGGGCAGCCTTAGAGTCCTTGATCGATGGCCAATAGTCCAATCTAGCTTCGGAAGTGACTTAGAGCCGACTCGAAGAGACTTGTAGCAGCCATCTTAAGTCATATGGCAGCTTTAAGGTCCTTGATCGATGGCCAATAGTCCAATCTAGCTTCAGTTAGAGACTTAGAGCAACGATCGTGAGACATATAGCAGTCACCTTAAGTCATATGGCAGCCTTAGAGTCCTTGATTGATGGCCAATAGTCCAATCTATCTTCCGGAAGTGTCGTAGAGCTGTTCTCTTGAGACTTGTAGCAGCCATTTTAAGTCCAATTTAGCTCCTGGAAGTGTCGTAGAGCTGTTCTCTTAAGACTTGTAGCAGCCATCTTAAGTCATATGGCAGCCTTAAGGTCCTTGATGATTGCGCAGTAGTCCAAACTTAGAGCCGTTTTCTTGAGACTTGTAGCAGCCTTCCTAAGTCATAGGGCAGCCTTAGAGTCCTTGATCCATGGCCAATAGTCCAATCTAGCTTTCGG
This sequence comes from Drosophila sucinea, assembly GCA_018150745.1. Lineage (NCBI taxonomy): Eukaryota > Metazoa > Arthropoda > Insecta > Diptera > Drosophilidae > Drosophila > Drosophila sucinea. Next base: position 3,667 of record JAECWP010000141.1, on the reverse strand, counting down.
AAGTGACTTAGAGCCGACTCGAAGAGACTTGTAGCAGCCATCTTAAGTCATATGGCAGCCTTAGTCCTTAGTCCTAGATCGATGGCTAATAGTCCAATCTAGCTTCAGTTAGTGACTAATAGCCGTTCATTGGAGACTTCTAGCAGTCATCTTAAGTCATATGGCAGCCTTAAGGTCCTTGATGTATGCCCAATAGTCCATACTAGTTGCCGGAAGGGACTTAGAGCTACGATCGTGAGACATATAGCAGTCACCTTAAGTCATATGGCAGCCTTAGAGTCCTTGATTGATGGCCAATAGTCCAATCTATCTTCCGGAAGTGTCGTAGAGCTGTTCTCTTGAGACTTGTAGCAGCCATTTTAAGTCCAATTTAGCTTCTGGAAGTGTCGTAGAGCTGTTCTCTTGAAACTTGTAGCAGCCATCTTAAGTCATATGGCAGCCTTAAGGTCTTTGATGATTGCCCAATAGTCCAAACTTAGAGCCGTTTTCTTGAGACTTGTAGCAGCCTTCCTAAGTCATATGGCAGCCTTAGAGTCCTTGATGTATACCCAATAGTCCAATCTAGCTTCAGTTAGTGACTTAGAGCAACGATCTTGAGACTTGTAGCAGCCTTCCTAAGTCATATGGCAGCCTTAAGGTCCTTGATGTATGCCCAATAGTCCATACTAGTTGCCGGAACGGACTTAGAGCTACGATCTTGAGACATTTAGCAGTCACCTTAAGTCATATGGCAGCCTTAGAGTCCTTGATCGATGGCCAATAGTCCAATCTAGCTTCCGGAAGTGACTTAGACCCGACTCGATGAGACTTGTAGCAGTCATCTTAAGTCATATGGCAGCCTTCGAGTCCTTGATCGATGGCCAATAGTCCAATCTAGCTTCCGGAAGTGACTTAGAGCCGACTCGATGAGACTTGTAGCAGTCATCTTAAGTCATATGGCAGCCTTAAGGTCCTTGATCGATGGCCAATAGTCCAATCTAGCTTCAGTTAGAGACTTAGAGCAACGATCTTGAGACTTTTAGCAGTTATCTTAAGACATATGGCAGCATTAAGGTCCTTGATGTATGCCCAATAGTCCATACTAGTTGCCGGAAGGGACTTAGAGCTACGATCGTGAGACATATAGCAGTCAGCTTAAGTCATATGGCAGCCTTAGAGTCCTTGATCGATGGCCAATAGTCCAATCTATTTTCCGGAAGTGTCGTAGAGCTGTTCTCTTGAGACTTGTAGCAGCCATTTTAAGTCCAATTTAGCTCCTGGAAGTGTCGTAGAGCTGTTCTCTTGAAACTTGTAGCAGCCATCTTAAGTCATATGGCACCCTTAAGGTCTTTGATGATTGCCCAATAGTCCAAACATAGAGCCGTTTTCTTGAGACTTGTAGCAGCCTTCCTAAGTCATATGGCAGCCTTAGAGTCCTTGATCGATGGCCAATAGTTCAATCTAGCTTCCGGAAGTGACTTAGAGCCGACTCGATGAGACTTGTAGCAGCCATCTTAAGTCATATGGCAGCCTTAAGGTCCTTGATGATTGCCCAGTAGTCCAAACTTAGAGCCGTTTTCTTGAGACTTGTAGCAGCCTTCCTAAGTCATATGGCAGACTTCTAGTCCTTGATCGATGGCCAATAGTCCAATCTAGCTTCCGGAAGTGACTTAGAGCCGACTCGATGAGACTTGTAGCAGTCATCTTTTGTCATACGGCAGCCTTAGAGTCCTTGATGTATGCCAATAGTCCAATCTAGCTTCAGTTAGTGACTTAGAGCAACGATCTTGAGAGTTTTAGCAGTTATCTTAAGTCATATGGCAGCCTTAAGGTCCTTGATTGATGGCCAATAGTCCAATCTAGCTTCAGTTAGTGACTTAGAGCAACGATCTTGAGACTTTTAGCAGTTATCTTAAGTCATATGGCAGTCTTAAGGTCCTTGATGTATGCCCAATAGTCCATACTAGTTGCCGGAAAGGACTTAGAGCTACGATCTTGAGACATTTAGCAGTCACCTTGAAGCCCTAATGGCAGCCTTAGAGTCCTTGATCGATGGCCAATAGTCCAATCTAGCTTCCGGAAGTGACTTAGAGCCGACCCGATGAGACTTGTAGCAGTCATCTTTGTCATACGGCAGCCTTAGAGTCCTTGATGTATGCCAATAGTCCAATCTAGCTTCAGTTAGTGACTTAGAGCAACGATCTTGAGAGTTTTAGCAGTCACCTTAAGTCATATGGCAGCCTTAGAGTCCTTGATCGATGGCCAATAGTCCAATCTAGATTCCGGAAGTGACTTAGAGCCGACTCGATGAGACTGAGCAGCCATCCTAAGTCATATGGCAGCCTTCGAGTCCTTGATTGATGGCCAATAGTCCAATCTATCTTCCGGGAGAGTCGTGCAGAGCTGTTCTCTTGTGACTTGTAGCAGCCATTTTAAGTCCAATTTAGCTTCTGGAAGTGTCGTAGAGCTGTTCTCTTGAGACTTGTAGCAGCCTTCCTAAGTCATATGGCAGCTTAGAGTCCTTGATGTATGCCCAATAGTCCAATCTAGCTCATTTAGAGACTTAGAGCAACGATCTTGAGACTTTTAGCAGTTATCTTAAGTCATATGGCAGCCTTAAGGTCCTTGATGTATGCCCAATAGTCCATACTAGTTGCCGAAAGGGACTTAGAGCTACGATCGTAGGACATATAAAGTCACATTAAGTCATATGGCAGCCTTAGAGTCCTTGATCGATGGCCAATAGTCAATCTGGCTTCCGGAAGTGACTTAGAGCCGTTTCTTGAGACTTGTAGCAGCCTTCCTAAGTCATATGGCAGCCTTCGAGTCCTTGATCGATGGCCAATAGTCCAATCTAGCTTCCGGAAGCAGGAGCCGTTTCTTGAGACTTGTAGCCTTCCTAAGTCATATGGCAGCCTTAGAGTCCTTGATCGATGGCCAATAGTCCAATCTAGCTTCCGGAAGTGACTTAGAGCCGACTCCGATGAGACTTGTAGCAGTCATCTTAAGTCATAGGGCAGCCTTAGAGTCACTTGATCGATGGCCAATAGTCAATCTAGCTTCCGGAAGTGACTTGAGCCGACTCGACGAGACTTGTAGCAGTCATCTTGGTCATATAACAGCTTAAGGTCCTTGATGATTGCCCAGTAGCTTAAACTTGCTTTCGGAAGTGACGTAGAGCCGGCTCGTTGAGACTTAGAGCAGCCTTCCTAAGTTATATGGCAGCCTTCGAGTCCTTGATTGATGGCCAATAGTCCAATCTATCTTCCGGAAGTGTCGTAGAGCTGTTCTCTTGAGACTTGTAGCAGCCATTTTAAGTCCAATTTAGCTTCTGGAAGTGTTGTAGAGCTGTTCTCTTGAGACTTGTAGCAGCCATCTTAGGAGTCATATGGCAGCCTAAAGGTCTTTGATGATTGCCCAATAGTCCAAACTTACAGCCGTTTTCTTGAGACTTGTAGCAGCCTTCCTAAGTCATATGGCAGCCTTAGAGTCCTTGATGTATGCCCAATAGTCCAATCTAGCTTCATTTAGAGACTTAGAGCAACGATCTTGAGACTTTTAGCAGTTATCTTAAGTCATATGGCAGCCTTAAGGTCCTTGATGTATGCCCAATAGTCCATACTAGTTGCCGGAAGGGACTTAGAGCTACGATCGTGAGACATATAGCAGTCACATTAAGTCATATGGC